>CM067315.1:41293961-41707893 GCA_034231615.1 Meghimatium bilineatum
ATGACGAAGAGTTTACAGAACCCGTATCAGACAGGTAGGTTTAACTTGTACCCGCAAGTAACTGTGAAGCAACAGTTAGGAAATCGATTACAACTTATTAAACAGAAAATATCTCCTAGAAATTCACTATAATCGATCAATTCTGTGTTGATCGATACACGCCGAATATGACATGCTACTAGCATGCGATTATTTCCCCCAGAAACAACACCAAAACTCGGAAAGAAACAAATTCTGTAATACTAGTCTGAGAACCATCTATTGTTACATCTGTCAGCACTTGTCTAGAGAACCATCTATTGTTACATCTGTCAACCCAAACAAAGATCATAAGAAAATCATACGATTCCGAAATAAGTAACAACAATTGTGGAAATAAAGACAGGTGTCTGTGTGCGAACGAAGCGTCTAGATACAGAATGATGCAAGGAAACACAAAAACATTGAGCAAGCATGGGGAAATTACAATAATTAGTCAATGTAATAATGAATAAGAACCGAGACGGTTTGCGTCACGTGTATCTGAAATCTACGTCTTGGATGGTGGGGCTCGCGCATGCCAAGCATGATCGCACTGCCATCTTAGAATCAGTTGTTAAAAAATCGTCAGCAAATATGAGAACAGAAATGAAATAAATAAATAATCTAATGACATATGGTCAATATGCGAGCATCATGGGATATTTGCTTTACAAAGAAGATCTGTGTTTACATGATGTGCATAATTAGCAGATGTTTGAGCTGGTATACAAGTTGAATGATATGGGAAAGTAAGAAGTATGGGAGGAGAAAGTAAGGGCCCGCGGGGATTATGTATGAAGGAGTACTATAGGAGGACATTGAAACAAGAAAGTTAAGGAGAAGGGAAACAAGAGGGAATGATAGTATGAAGGTGGGGGAATGAGTGATATAAAGGGAAAAAAGAAGGTTGAGGAGATGAAAGATGTGAGGGGAAAAAAAGGAGGGAAGAAGGGAGATGTGAGGGAAGAAGTTAAGTGGAGAAGGGAGATTTGAGGAAAAAGGTGAAGGGAAGTAGGAAGATGTGTGGAATATGTTACGTGAAGAAGTGAAGGGATGAAGGGAGATGTGTGGAAAATAGTGAAGGGAAGAAGAGAGATGTGAGGAAAAAGTAAAGGGAGATGTGAGGAAAAGGTAAAGAGAAGGGAGATGTGAGGAGAACAGTGAAGTGAAGAAGGGGCATGTGAGGACAAAAGTGAAGGGAAGGAGGGAGAGAGATGACAGAAACATGAGACGAAGAAAGATGATCAGGTGTTGCAGCGATGTAAGACAAGACGAAGTAAACAAGAAGGAAGGATTATCACTATAAGAAACGTGAGGAGAAGACGAGAAGAAGACAAATATGGAGAAGAAAGGCGAGAGAAATTAACGTGACGAAAAGGAAGGCAAGTGGAACAAACATGAGTAAAACTTAGGAAGCCGAGAAGATGCAACGTAGGCAAAGAAGTTTGGAGAAGGAGTAAAAACATTAGGAAGAGAATGGTAAATATTAAGAGGATTGACTAATGTTAGGAGGCAGGGACTGCTAGAGACAATTATATACTGTGAGAGTTACCACGTCATAGTAAGAGTTGGCTGTAAACAATTATTGTTTGGAAGTTACTTTTAATAGCAGTAAGATTTGTTTGATATGTCTTTGAGATACACTGGGGATATCACACACAACCACACTACACGCACACACACACACACACACACACACAATGCAGTGCAGAAACACACACACACACACACACACACACACACACACACACACACACACACACACACTGCATTTCAGAAACACACACACACTGTATTGAAGATAAAGACACATTATATTGAAGATAAACACTCGCTGTAGTGAAGGAGTGTATGCATATACTGTCTACTATTGATTAGATCTAGAAACTACATGACAATAGAGCAACAACGTAACAAGATGTTGGTTGTACATCTGGATACTTCCTGAATAAAAGAGGTCACAGTTCGCGAGATTATTTACGTAATGATATAGTTAGATGTACACAATAGTCTAGTTATATCAAATAGTCTAGTTACATCAAATAGTCTAGTTATATCACATAGTCTAGTTACATCAAATGTGTAGGCTTGTAAGTATTATGTTTTAAAAAGAAAATCTTTACAATAAAGTCTTGTGACTGACAAATGCAGTGTCCGAAAACTCTTGACCAGGTCCAGGTTATCCTTGCGCTCCTCCAAGAGCATATACCTGCTTCTGTCGTCTCCATACATATCTATGTCATGGCGTGATCTAACCATCAAATTACGGAGTGTGTCTGCAGTAAAATTATGATTCAACGAACAGTGAAAACGCGATAAAGAAGTTTTACTAGTCTCTAAAACAAAACAAATATGACGTTTCGATCATTAAGACAAATGGTAGCGTTCATGATGTAGGCATCAACCCAACACTTTTTGATGTAGTGATTCTCTAGGCAATATTAATACGTTCAGCAGTTTGCCAATGCTTTCTGAACGGTCCGGATTTCACAATGGTCTGTAAATGCTTCGGTTGGGATCTGCCTGCGACAGGATTCGAACCTGGTACCTTGACAAGACGCGCTCTGTACCACGCTGTCACAGAACCGGACTAACGACAACAAACCCGTTATAAAATACAAAACATAAGATACAGCGTGTAGAGTTGTTTTTAGATATATGTTTTAGAGTTATATTTTAAAGTTATGTTTTAGATTTTTATTTAAAAGTTATGTTTTAATGTTGTAATGTTACAATGTTGTTTATACCCGATGTGCACTGTGTTGGTGTTCTTGACAAAGCTCTTTAGTTTGAAACGTTGATTTTGTTATGTTTTAGTACTATTTCCTACGCTGCATCACCCCATGTTTTCATGTTTCGTTGATAAATTCCAGCATAACGTTTCAGTCTTCTTGTAACAGCGTAGTGATGATGGCGGTAGTAATAACAGTTATGGTGATTGTGATAGTAGTATTAGTAATAGTGCAAGCTTATATAGGGTGTTGATTAAGCAGTAGTTCACTGAATTCGAAATGAGATATATGTGTTCAATTCGAAGCACGTCATAGAAAGTTGTGTATTTCCATGCTCCCATGTACAGTATAATTCAGCAGATTGCTGCTACATGCAGAGTTAATATTTATTCCCTGAACAAAAAATAAATTCCTTGTGCTACGTAAAACGCGACTGACATGCGCATTTCCATTCTCTGGACTATTGAAAATCTAGTAGGATCATTGCCCTTCTACAAGATAGATTCAGCGGGAATCTGAGAATAAGTCCTGAAGAAGATGAAGAGCACCTTTGGGTAATCCCGGAGTGCAATGACATCGAATGATAAATAACTACTCTAAAAGAACGTTTTTAGTCATGCATTGTTGTGAGTGAGTCGTATAACATGTGTACTTGTTAACAAAACGATGAAGTGTATTTCGCACACGTTCGTAGTTGTGAGTCCTATAACATGCTTGGGTTCTTTTCCTGAATGCGTGCCTACCAACTCAAATTCGTGTTGACTATGTCCCTTGTCTATGTGTATTAGACACGGTATTTATTTATTACTTACCATTAGCACATACTGGCCCCCTTCCTAGCCCAATGTGTTGTCACACACTCATCTCTTTCAACCACTCATACAACTGTCCTAAATAATTACTATTTAAATTAATACACAGATACACAAATTGATAAACACAGACAAGGGAAATAATCAAAACAAAATGAAGTTGGCAGGCAAGCATTCAGGGAAAGAACCCATGTTTGCTTTTTAACAAATCGATTATGTGTATTTGGCATACGTTCTTAGTTGTGAGTGGTATAACATGTTTTCTTATTAACAAACGAATTAATGGGTATTTCTACGAAAATTCTTTAATGTTACTCGGGGTCTTTGTTAGCTCTAATATTTTATGGTAGTGTGTACTAAAATAACCTAATTGGACTTTGTTGTCCGCTGGTTGAAAGGAGCACGCCTTTCCAAAAGAGAGCTAAACTAACGCAGACCAGACCCCAGGTATAACCATCAGTCCCTAACAGGACAACCCATGCCATTTGACCACATATACGCCCTGATGTAACCACAGGAAAACTACTCCAAGGTTGAAATAGGCGTGTCTTACTATAGCAAGAAAAACACAACAACAACAAAAGAAAAACACAACAACAACAACAAAAGAGAGAAACTCATTAACTACCAATTAATGTTTCGCACACGTTCGTAGATGATGAACTCATTATTTTGAAATTTATATAACATAAATTTCGTTTCTTTTTGGCTGCCTTTCTCAAACTTCCACCTGGATCTCTCTTATAGCAGGACAATGGCCCTACTAGACTTCCAAGAGGGTTTATTCCAGAGAAGGGAAGTGCACTGTGTCGTCATTTTATTTGCTCCAATGTCTCGACACATCCAATATCGGCGGGACACACATTCCGTGTTTATGAACTACCTAGTGATGTGTTTTTCAAACTCTTTCTGTGTTTTTTCCCCACACAAATTTCTCATTTATAAGTTCATTTTGTTGTTCCCCCCCACATATATTTATTATTTAGCTTCTTCTTCTGCGTTAGTTCTCAAACTCATGCAGATTAGCAGAATGCACTCAGGAAAATGAAATGAGCTGTATCACGGTTTAACAGCATTGCTGCAATATCTGCGTCTTTCGACCAGACACATCCGACTTCAGCAAGGGTTACGGCCTCTTTGACCACATATAGGATGGGACAGCTACCTCCACCCTATAACCTCCATAGTCTCTTTATACGATGTGCATGAAACGTCAACAGTGCTCCTATTCTTTACTCCCTTCACGGGCGTCTTGTTTGTGAATTCGTTACTTTTGTTTCTCACACAAATTTATTCCCGATGAATACATTTCTTTAGTGTCACTCACAGAGCATCGTTACTCAATCAATATTTGAATAGATTTATGAGAATTCTTAGAGAAAAATCACCCCCCCCCCCCCGCATCCCTTTCCTCTATCACACTCCCGTTTTCTTGCAAAAATAGGAAAAATTAGAAACAAGTATTATGATAATGACATATTTCACTAACATTAGCGCGAAAACAAGAATGTGCAGGCTATACATGAAAAAATGTAGAACAAAAGAACAATCTACTACTTTGACATGAAATTTCACTAAAAACTTACCGGATGTCCATGTGCATGCCTAATTAAAGTAACTCGATCCATTGTGTTTGTTCCAAGAAACGAAAGGTGAAGGTCAAGTACCAGCAGGTTGATTGTTTAAATATCGTATTTTGTTACCAGAAAAATCTCGTAAGTATTCATATTATGTTTATATATTGTTTTATTCTGAATACCAGTTCATGACTAGCTTCACGTAAGGTCCTCGTAATCTCGCTAATGCTTCACGTAAGGTCCTCGTAATCTCGCTAATGACAATAATGCTTCACGTAAGGTCCTCGTAATCTCGCTAATGACAATAATGCTTCACGTAAGGTCCTCGTAATCTCGCTAATGACAATAATGCTTCACGTAAGGTCCTCGTAATCTCGCTAATGCTTCACGTAAGGTCCTCGTAATCTCGCTAATGCTTCACGTAAGGTCCTCGTAATCTCGCTAATGACAATAATGCATATTGTAATTAATATAGGCTAGAAGTCAGTAACACTATACGTTAAACCGAGGAAATGCTCAAGTAAAAGAAACGTGGTATCAAACGGAACATAATCAACGTTTCGACTAGAAGGCCTTTATGTACGAAATGTTATGGCTTACTACAGTAACTTTAATATCAATGTTGAAAAAAATCATCAAAATGTCATATAAGTTCAGCGTTCCACAAATTAGTACATATGTCATATATTGCCTTTTTTAATGTCATGTGAATTTTTCTTGTTATTAAAGACATTGTTGTAGAAACGTTAGTTTTTGTAATTAGTGAAATATTATACTAACAAAATTAAAGCAACTACAGTAATATGGTCAGTGGAATATTTACAACTGATTACCGTAATGTTTTTGTATTGATGAAAACATAAATTTAAATAAAAAAATTGAAATCTTCAAAATGAACATCATAATAGATCTGCAGAAATAAATTATTATGATAATACACTTTTGTCCACTGATATTGTACGATACATTTCTACCAGAATTGCGTTGGAATCAAGTGAATTCAACCACATAACAGACATCAGGAAATCATAAACAATAAGTAGATATTTCAAACTACGACTGTCTAACACTGCAATAGCTGTATAAAAATAAGTTTGCGTAAGCTGCAAAATAACACAAGCACCGGAGATGTCCAGTTAATTTGAAAATAAGTGTTGTAGAAAACTTACAAATTGGTTAGGAAGAATTCACGCGAAACAAGCAAGTAAGAGAAGGCACTAAACATCAATATGTTTCTACAATAATGAGAAGAAAATCATGGACTTATATCGACATGTTGTCATGTGACGTTTTCTTATCATAACGTTGTATTCCCAATGAAATCCCTGAACCCTTCTCTGTCTTGAGCGATCCGGGATGCATTTTCCAACGACGTATTTATGTTATCTTTAATGTCGTCAGTCCATCGTCTTCTTGGTTTGCCTTTCCTCCTCTTCCCAGGTAGTCTTCCCTCCATTATTTGTCTTTCCAAACTGTTGTCTATAAACAGGTGTATTTTCTTTTTGTTATTATGTTTAGTAACCAAAACTTTGGAATCTTCAATGTGTATATAACATCTGAGTTTTCTCTTTTTTCTTACCAGATATTTTAAGTATTCGTCAGTAACATTTCATCTCAAAGGCGTTGATTAAGGTTCATGTTTCACACCCGTATGTTGCAACCGAAAAAATAAACGTTCGTAGCATTATCAGTTTCGTTCCTATTTTTGTGTGTTTTTCCATTATTTTTCAACCGTGTTACAATATGCCATTGCCTATCTCTTCCTTATCTCTGCCATGCAGTCTCCTTCACCGTTGATGTGTCATCATATCTGACACGCACTTAGAATAAATGAAAGCTGACTATCATTACAAGCATTAAAATGGGTACCAGATGGCAACAGATAAATAAGGAAGACACAAAAAAACTTTACAGAAAAACAATCAAAGAGGGTATGAATATGAATCTCAACAACATGCAAGAATCACACCCAGTAGCATCACATTGCTCAAACCAGAGAACACTGGTTTTTGTTCTATGTATTCAACGCTGAAGAAACAAAGATCGAAAATGACTTTGATATTGAGCACTGTAGTTAAGATATTCCCATGTCAGAATATGATCACAAAAACACTTGATAGTGGTTCGAAGGGAATGAGTCCATGAACCGCTGCATCAGCAACCTACAATTGATAGAAATGCAATGATGATATTCTAAGAACATCTTACGAACCTAATGGGACTATATATGGTTGACCTCAAGTTTATTGAAGCTTTCAGTGATGTTCCACGGACATTTAGATCTACCGTATTCGCAATGCTTAACTAAGCGTGGCAGTAATGGTCGGTTGGGTTAACAAAAGTTGCCAGAATGTTCAATCCGTGAACCATTTATTTTATGGGTGTGCCTGGAGAATACACGAAACTCGTGTATCCAAGTCCTTTTCCAGGTTAGTCATGCACGCTGCTCTCACACTGTATCACTTATCATGTCGCCCGTGTGTTGCCGGGGCCCGAAAGGGGAGCAAAGAATAGCAACACTGTTTACCTTCCACGCATGTCGTAAAAGGCGACTAATGAGGTTTTGGGATGGAGTTGGCTGTCGCATCCCATATAGGGTCAGTGACCCAAAGCCATGCTGAAGTAGGATGTGTCAGGCCGAAAGGCGCACATATCGCAGCAATGCTGTAAACCATGACACAACGCATTCCGTTCTCCGGACTACATCCTGCTAATCTGCAGGAGTTTAAGAACGAACACAGAAGAGGAAGACTTATCATGTATTATTTGTTTCCCCCTCCCCCAGTATTTTCCACTGGCTGGCGTCAATAACAATAAACACAGCGATACACGATGACGTCGTGTCAGCCAAAATGAGTGACGCTGTGTTGGATCAGTACGCGAGACTATATTGAGAAGCATTATTTAAGATTTTACTGTAAATCCCGAATATTATTGTTGACAACCACCCCTTACTGTGACCGCGTAGTTAGTCCTTGTCTTAGTTCTCTAGATGTGTCGGTTATCTCGCTGGTGTAGGGGTTACGGCGTTCGTTTTGTGCTCAAGAGGGTGCCATGCATAAGAGGCGATTAAGGATGTTTAATGATGGTATCGGCTGTTCTATCTCAAAGGCCAGACTGATCCGTAAGCAATATGTCAAGCCTAAAAGAGCAGATTTCACAGCCAAGCTGTAAACTATGACAGAGCACATTCCTTTTTCTGGGAAAAATCCTGCTAATCAGCAAAAGTCTGAGAATGGATGCGTAAATAAAGAAGAAGAAGAAGCAGAGAACACACTGTAATATCTGTATACTTGTAATACGAGTAACACTGTGCTGCTGATACACTTCAGATATTCACTGTGCCGCTATGTGTTAAATATTCACATATATCACTACTGGTTCTGAAAAATCAATCATTGGTAAGCGTGCGGTTAATACACACGGGACCTCTGAGTTTATGCTACATCTAATCCGTAACTACGTACTCGTTTGCACCTACTTACGTTCACGTGCCACGGAGTTTGTTATGTGAATACATCCACCATTATCATAATTTAATGTTAATTAAGAAACGACACTTGAACTGATGCATATATGAAGATTCACTGAATTGAGATTAGGTATGCATCAGATATAATCACTGATTCAAGGAACTAAATGCAAATACCCACATCAGAAATCTTTCCTGCTTGTCAAAGAACAAAAACACGTATTGAGTGTGACTTTACTCAAATAAAAATGGAAACTGCTGTCTTATCGACCTGACAACAGATCTACGCAATCCGGCGACATCGGTTCCATTACTTGCGATGTAATTGGAGAGTGTTGCCGCTGACATTAGAAAGAAAACAGCAGGGGAAGATGTATGGAGACGACATTTCACAATAAATGTTTGCATGCTGCACAATTGGAAAACGGTTTGACGTCAAAGTCTATGCGCAAGGATGTGTTTTTCTATATTCTGAAGATGTGGGGTTTGCGTGAACATGACTGCACGTGATTTCGTGAAACGAGTGAGTTTTTTCTTCCTTTTGCAAAGCTTGGATGTACAGAGTAAGTGACAGTAATAGAGAGAGAGAGAGAGAGAGAGAAAGAGAGAGAGAGAGAGAGAGAGAAAGAGAGAGAGAGAGAGAGATCAATAAACATAATAGAAGTACAGATAAATAATATAGGTCAATATGGCTGATTTGAATACTTAAAAACTGGGAGCTGGTAAAACGAAACAAAAATGGGAGAATACTGCGAAGAGGGAGGTTGATGGGTTGGTATTAATTATTTGAAGAGGAATGGATGGACGGGTAATGATGGTAATTATGTGGTGACGTCAGAAGTGTAGACAGATGGAATCAGAAATATGTACTGTGATGGAGCGGGTGAGTGGAGGTGGTTGTTGCAGAGATGGTTGTCTCTTTACCATCTTAATCAATGTCGTCCTTACTTGGTGGAATGTTGCATGGAATCAGACAGAAGTGACGACTGATTTAAGTCTGGGATGTTTACTGGTGGTGAACAGACAGAAGTGACGACTGATTTAAACATGGGATGTTTACTGGTGGTGAACAGGCATAAGTGACGACTGGTGGTGAACAGGCAGAAGTGACGACTGGTGGTGAACAGACAGAAGTGACGACTGGTGGTGAACAGGCAGAAGTGACAACTGGTGGTGAACAGGCAGAAGTGACGACTGGTGGTGAACAGGCAGAAGTGACAACTGGTGGTGGACAGGCAGAAGTGACGACTGGTGGTGAACAGACAGAAGTGACGACTGGTGGTGAACAGGCAGAAGTGACAACTGGTGGTGAACAGGCAGAAGTGACAACTGGTGGTGAACAGGCATAAGTGACGACTGGTGGTGAACAGACAGAAGTGACGACTGGTGGTGAACAGGCAGAAGTGACAACTGGTGGTGAACAGGCAGAAGTGACGACTGGTGGTGAACAGACAGAAGTGACGACTGGTGGTGAACAGACAGAAGTGACGACTGGTGGTGAACAGGCAGAAGTGACGACTGGTGGTGAGCAGACAGAAGTGACGACTGGTGGTGAACAGACAGAAGTGACGACTGGTGGTGAACAGGCAGAAGTGACGACTGGTGGTGAACAGGCAGAAGTGACGACTGGTGGTGAACAGACAAAAGTGACGACTGATTTAAACATGGGATGTTTACTGGCGGTGAACAGGCAGAAGTGACGACTGATTTTAACCTGGGATATTTACTGGTTGTGAACATGCAGAAGTGACGACTGATTTTAACCTGGGATATTTACTGGTTGTGAACAGGCAGAAGTGACGACTGATTTTAACCTGGGATGTTTACTGGTTGTGAAAAGAGAGAAGTGACGACTGATAATAACGACTTACGCTAAGTCGTATGAGAAATAGATGTTGGGAGTATTGTGAGATAGTCGTATGAGAAATAGATGTTGGGAGTATTGTGAGATAGTCGTATGAGAAATAGATGTTGGGAGTATTGTGAGATAGTCGTATGAGAAATAGATGTTGGGAGTATTGTGAGATAGTCGTATGAGAAATAGATGTTGGGAGTATTGTGAGATAGTCGTATGAGAAATAGATGTTGGGAGTATTGTGAGACAGTCACTAGGAGTTGTTGTTGTTAGTCTCACGACATTCTCTTTTATTTTTCCAGATGTATCCGTTCTCAAACTCCCGTTAGCTATGTCCCAGGTTCAGCCAGGAAATGGGAATGACATTTGTCATGGTTTACAGATTGACTGCGATATCTGCACCTTTTTGTATGATCCATCTGATGTTTGATATAATTGGACTTAATTTTTGGGATTACATTCTCAATCGCTTCTTATAACATGCATGGCAGGCCATAGTGCTCCTATTCTTTGCACTTCTTTCGAGCTCTGACAACACATGGGCGTAGCAATTTGAAGGTAACTTCTCGAAACACCCTTCTTATTCAGTCACTATTGGTAACCTAATATTGCAAGTATCCATTTCAAGAAAGAAATAGGCAGATAACTACAAGCTATCATAAATTGTGTCAATAAATGCAGACAATAATAGATAATGGTGATAAATGTGCAAGTAGGCGAGAGGAAATTAGGACAACTATGCAACAAGAAGTCATAGAAGAAATGTTTGCAGTGTATTAGAGCAGTGGGTCTCAAACTTTGTTTTGCGTGTGATTCTAATTCAGTAAAACAATTTCTTACGTAACCGGTCTCTCTATCGTTGCGGTCCTTTTAATGCTGGCGAAATTACATCGTGTTATTTATCATTTAAATAACTTGTCAGGACCCGAAAGTGGAGCAAAGAATAGCTACAATATTGCTTGTCATGCATATCGTAAGAGATCTTTAAGAAAATTATATGGTAGAGTTGGCTGTCCCATCCCATATAGGGTCAAAATTACTCAGAAGCCAGGATGGTCAGATGTGCCCGGTCGAAAGGCAACAATATCGTAGCTAAGCTGTAAACCACAAAGCACAGCATTTCGTTATATGTGCTACATCCTCCTAATCTGCAGGAGTTTGAGAACGAACACATAAGAAGACGCTCAAATAGCGACATTTATGTACCCACCTAGACGGGTCTGTGGTTCTCCCCCCCCCCCAATGACGCTTTCCGGTCCCATAATTTCAAAATGTTCTTCCATAGCTTACAGCTTATATATCACACGTTGAGAATCGTTGTTCGTCCGCCGTAATCGACGATGACCCAAAAACTCAACCATAATAACAATAACAATAGATAATAAAGTTAATAGTGCGTTTTTAAATGACACTAACACGTCTAATGCGAGCACACAAAATTCTTCCACACAATTGACATCTATAGAGGATGTCTATGGGACGTTGAGATGTTTCGTCTTTTCTTCTTGCCCGCTTCTGTTTTGTAGTATCTTGCCTGGTCTCTTCCGTCGTCAGTGCTCCAATTCTGAGACTGTAACTCCATGCAGTTATATCCTGATCGAGGCTCTCACAAGAGCCTAGGTCAATGTTAAGATGTTTCAGTGAGGACTTGAGTGTGTCTTTGAAACGTTTTTTTCTGTCCACCAACTTTTCGAATTCCTGTCTTGAGAACTTGAGAACTGTCTTGATAATATATTTGTTTTGGTAGGCGCGAATCCTCAATACGCACAAGATGACCTGCACAGCGTGCAGCGTGAGAACTACTGCATTATACTTCAACACGTAAACAGACAGAAGCAGGACAGAAAACTAATTATAAGTATAAATTGATGAATGGATGGATGGACGGATAGGTATAATGGTGAGGGTATTAAAGTATAACAAGATGGAATAGATGCATATTTAGGGAGACAATTATTGTTGAATAGATCAATGGTATGTACATGGGCAGAAATAGATTGTTATTTAGGTGATATTATTTTCTCAACGTAGACTTCTTTATTGGATGCTGGGCGAGTTGACCTTCTAATGTCAAGAACATGTTACAGACGATGTGATATCTCTTATCTATAGAGTAGCCGTCTTGTGTGGGTCTTTTCTACTCATCAACTACGCCGTACAATATGAAATATATTGTCGCTGTTGTGTATTAGGCCAACAAATGAAAACAAAATTCAATATAATAAATTTAGCGTTAACCTTTAACACACTGTAAACAAAAAAAAAACAAACGACCTTTTCCCTGCCACTGGATTATTTTTTGGTAATGTTACGTAATAGATGATGACTGTTTTGAAAACGCAATAAAATTTTTGTTGTTAGAGATATTTAAAAAATATTTGTACATATAAATAAAGAATTGAGTTCTGCATATATTGTTGTACGTTTTGTTTGTTTGTTTGTGTGTGTGTGATACAAAAAAAGTCACAATGACGTTTCTTTCACAAAAAAACCAACAGATTATAACAAATTGTCATAATTGCACTGGGGATACTGAATAAACCAATAGATTGTTCATACAATGTATCTCTAGATCTAGATCTACTCCAAAACTGATCGATATAAAACAGTTGATTTATAAAGTCAAAATATACCAAACCACATGTTCTAACGTATTTTCGAATGTGATTATCAACTTAACTCTCAGGAATCCGTTATCAGAAGAATAATCCATAATGATTTTAATGAAAATACAATAAAACAAAAGTCTATAAAACCCGATTCACATCATGGCACTGCTCTGATGTGAAATTGTCAAGATATTGAAAAATTTTCGATATTTCACTGAGATTCAGCTCACGTTGCCACTAAATTTGCAGAATAAAATGGAAGTCAATTGAATAACTTGCCAGATAATCAAATAATCTGGTAACAAAAATTTTAAAAAAATGGGGCTTCTTTTATTGATTACAGGGGACCTTGCAACGGGGTCTTTGTGGAGCTTGTACACTCGACCGCAGATATCTTCGATAGTGTGAACTGTGGTCGAACATGGTCGAATATGGCCGCGAGATAAACGTTTTGTTACGATGTTGATCACGATCCTGACCTATTTCCACTTTCAATGTTCGTACACTTCTGGATTCGTCAATGTTCGTAGACTTTTTGATTCGTCAATGTTCGTACATTTCTTGATTCGTCAACGTTCGTACATTTCTTGATTCGTCAATGTTCGTACATTTCTTGATTCGTCAATGTTCGTACATTTCTTGATTCGTCAATGTTCGTAGTCCAAGGCATTCTCATATATAATGAACACCGTGTGTTTCCGTGGCTCACAGTGAGAGCAAAGAATAGAAACCTTGTAACCTGTCATGAATGTCGCAAAAGGCGATCAGGTAACTGTAAGGAAGAGTTGACTGCCCCATTTCGTAGGTCAAAGTCACTAAAAACTCACGCTGAAGTCGGATGTGTAGGACAGAAAAGTGTAGATTTTGCAGCAAAGTTGTAAACAATGACACAACGCATTCTATTGTTCTGACTAAATCCAGCAAACCAGTCTGGAACTGGACGTCAAACTCTACCATCTGACATAGAACGACAGAAGGGACAGTTCATACACCGTCCATGTTGTTGTCTGGGCCAGGAAGAGCGTCACGTCGTAAGAGAGGTCTAAGGAAGTATTTTGGGAAACTCTTGGTTGTTTCACCTCATTGAGAGTCAATGTGACCCAAACCATACAGAAGTCGGAAGTGTTAGGCCGAAGGAAGTAGATATCACAACGAAGCTGTAGCCCATGACACAACGCATTCCGCTCTTTGGACTACATCCTGCTAATCTGACGGAGTTTGAGAACACATTAAATCATCAATCAATCATATAGGTTAAATAATTCTTCTTCTTCTTCAGCGTTTATTCTCAGATTCCCGCTGGATTTCTCTTGTAACAGGACAATGGTACTATAAGATTTCCAGTTTAATGTAGTCCAGAGAATGGAAATGCGTTGTGTAGCCGTTTTATTTGAGCCATTGACCCAACACATCCGTTTTCGACGGTAAGGTTAAACACGAAAACAACTAACTAATGATCTACTTAAAGATAACAACCAGAGACACCCAAACTAACACAAAAGTCAACAATATCAAATAATGTGTGCAACAGATGAAACTTGATGTAACCAACAAAAACATGAAGACTAATCAACAAGAACATTGTAACAATTAACCGTGTTTCTCACGTGAAGCGTGCTCATAATGTTCTACCTAGCTGTCTTAATTACTAACCCCGTCATCGATTGCACCAATTACCAAACACACGCACACGCGCGCATTTAGGAGCACAATTATAGATGTGCGGTAATTAAAATATCTGAAGTTTAATATAAAATAGAAGTGCTTCCAATATATAAATGATTCTTAAACTGTAGTGAGATAGTATCTATGAATTGAGTGTTCTTAAACTGTATTGAGATGGTATATGACAATTTACTTTAATATTACTATCATCTTGAGGCAGAAAAGTCGCGCACACACACACACACACACACACACAAACCCAAACAAACACACACTAACCCAAACAAACACATACAAACACACACTAACCCAAACAAACAATCCTTTAAGCAATGTAATACAAATATCTGCGTGAGCTACACAAGACAAGGACGATTATTTAAAAAAAAAAAGTTACAGATACAGAAACATGTTTGTCAAACGAAAGAATAAGACCTCATGGATACAAGATTTTTAAAACTGTTTTAAGATGGCTCCTATGGATGAAGGGTTTTTAAAATTTTCATATTTGAATGTTCGATGTTTAATAATACAAATTAGAGGTGGAAAAAGTTTCTAATAACTGGTTTGAGAACCGTTGAAGCGATGATCAGTCAGATGGTTAATATAAATCATACGAGAAGAAGGCAGATACACATCATGAACATGGGGTACTACAGCAACTGATTCGAGAACTGCTGAAGCTATGATCAGGCAGATGGCTCATAGAATCATACGAAAAAAAGTCAGATACACAACATGAAAATGGGGTACTACAATCGTCCCCGTGCTCTCGCGACATGAACATGTGGTACTACAATCGTCCCCGTGCTCTCACGACATGAACATGGGGTACTACAATCGTCCCCGTGCTCTCACGACATAGATGAAATATGTATACATTTAGAAATAGTTATTGAGTTGAAATATTGAGTTGAAAGATGTTACAAAATTTCAATAAATATGGAGCCAATGCGACACAAAAACATTATTTTAAGATTTGAAACGTTTTTGGCCGGCAGAACATTCAACTAAATCCAGGTTAAATGTTATGTCATCTGTTCTTTATTTAGTTAGTATGATGGTTTGGTGGTTCATAGTTCCTTCTGTATCACTTACTGTTTAGGTGACCTTTCAGTCGAAACGTCAATTTCTGTAAAACCGTTTCATTTCGTGTTTTGATTTTGCAGTACTGACATATAAATTGAATGCAGTCTTAATCGTCATCTTGATATTGAAGGGTTCTAAAACTGGAATGAGAACAGGAACACATTTTTAGGGAATGTGACGGAATCTATCTACATTACGTTTGTGATAGTTTCACGTTTACATCACTAACAAAAATCTTCTTATTCGTCGTCTGTGTTCGTTCTCACACTCCTGTACATTAGTACCGACTTTGTCCGGACAACAGAATTTATTGAGTCATGGTTTACAGCTTAGTTGCAATATCTGCGATTCTCGGTCAGACACATCCGATTTATATCTTCTGTGTCACTTTCACCCTATATACCCGATGGGATAACCAACCCAAATCAGCTTTTATCATGCATGGCTTTTGACAGTTTTGCTGTTATTTGCTTACCGTTCTGTTTTCGGCATCTCAAGGCGGCGCATAATAAAACTAATTTGTGCATGTGCGTGACCACTATGAATTGAGCAGCTTTGTATAATAGATTATACATTTAGACAAATTCTTAGAAATTCAAATCCGGGATTTACTTAATTGTGAGGAGATTTGTTTAAAGAAATAAGGGGCACACTGGCAACAATCTCATCCAAGACGGACGGCCAAGCTTTGGAATTCTCATTGCACACATTAAATGTTCATTCATTCATTAATTTATTCATTCATTCATTTCCTTTTGCGCTCAAGTTAGCTCATAGGGCTGATGTCAGATCTCTCCAACTCTGTCTATTCAAAGATATTCTGTGCAGTTCTTGAATAGTATGAATATTGGTTGTTTTACTGTCTCTAAGTATTGTTCTTCTGAGTGTTTCTTTTGGTCTACCCATTGCTCTTTTGCCTGCAGGTATCCATTCAAGATATTGGTGGTGTATTCTGTTGGTTTCTGCGCGTAGAACATGCCCGATGTAGGACCAACGGCGTTTTTTGATAACATCTGTGATGAGATTTTGATGTGTCTCTTCTCAGATTTTATCATTTGATTTAAAGCATTAATTGTACCACTGGATATTGGAAATGTTAAGATCTGACTGAAAAACATCTGTAATGGCCAATAAATAGTATAATATACTAGTTTTGCAATTCGGCAGTGAGCGTCTGTGGTTATGTCGATAGCAATACCTACAGCAGCGAAAATGTCATGTATGCTAGACTGTGGTTAGCTGTCAGGTTGGTGCCCATAAGTACAGCAAAAGAATCAGTTCTCTCGTAGTTTTTTCCTACTAGCGTTATGCTACAAAACTTCAACCTTCATAGGAAATGGTAAAACACTGAACATAATAGATACCACACAGACGTCGAATGTGTCTTCCTATTGAAGTAAACAACAAAGACGGGGACTCATTTCCATTTCATGGACTACATCCTGCTGGGAATATAGTAAGAGTAGGACTATTGTCCTGTTACAGGGTAGATCCAGTGGGAGTTTGAAAGCGACCCACATAATCCCTGAAATAACATGGCGCCACAAATAAAATTACAGTCATCCCTCGCTACTTCGCGGTTCATTTATCGCGGATTTCTAAAAACATATTTACAGTATGTACACTTTAGTTACATCTACGTATGTTACACACACACACACGTATCCTATTTATATTATTTATACATTATTTTATGTATGTTATTTATACTATTAATATTTTATTTACATATTTGAAACTATTCCTTAATGTTCTAATGATAACATATGCACTTCTATGGTTTCATATACACGCTACAATATGTCCGTGTTCTTCTCCCAGAGTTGTTCTGTGCTATTAAAATAATAAATTCAGATGACATCTGGCTATTAATGGAACATGTCATGAACATGGTCCTAACATCACAACCCCCCTTTCCCCTTTTTCTCTCTCAAAAATAATTTTGTTTAAAAATTATAAAGGCACACATAACATGTTCGTGAATCTTGTTAATGTTTGCACAGAAGTCTTGCAAGTTACATACTCTATAAGCACTTACTTGTAATCTTTCATGAAGGTATTCAGGTCGTGTCTAACATTAGATGGCGGTAATGATACTAATGACACATTCCCATGTTGACCCAACACTTACAAGTTTCGAATATATTTCAAACACATTTATACATTTCTATTTGGGCTGATTCAAATATACAAGACTAACAAAAGTCTCATTAAACGTCAGATTAATCCTTTTTTCAGTGCTCATTCTTAAACTCCCGCGGGGTCTCTCTTGTAGCAGGACACATTCTCAAACTCCCGCTGGGTCTCTCTTGTAGCAGGACACATTCTCAAACTCCCGCTGGGTCTCTCTTGTAGCAGGACACATTCTCAAACTCCCGCTGGGTCTCTCTTGTGGCAGGACACATTCTCAAACTCCCGCTGGGTCTCTCTTGTAGCAGGACACATTCTCAAACTCCGGCTGGGTCTCTCTTGTAGCAGGACACATTCTAAAACTCCCGCTGGGTCTCTCTTGTAGCAGGACAATGGTTATATAAAATTTCCAGCAGGATATTGTCCAGAAATGTTCCCAGAGTGACTCCCCTACGACCCTAAAGGGTTTTGGAAATGATAATGAATCCAACAAACAGAATTGCGGTTTTTTTTCTTTGCGTAAATAGTAGGAAATATCCGACTTCGGCAGTTCAAATTATCCCACTTGTCTCTCAACAGAGAAACTCGCAGATACCAAGTACATTGATCAATATTTGCGAATTTCACACCAAGCAGGCGGTTATTACGTAACTTCATCATGTGTCCTTTATCGGTGTCTACAATTGTGAAGCCTATAAAATACATATAGGTGTTTGATATGGGAGAATGCATGTTTGGAAGGAATGACTGCACGTTTGTAAAAGACATTGATGGTGTGGTAGGAGAGAATGAAGGTTTGATAGTAGGGAGTGTGTATGCGACAGCAGAGATTGCAAGTTTGTAGAAGAGATTGCATGTTTCTAGAATAGATTGCATGTTTGTAGAAGAGATTGCATGTTTGTAGAAGAGATTGTAAGTTTGTAGAATAGATTGCAAGTTTGTAGAAGAGTTTACATATTTGTAGAAGAGATTGCAAGTTTGTAGAAGAGAGCAAGTTTGTAGAATAGATTGCTCGTTTGAAGATTTGATTATATGTTTTTAGAAGTGATTGCTTGTTTCGTAGGAGATAATCAACATTGTCAATGCCGACGGGTTAAAAAAATGTAAGACAGTCAGGTATAATTCCCCCAACCCCCGCAGTTGGAAGGACCATCAAGCATGTGGTATTTCATCAAAAACAACAGTAAATATAGTCGATTTCTGGAATATAAAAGAAAGTTCTATGTGCAATTTTTGGCATACGATTCCGAGCATATAAATATTGACCAACGGAAAACACGCGAATAATCAAGAAAAGGAACCAATGAAGGCCTCATTAATTCAGAAAACTGGTCTTCCACTGGCGATCGGTCGAGACTGAACACTTCTGAGAACACAAACCAAGCGAGACAGAAGTGACAATATTAACTCCAGTTGTGGAGAGTTGTACACTCATTTGAACTCCTAACATTTTCAACTGTGCTAAATCACAAACCATTTTACAAGAAATGTTCCCCGTGTTTGCTGAGTTCTTCTGTTTGTTTGTACTTGTGAGATGGTGTAACTGTCACTGCACAACCAGAGAGTACTTCTTTACCATCAAGATATACATGCCCGTGTAGTAGAGGCGTTCATACGCCTCGCATAAATACGCAGGCGCCGGAAAGGGCAACATAGTATAGCAAAATAATGTCATCTCTATTTTTTGGAGAAGTTGTAACATAATTACCTGAACTACAATCTACATTTTATGTTTGATGTTCATAAATCTCTAATAGAACAAACAAATTGGACTCACTTCCTCGACTGAAAGAAGTGTACCGTACCCGATGTACACATTAAATGACCAATATTAACACTGTTATCGGTCATGCATGTATGAGAAGTGTACTGTACACGATGTACACATTAAATGACTAATATTAACACTGTTATCGGTAATGCATGTATGAGAAGTGTACTGTACACAATGTACACATTAAATGACCAATATTAACACTGTTATCGGCCATGCATGTATGAGAAGTGTACTGTACACGATGTACACATTAAATGACCAATATTAACACTGTTATCGGCCATGCATGTATGAGAAGACAGCTAAGGATGTTTGGGTGTAAAGTTTGCTGTGTCATCCCATAGAGCAGGTGCTCTTAATCTGTTGCCTGCGAGCACCATAGTGCTCTCGTTATGACACGTGGTGCTCATGTCATGAGGGTTTTAAATGTACTTGCAAGTACTAACGATCATGAGTTTACCATAGAATGTAAACTCTGTTATACAAACTAAAACAAATAGTTTCCCATACAATTTAAACTCTGCTGAATCAAATAGTATTACTATCCACGATTATGTGGGAACGAACGACGGTGTGGTGCAATAAAGATTATTATATGACCTGGCCAGTCTTATGATCATTTTTTACTTTCACTTTCAAGTTCTCTTTCACCTTGTTATATGTTATAGTGCTCGCACAATCCTTATTACACGTGGCCGGTGCTCCTACATTCATTATTACACGTGAACTGTGCGCGTACAATCATTATTACACGTGGGCGATGCTCGCCATCTGAGAAGGTTGTCATATAGGGTCACAGTAACCTAGAAGCCATGGAAAAGGGGAATATGTCCGGTCGAAGAGCGCAGATATCGCACGCAGGCTGCAAACCATGAAGCAGCACATTCGCATCTCTGGACTGCGGCCTGCTTATCTGCATTCCATTCTCTTGACTGCGGCCTGCTACATGTAAGAGTTTGCGTGTGGTATGTGACGTGTGACATGTGACGTGTGGTATGTGACGTGTGGTATGTGACGTGTGACATGTGACGTGTGGTATGTGACGTGTGGTATGTGACGTGTGACGTGTGGTATGTGACGTGTGGTATGTGACGTGTGACATGAGACGTGTGACATGTTACAAGTACGGTACCCAGGGAAGGTAGATTTGTCAGTGTTCAACACGGTAAGATGCGATATCTGCGCCTTTCGGCCTGACACATCCAACTTCAGCATGATACCCATTTTAAGGCTACCCATAATTATTGGACATCCTTTCAACAACTGTCTATAATTCAGGGACCCATCCTGCCTAACTATGTCAACCTCCCGTTTCCTCCTTTCGCTTTCCGATACATTATTAGTAGAAAAAAATAATAAAAATATGATTTTATTTCTTCAAATTATATATTCTTTTTCAAAATTATTCAATTTAGTTGGTGTAGAAAACAATTTGTTGATGTAGTTTTTAGACACTCCTTCCATGAGGACGGATCTACACAAATTCTATTTTCAACTAGAAATCGAACCATGACCACCGTAATAAATAGTAATATCATTAACAACTTAGCAATATCCGTTGCTCTCGTATACGATGAACTACAGAACACTGTGCCACTAAAGAAATCACCGGCGTATTCATTCATATATGTTCAGAAATATAACACTTGGCACAAAAGTGAATGTTTTCTGAAACAGGGGAAATAAACCAAATAAACTAGACATTAATTTAGTTTTCTGGACATTAATTAAATGCGTGTAATTGTCTCGTTAATTAGATATTCGCAAGTTTGCAATCTTTCAACTTGATCACGTATTAAAATATTATTAAATTTTAAACTATCATTTAAAAATCATTTTAAAAAAAGACATGATTACAAGAATATATTATATCAGAAATCCTCGCCGATGCTGCGATGTCTTTATTTATACTGCTGAGGAAATATTTTTTTGTAAATGTTCAATCAGAAATATCTATTGACAAGTTCAGTAACGGTAACCAATGATTTACAAATGTTAACAAATGAGTTGAAATATGAGAGTTATCGTACTTGGTTCAAACAACTTCATTGAAGAATATATTCCGGTTTATTTTGTTCCTAGGCAGATAAGATAGTCAACCACAAACTTATGTTTATATCTCTAGATTCAAAGATCACCTACTTGCTCTGTCATGTCAGAATCTATTAATAAATTTTCTTACATCCGTTACTTAACTGGGCCGTCCTATAAGTAAAGTCTCACGACATACAGGCCCATTGAGGAATATCATGTTACAGACATATTTTTCATTGATCAATTTCATATCTAGAACTGATGTGGTCAACATTACGCCGGCCTCCTTTAAAAATATATGATGCCCATTTCCTTAGGCTGGGTAAATCTAGGAGCAGCTGGTGATTAAAATAAACTTTCATGTTGAATTGCAAATTGAATCTCTCCTGTGCTGCACGGGGCCTGAGAGGGGAGCAAAGAACAGCAACGCTATTTAACTTTTCTCGCATGTCGAAAGAGGCGACTAAGGAAGTTGTAAGGTGGACTTGGATTTCCCATCTGATATAGGGTTAAAGTGATCCAAAGTCATGCTGAAGTCGTATGTATCAATCCGAAAGGCGCATATATCGCAACAATTATGTAAACCATAAAACAACGCATTCTGTTCTCCTGACTACATCCTGATAACTACCGGATTTTGAGAACGAACGCAGAAAAAGAAGAACCTTGTATCACCAAAATAGGAAGCCAGTTCACCAAACTAGGGAGCCAATTCACTAAACTAGGGAGCCAGTTCATAAATAGGGAGCCAATTCACCAAACTGGTGGGCAAATTCACCAAACTAGGGAGCCAGTTCACAAAACGAGGGAGCCAGTTCACAAAACTAGGGAGCCAGTTCACCAAACTAGGGAGCCAGTTCACAAAACTAGGGAGCCAGTTCACAAAACTAGGGAGCCAGTTCACAAAACTAGGGAGCCAGTTCACAAAACTAGGGAGCAAGCTCACTAAGAATTCAGATACCGCGACCTGGTCATAATCATCATCACGTGACATATTCTTTCCAAAGCTTTGTCCTGACAATTGATGTCCTGAACCCGACTCTATCCTGTGTCAATCTGCCTGCTCTTCCAACGATATCTTCATACAGTTTTGTATGTCATCTGTCCATCTCCTTCTAGGTCTACCTCTTCTTCTACTTCCATGAATTATGCCATATAATATGCGTCTTTCCTTGCCATTGTGTCTTTTTATATGTTCGAAATATTTCAGTTTGTTATGTAAAATTGTATTCCCGAGCCATCCTTCCTCTATATTCAAAACCTCACTGTTTCTTATCTTTTCTGTCCAGAACATTCTTAATATTACCCTATAACACTTCAGTTCGAAAGCTGATATTCGTTTTGCCGTTGTTCTATTTATTGTCCAAATCTCTAGCCATAAGGTGTAACTGGGAAAAACGTATAATCTAGGAAGTATAATTTTTGTCTTAGTATAACAGTTTTTCCATATATAAAGAGAAAAAAGTTATACTTCTTAGATCATACGTTTTTCCAGTTGCAACATACGCGAAACTTGGGCAATGAATAGAACGGCAAAAATAATACCGGCATTCGAAATGAAGGGTAATATTAAGAATTTCCCGGACAGAAAAGTGAGGTTTTGGTGACCTGTTGCACAGTTTAATTCCGTATAAAACATATGGTATGTGCGCTTATGATTCCCGCGGTTCTCTGGTATAAAAAAGCAAACCATATGTCCCAAATGCATAATGCAACGTGAAAGGTTGTTGCGAGATTCGCACCGTCACAGCATTGATAAGCCTTCTAGAATTACATATAGCATCTTTCCACATAAATATTAATTAGTGTGTTGATCACGTGACAGCTTAGAATAATATTCTGTGTGTTATAAAAAGAAAAGAACAAGCAATAGTAACACTGTTTACCTTCCATGCACGTCGTCAGGTACACCACGTGTCCTGTCCACATTGTTTTAAGATCAATGTCACGTTGAATTAAATGTAGGTCAGCTACCTGTGGTGATTACCTTTAATTCTCAAAATGTGTCTGGTACCCATTTCTCACGGATGAGTTTACTCTATAGTCGTTTATGGTATACATACATTCCTCTGTTCATCTGAGAATCAAACCGATGCCCTCTGGATCAGGAATCATATGTATTAACCTCGGTGTTATTGAAACTCAGTGGGTAACAAATGTTAGTTAATGACACCTCGTCACTCGGTAACAAATGTGAGTTAATGACACCTCGTCACTCGGTAGCAAATGTGAGTTAATGACACTTCGTCATTCGGTTACAAATGTAAATTAATGACACCTTTTCACTCGGTAACAAATGTGAGTTAATGACACTTCGTCATTCGGTTACAAATGTAAGTTAATGACACCTTTTCACTCGGTAACAAATGTGAGTTACCACACGAAGAAAAGTTCAATCCGACCCGTTAATTTTCACATCAAGAAACGTTTAATAGGACCAGCAGACACGGTTCATTTTGTGTCTAGTTTCATAGAAGCCCTCTGTGGGCGCTTGGTTAACGAAGGGGATGTTTTAGACTGAATCTTACAGTTGATCCCCTTGACGCAGTGCTTAAGCCATTCGTTTTTGTGCTCGCGAGGTCGAGAGTCCTATTCGCGACTTCGTATTTATAAAGTATATTTTTCCCAGAGATCCCTGGGGATCATCATTTGAAACTACGGAGTTACGTGCCATGAGTGATACTCTCGGTAAGCCTGAGTGCCACGTAAAGGTGGTTATAAAAAGGGAACAGAACATTGTTTGGTAGAGTTAAGAGGAAGTGAGCAAGATGTATGCAGAAATACAAGTGGGAGGGGAACATCACAAGATGGACAAGTTACATTCTAGCAGAGGGCAACACCAAAGCATGAGACAGGATATTGGAGGTCCGTTGTAGCCAACCATCGTTGCGGAGACGGCATTTGATGATGACAAAATGAAAGAACCCCAGACAACATCTGTAATGAACAACTATTATAGTTACGTAGCCAACCGTAAAACACATCCTTATATCTATAAATACAGGTGCACAATGCAAATGATTCAGCACATAATGAAACAGACTGGAATCAAACGGGTGGGTCTATATGCCTTGTAGAACCAGTTCTGATAGCAAGCAATCTCGAACCGATACCTTCGTTTGTATAGAAGGCCTGTCAACATAATTAATTCAGATCACATTTATTACGTTTTTGATTATTGTTTGGAATTCAGTTGGTCACTATTTATATACTTGAAGTTGGCTTAGCTATTATTGGCATGTGACTCCAAGTATATAAATAATGACCAATAGAAACCCAAACAATAATTTAAAAAACGTAACAAATGAGGTCCTAATTAATTCTGTTGGAAGGTCTGTCTGGTCGAAGTTCATGCTCGGACTGACATTACAATGTGCTAGTTGTAATTATCATCGTAGACCAGGGGTTCTCAACCTTGTCTTACGGTGAGCACCCTTCACATGTAATACTGAGTGTACAAATACCATAACGTATAATAAGATTACAGAAAAATTGAAACTGAAAGAAAATGTGAACGTCTAAACTGACCGTGACTTTCACCAGTATAAAACCTCTGTACAGAAATAATTAGGACTTTATTCGTTACGTTTTTGTTGGTTTTCCTGTTTTTCATTGGTCACTATTTTTACACTTGGAGACGCATGCCATCCATAGACACGGCGAATTTCTCTTTCCCATATACGCACATTTAGCTCGATACATTCGATATCGGCATATAATTGTGTATCACTTTGACCTTCTACAAGATGGGATAGGCTAGCATATGTGATACATACAACACTTAGGCGCCTCCTATAACATGGATGACGCATACAAAAGACCAAAAAAAGGAAGAAAGAGAACACAACAAAGAAAGGAATGAAAAAAGAAAGGACATAACAAACGAAGACAGAAACAAATGAATAAAGAAATAAAAGTAGGAAGAATAAAGCAAGAAGCAAAGATAAACATTGAAGGATGAGGACAAAAAAGAACAAAGCGATGGAAGGAAAAAATCACAGAAGAGAGACATAAAGGAAGGAAGAAAAAAACAAAAAAGTAAGGATGAAAGAAACAAAAGAAAGAAGAAATAAAACAAAGACTCTAATAAAGAAATAAAGACAGAAAGTAAGGAATGCAAAAGCAAAAGAACGAAACAAAGGAAGAAAGACAGGAAGAATACAAAACAAAAAAAAGAAACACAGAAACAAAGAAAGGATGAAACTAAGGAAGAAAGAAACACATAAAGGAAGAAGAATAGGAGGGAAAAATCCAATGAACGAAGAAACAAATGAAGGAATAAATATATTTAGGAACAAGCTAACAAAAGAAATGAAGGAAGAAACAAAGGAAGAATGAGATGAAGAAAGAAACAAATAAATTTAAAAAAAAACAAAGAAATTAAGAAACAACAGAAGAAACAATGGAAGTAAGAAACAACCGAAGAAAGAAATAAAGGTAGAAACAAACAAATGAAGGAAATACAGGAAGAAAAAAAAACAGGAATGAAAAATTAAATGAACGAAGATACAAAGGAAGGAATAAATACGTTGAAGAATAAGCAAACAAAGGAAAAACATAGCAAGAAAGAAATAAAGAAAGGAAGAAACAAATGAAGGAAGAAATAAAGAAAGGAAGAAACAAATGAAGGAAGAAATAAAGAAAGGAAGAAACAAATGAAGGAAGAAATTAATGAAGATATAGAAACGAAAAAAAAACCAAGAGAAGAAAGAATCAAGCACAGGAGTGAACAAATAATGGAGGGAAGAAACAAATTCCAGAAAGGAACAAATGGTGGAAGAAACGAAAGAATGAAAAAAATAAAGGACGTATGGAAAAAAAAAGTTCGGCTACACATTTGCATAGACTCCCAATCCATGGGACACGGGTTTGTATCCCCTAAGAACATATTTCTATTGACAATTTTGTCCCCGTGCTTGGTCTGGAGCAAACATTGGTGGACATGATCCACCAATCTTTGCCGTCATTGATATCTAACCAGGTCAGCGTTGCCCACACTTGTGTTTGCTAACCAGGTCAGCGTTGCCCACACTTGTGTTTGCTAGCCAGTTTACACAAGCCACAAATATCCTTTTGTCATGTCATCCTATCCCCATCGTGTGTTTCTTCACGGCATGAGAACATTTCTTCCTACTTTTCTTCTATACTTTCTACCATAAATAAACGTTGGTAATATGATCGTCTACGGTACTTATAAGACCTCTGCACATAATTAATTAGGACTTTATCCGTTACGTTTTTAAAAATTATTGTCGTGTTGGTCACTATTTATATACTCACAGTTAGCCCTGGCTATTTTTGACATGCGACTTTAAGTATATAAATAATGAGTAACCAAAATCACAACAATAATCAAAAACGTAATCAATGAATTAATTCTGTACCAGGTTCTCCTATTGAATAAATTCAAGTTGGAAGAATGAGGATAAATTAAAAAAAATTCCTAAAGTTGACGGGAATTGAACCTGGTCCGTTCTAGCGGCACTGGATCCCATTGAAACTCAAAAAAAAAAACAACAACAGGTTTGATGTGGGTGGGAGGATGTGGTTGGTCAAGTATGGAAAACCTGTTTACTTGAATTCCAAGGCGATTCAGTACCGCTAGAACGGACCTGGTTCAATTCCCGTCAGCTGTAAGAATTATCGTCTACTATCGGGGTCTCGCTCTAGCAATCAACCGTGAACAGCAACAACAGACGAGTTACTTGCTAAAGGCAAATACAGCTTTCTTTAAACCTCATTTGATCATTGCCGTAATTTTCATTGGTCACCATAAATATACTTTGTATAATAATTCATTGGTTGATACACACCAGTAATGGGAGTAATGGGAATAGTCAAATAAGTCATTCAAAAGTGTTCAAAAGTCGTAGAGGATTAACTTCACTGTATTGGGGTTGCCCATATGTACTCTGTCCCTCTCAACGAAGCGGCACACCACCTGTCAAGAGTACCTCTCATAGCACGTAACTCCGTAGCTTCAAGGGATAATCCACAGAGATTCAAAATTGATATATTGAACACAAGGTTAACAGCTTAACTAACCACTATGCTAGGAAGATCCCTGAAGTCATTAAGAAGGCTTACATTCCCCCTAGCCAATGGGTATTATATAACCGAGGGCCACGGAGCAACCCAGTATTTTTCGGCAGTAGTGTTTTTTCGAGGCAATATAAATACGTTCAGTAGGCAGCCATTGCTTTCTGAACGGTTCGAGTTCACTTCCACGAGGGTTTGAACCTGGTACCTTGACAGTCCTAGACGCTTTCTGTAAAATTCCGACACAGAACCGGACATTTCGTTAATCTATACATTTCACATACCCTGTAAGGACTTGTTCGATGACTAATCAATATAACACAAGCCAATCCCAAAATGTACTGAATGATTTCATTTCTTAACCCGAGATATTTCCGTATCCTTCTCAGAACCTCAAGTGTATCTACCTCTGGCTGTTTACATCCTTTAATAACCTCTTGTTTAACATTCACATCCAAACATAACATCTGGCAACAAACACACAAACAAAACTCTCTGCCGTACTGTGTATCAGCTTCAATATAGACTCTCTTCCATGTTAGGATACTAAACTATTCAATATTTTCTGTATTTTTCCCTCTATCACTTTGTCCCATCAATTTTTCCCTCTATCACTTTGTCCCATCAATTTTTTACTCTATCACTTTGTCCCATCAAATTTTTACTCTATCACTTTGTCCCATCAGTTTTTACCTCTATAACTTTATCCCATCAATTTTTCACTCTATCACTTTGTCCCATCAGTTTTTCCTTTAATTATATTCAACACGTCATCTTCCCATGATGTTACCAATAAATGAGAAATGATGTTTTTTATGATGGTAAGTAACTTACTTAATTTTAGCATCACTCTCCTTAATTCTTCTTCTTCTGCAGCGTTCATTCTCAAACTCCCGCTGGATCTCCTGTGTAGTAGGACCATCGTCTCCAAACTCCCGCTGGATCTCCTGTGTAGTAGGACCATCGTCTCCAAACTCCCGCTGGATCTCCTGTGTAGTAGGACCATCGTCTCCAAACTCCCGCTGGATCTCCTGTGTAGTAGGACCATCGTCTCCAAACTCCCACTGGATCTCCTGTGTAGTAGGACCATCGTCTCCAAACTCCCGCTGTATCTCCTGTGTAGTAGGACCATCGTCCTTCTAGATTTCCATAAAGATGTTGACAGAAAATAGGAATGCGTTGTGTGGCCGTTTCATTTTCACCAATAGCCCGACACATCCGTCTGCGGCGGGAATCTCCTTAAATAACTGCTAACTAGTTGTAACTGTCGGTATGATTCTAAGCATTCTTCTGAAGAAACACATTACTGTAGTATTTTTTATGTAGAATTTTGTAGGATATTTATATTCACTAGATTACCATTGCTTTCTGAACGGTCAGGATACTAAACTGCTTACAGTTGTAATCGAACTTGGTGCCTTTTCACGAAAAGATGATTCACAACGTCACGGCCACATATCCAGATATAATACCATGAAATACGGAGTAGACATGATCAAAATTAGTGAGTCCTCTGTCCCACGTTAAACATATTGAGTCACCCACCTTGCATTAGTAATGAATTAAACTCATTAAAAAAAAAGATAATCGTCAGACAATCATGGCAACTGGTAAATAAAATAAAACACGTAGGTCTACGTAAAAAAAAGTATGTTATATTATATACGTACAATAAAAAAGAAATACATATTTTCATTTGGTCTATATTCTGAACATTCGTTTGTTTTAAGTCTCTTCATTTATGTGTTTTTTATTATTGTACGTTTGTTCAGACGAAGATCTTAGATCGAAACGTCAATCGTTTTCGTCATTATGATTATACGTATGCCTCTTCGTTGCATTTAGACTATACCATAATCATCATTGTTTCTATTATAGGTTTATGTACCACTTTACGTATTTTACCCTCATGGGGCTAGTTTTCATTTTTGGAATCGCTGGTTTATAGTTTTGAGAAACGGATTGTCTGTGTGAACCAATTGACACCGTATTTATTACGAGCCACAAATTGACCTTACCTTGCTCAGTTCTAAAGATTTCTCAGACTTTGTCATATCCACCGAATATCACACAAACACAGCAAATAGAGAAATGTTACAAATGTAAATCCACCACAAATTGTTCTAAGCTACTACGCATTCGAAAATCCCATAGTTATATCCTTATTTGGCTGTAGATATGTGAAGTTTTTTGTGAGTGTTAGATATCACTACAGCTGTCAGAGAACTTCGCTTCAACTTGTCAAGTTACCTTCTAAACAACGTCTTTCACAGACACTGTAACACAGCGACACATTTGAAGTGTACACAGTCATTCATGCCCTTAACACACGGTGCGGTGAATTATTGCGTGTTGTTCAATGATGGATTGTGTAAGAGGGTTTTAGAAAACTACAACCCGGATTCACAACAAACGAGTGGGGGGATAGATTGTATAATGATGTATGTTAGTATTTAAGTACTTATCAAGGCGTTTGTATGATTCAAGTCATGGAAGTGAAGCATGGAGGACCATGCGTAGATTACTCGTGACCTGGTTTTGTTCAGCTGTGTTTAAGCAAGTCTTATGTTGTCACGTGGTCTCCGAGTCTAGTGATAAGTTTAGCGCCGCTGACTTATCTATGGGGGAGAGGGAGAAAACATGGGGTAGGGGGAGGGTGTTTAGACTGGTGGTCAATAACAAGTTGGAACAGCTGCTAGTGTATTTTAGTGTTAGTAATTTTCCAAAGTCGCCTCATTTGCCATTATTAGTGCGCTGTCATTTGCCATTATTCATGTGCTGTCATTTGTCATTATTAGTGCGCTGTCATTTTCCATTATTAGTGCTCTGTCATTTTCCATTATTCGTGTGCTGTCATTTTCCATTATTCGTGTGCTGTCATTTTCCATTATTAGTGTGCTGTCATTTGTCATTATTCATGTGCTGTCATTTGTCATTATTAGTGCGCTGTCATTTTCAATTATTAGTGTGCTGTCATTTTTCCATTATTAGTGCGCTGTCATTTTCAATTATTCGTGTGCTGTCATTTGCCATTATTAGTGCGCTGTCATTTTCAATTATTAGTGTGCTGTCATTTGCCATTATTAGTACGCTGTCACTTTCCATTATTCCTGTGCTGTCATTTGCCATTATTCGATTATTCGTGTGCTGTCATTTGCCATTATTCGATTATTCGTGGCCTGTCATTTGCCATTATTCGATTATTCGTGGCCTGTCATTTGCCATTATTCGATTATTCGTGGCCTGTCATTTGCCATTATTCGCATTCAGTGATTTGCCGTTATTTGTGTGTAGTCATCGAATCGATGATAGGTAACATCTCCAAGAAAACTCTACTCGACAATTGCTACTTTAAAGTACCTACATAGCTACCTACCTTACCTATCTACATACCTTGCATATCTACCTACCTTACCTATCTGCCTACCTACCTACATAACTTATTTATCTTCCTACCTATGTCTGGCTGTTTGGTTTGTCTCTATCCAGCCAGTCATCCATACATCCATCCATCTATCTATGTACCTTCAGCGCCGAACATGATGCATACGGAAGAAACCAGAGTTCTCCAGTTCGAGCAATGTGATGCTACTGTGTGTAATTTCTGTATGTTGTTGAGACTCATAGTCATACTCTCTTTGATGTTGTTCTGTGAAGAGTCTCTCTTGGTCTTCCTCATATTTTTCATCCATGTGGTACCCATTTTAATGCTTTTAGTGGATGTGTATTTTCATTCATTCTAAGTTCATGTCCAATATAAGTCCACTGTTTTCTTCTTATTGTTGTAGAAACATATTGCTGTTTGGTGTCTTTTCTTACTTGTATGTTTGACTTCAATTTTTCTCAACCTTTTTTAGAAATTTGTATAAGAGTCTTCTGGTTGGTTGCTGATCCAGCGGTTCATGGGCTCTTGTCCTTTGACCCAATGCCATCAAAATGGCATTATATTGCTGGGAAGTCTGGAAATTTCGGCCCACCCCAGGACAGAGCCAGAAAATAACTATTACACCTCCAGGAAGGTAGGTTTCAACTTATGCACTGCTCCGAGCCACTGCAGCCAATATAGGGTTCACTGTGCTCATTCCCCGCCACCAACTGACTACTGATTATGCCGAACTTCTCTATTGCTCCAGGCATGCAACTAAATGTTCAAGTCAAAAGAAATGTCACGTCCTGAGTCAGTGTGCCTCTATGATGGGCCTCAGCCATAGGAAAAAAACAGTGCTGTCAGTCCCCCCCCCCCCCAATGCTGTGCAGTACATCTCTGGTTCTCTCCCAACCACAGAGGGTGCATGCATATATAAAAACACATTGGTCATGTGACGTATTCCTTCCAGAACATTGTCTTCCCAATGAACTCTCTGAGCCTCTCTGTCTTGGGCGATGTGGCTTGCATTTTCTAGCGATGTATTCATGTTATCTTTAATGTCGTCAGTCCATCGTCTTCTTGGTCCTCTTCCCAGGTGCTCTTTGCTACACCACAAGACTACAATCTAGAGAAAAAGCTAGATTAATCCATTAGAAATTTCTAAGCATAATATTCCAGTAGGTTGCCATTATTTACGGGAAGAAACAACCGTTATTCGAGCACCGTAACAAGAACACATTAGTTCTAGTATTGCAAACCCCCCCCCCAAAAAAAAAAACAACCAAAACAACAACAACAACACATTGCAATAACAAAATAAAAGCATAAGAAGCATAATTGTATAGATGACGTGCCATGAAGCTTCTATAAGAAAATAACATCTATATAACTGCATGTCATCTACTAAGGTTTTCTGTTGCATGAGTGGTTTGCCAAAAGAACCATTGGAGAGACCCACAGAAGCAACCACATGCGTGTAAGAGTCTTCTAGAACATTTATTCTTGAATGAGTTCAGCGTCTTCTGTAGCGTTTCCAAAAAAATTGAAACAGTTTTATTGAATTGACAATTGTTGGCAACATGTGGACAACATTTCGGGTTAACATTTGCGAACAAAATTATTAATGTAAATTATGGACAGTTCTTAAATCTACACTTTTATTTCACAAACAACATTACCGTACTCCTGACAATATACAATTCTGGTCAACATACAAATATACCGTACTAATGACATTATATGCTTAAATGTTCCGCTAATGTGCCTCATCACGTGATAGCAGTCCATATTTTTAATAGTAGGTTTCATTTCATTGAGCTTCCGTGATGCAGGGATAAGAAAAAAGGCGATGCCACTGTTATGTCAACATTGTGCTTTGATTTATACACGATTGTTTAGCTATCACCACTTCACAGTCATGGCTACAGTAGTGCTACCATCAAGTGGCAGTCATGGCTACAGTCTTGTTATTATTACGTGACAGTCATGGCTACATTCTTGCTATCATTAGGTGACAGTCAAGGCTACAGTCTTGCTATCATTAGGTGACAGTCAAGGCTACAGTCTTGCTATCATTACGTGATAGTCATGGCTACAGTCTTGCTATCTTTAGGTGACAGTCATGGCTACAGTCTTGCTATCATTACGTGATAGTCATGGCTACAGTCTTGCTATCTTTAGGTGACAGTCATGGCTACAGTCTTGCTATAGTCTAACGACAGTCACGGCTTCATTCTTTTTGTCTTTACTTGATAGTCATGGCTACAGTCTTGCTATCATTAGGTGACAGTCAAGGCTACAGTCTTGCTATCATTACGTGATAGTCATGGCTACAGTCTTGCTATCTTTAGGTGACAGTCATGGCTACAGTCTTGCTATAGTCTAACGACAGTCATGGCTTCATTCTTTTTGTCTTTACTTGATAGTCATGGCTACAGTCTTGCTATAGTCTAGTGACAGTCATGGCTACAGTCTTGCAATCTTTAGGTGACAGTCAAGGCTACATTCTTGTTATAGTCTACCGACAGTCATGGCTACAGTCTTGCTATAGTCTAGTGACAGTCATGGCTACAGTCTTGCTATAGTCTAGTGACAGTCATGGCTACAGTCTTGCTATAGTCTAGTGACAGTCATGGCTACAATCATGCTACCATCACGTCACATTCATGGCTACAATCTTGCTACCATCACGCATGTCCCAAACGGAGGGGGTTTTGTGGGCATTTGACTGTCCCATACCATAGAGTCACAGTGAATCACAGGATATGATGAAGTCAGAAATGAAAAATCGCGGCTATCGCAGAGTTCAGCTGTAAACCATGATATATCGCAATACGTTCTTTGGACTACGTTTTGTTCATCTTTTGACTACGTTTTGTTCATCTTTGGACTACCTTTTGTTCATCTTTGGACTACGTTTTGTTCATCTTTGGACTACGTTTTGTTCATCTTTGGACTACGTTTTGTTCATCTTTGGCAGTTTCGGAATGAACACAGAAGACAAATAACAAAATGTTTCCTTTTGCATTTTATACACACTGTATGCAGCCATACAACTATGATACACACTGTATGCAGCCATACAACTATGATACACACTGTATGCAGCCATACAACTATGATACACACTGTATAAAGACATATAATTATTGAATATTAAACATAATAATTGAAACATACCATGCATGTGATTGTATATCCTGCATGTGATTGTATATCCTGCATGTGATTGTATATCCTGCATGTGATTGTATTCCTGCATGTGATTGTATATCCTGCATGTGATTGTATATCCTGCATGTGATTGTATGAAACGATTGTTAAATTATTAGTTGTTATATTATATCCTTTGTCTATAGACTGGGAACCCAATACAATTTAGGGAACACAATACAATGCAGGGAACTCAATACAATTCAGGGAATTCAATACAATGCAGGGAACTCAATGCAATGCAGGGAACTGAATACGATCAATATACAGATACATGTTCAAATAATGAAACAAATTATGTCTATAAGCAGGTAATTCACACAATAAACATAGAGATAATTGATCCAATATTGAAACACGTGCAGGAATTTAAACACCATGGGAACAGATTACAGATTAAAGAAGATTTGATAGAAAGATAGAGACAAGAATTAAAAAAGACCAACTGTTTCAAATTTTAAACGCACACCAATTTTGAAATATAGAGTGTACATCTATCCAATGGAAACCAATAGGAAAATCTTAAAGTCAATCTTCATACTATCAGTGTCAGTAGCGAACAGTATATTACTGAATAAAGAATAAAGAAATCAAAGAACAATAGAGAAAGCTTAATACTCGTGAAATGTGATTTATTAAAAACAAGCAGTAAACAAAAACAAGAAGAGATCGTGTGGTGAATGAAGAATAGATTACAAGAACTGTTGGAGCAAACAAAATGTGCTCAAATATATTGAAAACAGAGATTGAAATACTTTATCCACTTAATGAGAATGAACCCACAATGGCTAGCTGGTAGAGCATACATTGACAGGCAGATATGGCATAACATGGCCAGCAGATAGAGCACACATGGGCCAGAAGATAGAGCACATATCATCAGAATGCAAATACCAAGGGCAGAGGAAGACCAAGAAGATGGTGGATTGATGGAATTAACAACGTTGCAAAACATCACAAAATTATCTCACTTACAAGCAACCAAACGTGGCATAGCCAGAAAACCGATCGTCGTTTAATATTAAGACACCTTACAATAAAAGCAAAGAAAAGACAGAAATATCGACGAATAAAAGACAAGAGATGTATAGACGAATAAATGTACATGAAAGTCGGCAACAATGTGATGGTATTAAATGTTAGTCTGTGCTGTTGTTCGTCAATCACATGATGCTGATGACAATTTCTTACATCCACTTTTGAAATTCGGTTAAAGTTACGTCTTTGACCAAGTTCCTAGATGGCTAATAAGCCATATTCTGAAGTTAAAGTTACGTTTTTGACTGAGTTCCTAGATGGCTAATAAGCCATATTCTGAAGTTAAAGTTACGTCTTTGACTGAGTTCCTAGATGGCTAATAAGCCATATTCTGAAGTTAAAGTTACGTCTTTGACTGAGTTCCTAGATGGCTAATAAGCCATATTCTGAAGTTAAAGTTACGTCTTTGACTGTGTTCCTAGATGGCTAATAAGCCATATTCTGAAGTTAAAGTTACGTCTTTGACTGAGTTCCTAGATGGCTAATAAGCCATATTCTGAAGTTAAAGTTACGTCTTTGACTGTGTTCCTAGATGGCTAATAAGCCATATTCTGAAGTTAAAGTTACGTCTTTGACTGAGTTCCTAGATGGCTAATAAGCCATATTCTGAAGTTAAAATTACGTCTTTGACTGAGTTCCTAGATGGCTAATAAGCCATATTCTGAACACAAATGTCATTTGACAGTCCGGGTGTGAAATGATTACTGTAGATAGTTTGTGATCTACCTGTGATTTACTAGATATTCTCCGGTGCTGAGCTTCTGCAATTCCCATATTATCACAAGATTCTGCAACTTTTTTTCTTACTGGAGACCGCCATGTAGCACTTTTTCGTTCAGCGTCTTCCCATGTATCTTGGTTTATTTCAAAGACTTTCAGTGAAGCCTTTAACGAGTCCGTGTATAATTTCATTGGTCACCTCGAGAACGTACGTCCTTCTGCAACTAATGGTGGTCCACCTTTGATCACATATAATACATAACGTTAATACCGTCAACATTTTTCAGATCGCAGGCTATGGTGACAACGAAGAAGAACACATTGTACTCAATTGAAGTTCTCTTCCTCTTTAGCTTTCTATTTCATGAAAGAATTGTATATAATTCATTCAATACTCAGTTCTGGTTTATCGATAACACTTCGTGAAGATGAATTCAAGTTTGATTAAAATTGCCTGTTGCACATAATAAAACGTAGACCTACAAACTATCGAGGAACCAAGATATCTTTTGTCACATAATGGTCCAGTTAGCGAAATGTACTTAACATGCGGACACAAGGGACCGGAAAGACGCAGATTTATACGCTCGAAGCTGAATTAGTTATTTCAAATTCGATGCCTGTAACAGCAGAGTAAATGGGATTAAATTAAAGGTATATTGAAGATTGAAGAAATACGTGATTAATTTACAGTTCATGAAAGATTAAACTCCTACAGGATTAAAGTACTGTTTCTGTAGATAAGAAATATATTCTATGTACTTGTTGAAAGTAAGTGCGCCCGTGTATTGACGAGGCCCAAAAGGGGAGCAAAGAATAGCAACACTGTTTACCTTCCACGCATGTCGTAAAAGGCGACTAAGGAGGTTATGGGATGGAGTTGGCTGCCCCATCTCATATAGGGTCAGTGACTCAAAGTCATGCTGAAGTCGGATGTGTCAGGCCAAAAGGCGCAGCTATCGCAGTAATGCCGTAAACCATGACACAACGCATTCCTTTCTCCGGACTACATCCTGCTAATCTGCAGGAGTTTGAGAACGTACGCAGAAGAAGAAGAAGGAAGTAAGTACAGTAAAGGCAAACCTGTTTTTACAAATAAGAAATATATTCTATGTACTTATTGGAAGCAAGTAAAGTAAAGGCAAACAAATACACGCTAAGCAATGTCAACGTTCAAGAAGGCTGGCTTTTAAACACCATATCAAGAAGGGTTGGTTTTTTTCGGCCATGTTAAGATACACAATGCCATGGAAAGAGTGCTGTTGGAAATGACGATAGAAGGCAGTAAAGGTCCACCCAGACGTCGCTGGACAGAACATATTCAGGAATTCATGCCCATGTCGCTAGAGAAGGCGGGACAACTTGCCAGAGACGGAGCGGATTTCTGGAGATTTATAAGGAACACAGCGTTCAGCATAGCATACGTCACATTACACACTTCCCTTCCCTTGTAAAAACTGTCAAACCTTTTCAGTTCTCCCTTCCTAATTGTTGATGTAATTATTGATGTAATTGTTGATGTAATTATTGATGTAATCGTCGATGTAATTGTTGATATACCTGTTGATGTAAATATTTACATAATTGTTAATGTAATTATGGATGTAATTGTTGATGTAGCTGTTTATGTAATTATTGATGAAATTGTTGATGTAATTATTGATGTAATTGTTGATGTAATTATTGATGTAATTGTTGATGTAATTATTGATGTAATTGTTGATGTAATTATTGATGTAATTATTGATGTAATTGTTGATGTAATTAATGATGTAATTGTTGATGTAATTGTTGATGCAATTATTGATGTAATTGTTGATGTAATTGTTGATGTAATTATTGATGTAATTGTTGATGTAATTATTGATGTAATTATTTATGTAATTATTGATGTAATTGTTGATGTAATTATTGATGTATTTTATGGGCCGCCGCACAATGGTCAAAGGTCACCTGTGTACAATAGATAAAAAATATCAGCTGACTTAATGCAGACAAATAAGAGATAAAATACGAGTGACGGGAGATAACACGATACTGAGCATACGAGGGCTGGAGAAACACAGAGCCAATATCACGATAAACTGAAATAGGTATATGTGTTACTTATATTGATAAAAAAATAACATACTAACACCTACACACAGCGACATACGACGTTTCGACTAAAAGTCTTCACAAGGATGAATGATAATAGACAAACCCATAATATAGTTTTACACAAGAAAGAAAATATGGCTTTCCATATTTCCATATTCAACCATTGAGTCATCTTTATCCCTTTTTGAAAGCTAAAAGAAATCAAGAAATCTTTATCATTTTTTGAAAGCTCACACAAGTCAGGAAACAATCGATGCCTGACGTGTTCTTATGTAAGATTAAAGTTGTAATAGTGTAAATGTCAATGAAGACTCCTAAATAAAACATCAAAAGGTAGAATATGTTATTTGAACCAAATCCATTAAATTCACACCTATTCGCCTCGCGACGTAAGCTTTGTATCATAGTTTTGTATCATAGTTTTGTATCATAGTTGTGTATCATAGTTGTATATCATAGCTTTGGTTGCATAGGAGGCACACACAAATGTGATATAATTCACCCTGTTTTAATTTAACTCAGTCGCAACACACTCTTCCTAGCTGTATAATTCCCCATGACTTGCTCCTAGCCCAGTCGCAACACTCTCTACCTAGCTGTATAATTCCCCATGTCTTGCTCGTAGCCCAGTCGCAACACTCTCTACCTAGCTGTATAATTCCCCATGTCTTGCTCCTAGCCCAGTCGCAACACTCTCTACCTAGCTGTATAATTCCCCATGTCTTGCTCGTAGCCCAGTCGCAACACTCTCTACCTAGCTGTATAATTCCCCATGTCTTGCTCGTAGCCCAGTCGCAACACTCTCTACCTAGCTGTATAACATTTGTCAAGAACTTTCTTCATTTACTTATTCTCATTCACAGCCTCTTTCTATCTCCTCTTGCTCTCAGACTTTGAGTATCATGTCTTCTGTTTCTGTCTTTAACGAATTTCCTCGTACGATGCGATTTCTTTTTGTGCTGTCTAGAGGTAATTATAAAGGGTGATATTCATTGTATGAAACTTTAAAGTATTCTTTCAGCTGAGCTATTTCGTGTCTTACTTTGATGATGGGTAGATCTAGAAGAAACCTCATGACGTCAATTATGGGCGTATCTCTGGCGTATCCTTGCACCGTTCTCATTACCACATTTTAGACTGTCTCCAGACTATCAAACTGTGTTTGCAACAGTGTGACTAAAGCTAAGACATGGTACATCACATATTGCAGATAAGAAAACAATTGATGTTTTCATTTGTAGTTCTATGGATGTCTAGACCTTCTTTTATAATATTTATGTGGTTTAGGATTCTCTTAGACCAATGTGAAAGAAATGGAAAATTTATTTTATATTAAGAGTTTTAAATATGGTCTATCGACATAGAGCAGTGAGATATGATCTAGCGACAGAAAACAGTGAAACATGGTCTAGGGAGGTAGAGCCGTGTATCATGGTCTAGTGACACAGAGCAGTGAAACATGGTATAACAAGATAATGTGGCATTGCTGATACAAACAAACGAGGCATACATTAAGAAACAAACAAACATACAAACAAACAAGGCATACAAACAAACAAGGCATACATTAAGAAACAAATAAATATACAAACAAACAAGGCATACATTAAGAAACAAACAAACATACAAACAAACAAGGCATACATTAAGAAACAAACAAACATACAAACAAACAATGCATACAAACAAACAAGGCATACATTAAGAAACAAACAAACATACAAACAAACAAGGCATACATTAAGAAACAAACAAACATACAAACAAACAATGCATACAAACAAACAAGGCATACAAACAAACAAGGCATACAAACAAACAAGGCATACAAACAAACAAGGCATACAAACAAACAAGGCATACAAACAAACAAGGCATACAAACAAACAAGGCATACAAACAAACAAGGCATACAAACAAACAAGGCATACAAACAAACAAGGCATACATTAAGAAACAAATAAATATACAAACAAACAAGGCATACATTAAGAAACAAACAAACATACAAACAAACAATGCATACAAACAAACAAGGCATACAAACAAACAAGGCATACAAACAAACAAGGCATACATTAAGAAACAAACAAACATACAAACAAACAAGGCATACAAACAAACAAGGCATACATTAAGAAACAAAATGTACATTTGAAAAGTACAAACCTTTCTTGTCTTTGCTCGGCTTGTCTGATGGTCACAATTGGAGGCGGTCCCCTTGAAATCCTGACCAAAATTGGTCCCGAATATAGGTCCAAATTCGGGCCCAATGGTCAAGGAAGGGCCAGTTTCCTTCTTACATGTGGCCTTTCCGTTAATCAGGATACTCCCGTTCTTCATGTGGCAGTCCGTAATCACATCAATACTATCCATACTGCAATGGGAATATTTTATAATTGTTTCGCTGCAATCTTCATGTTTAGGAAAAGTCAACCCACAATTTTATAACACCGTATCCAGTTTCAGCAAGAATTTATTTTTAATGAATGAATCATAGCCTGAAATTTCACAGCAGTATCGATCTCCTATAGTATTCGGTTATACTGAATACCGCAAACATTGGCGATTATGTTAGCGTAATAGAATCACATAGTCTTATGTCAATACCTCAGACTGCAATTGTTATCGATTTTTTTCAATTTTGCATCGAATCCATAAGCAAGGCGTAGTTAATGACATCTTGTTTACCATTTGAATACAATTAGTAAAACAAAGCTGAATGACGTATATTATCTGTTATAGTTAACATACAGAAGTACATTTCTATAAGTTGACGATATGTAGTGATTATTTGGAATATCTGGCAGCAAAAAGAGGGGGAGAACAAGTGAGAGGCATTAGGTCAGTAGGGGTTTTCACGAATATTTTTTGTGTGCACATTGGATATCACACATACGATGGAATACGGATAGCGAAAATCGTAATGTCGTGCTTGATATGTCTTGATTGGATATATCTTGTTTTGATGTCTTGTTTTGATATGTCTTGTTTTGATATGTCTTGTTCTGATATGTCTTGTTTTGTTGTCTTGTTTTGATGTCTTGTTTTGATATGTCTTGTTTTGATGTCTTGTTTTGATATGTCTGTCTTGTTTTGATGTGTCTTGTTCTGATATGTCTTGTTTTGATGTGTCTTCAATTGATATATCTTGATTTGATATGCCTTGATTTGAGGTGTCGTGTTTTTATGTATTACTTTGCAATGTCTTGATTTCAGGTCTTATTTTGAAATGTCTTGTTTTGATGTGTCTTGCTTTGATATGTCCTGCTTTGAAATATCTTATTTTTATATGTCTTGCTTTGATGTCTTGTTTTGATACGCCTTTTATTGATATGTCTTGCTTTGATGTTTTGTTTTGATACGCATTGTATTGATATGTCTTGTTTTGAGATGTCTTGCCGAGATATGTCTTGTTTTGATGTGTTTTGTTTTGATGTCTTTGTTTTTATATGTCCTGTTTTGATGTGTTGTGCTTTGATGTGTCCTGCTTTGAGATGTCTTGGTTTGATACTTATGATGAAGTTCCTCCTTCGCAAGCGAAGATGAGCATGGCATGAAAAACATTAAATGAGTGTAAAAAAAATAAAAAAATAAATAATAAAAATAATAATTAAAATCGGTAATTAACTAATTTGGTTTGTGAGTTCGTAAATGTCTGTTGATGTTAACAAGAGATTACGTGTGATTTTCACCGGGGAGCTTGAAGTATGTTCTGTTGTCAGTTTCACTGAGTTGTGTTGTCAGTTTCACTGAGTTGTGTTGTCAGTTTCACTGAGTTGTGTTGTCAGTTTCACTGAGTTGTGCTGTCAGTTTCACTGAGTTGTGTTGTCAGTTTCACTGAGTTGTGCTGTCAGTTTCACTGAGTTGTGCTGTCAGTTTCACTGAGTTGTGCTGTCAGTTTCACTGAGTTGTGCTGTCAGTTTCACTGAGTTGTGCTGTCAGTTTCACTGAATTGTGTTGTCAGTTTCACTGAGCTGTGTTGTCAGTTTCACAGCCGATCTGCGCTATTTTACGCTTTCCAGATCAGCAAATCCGTTTTCGGCATAGCACAGATATGGTCTCCACGCTGTAAACCATGATACAACGCATTCTATGGACAACATCCTGCTAACATACAGGAGTTTGAGAACGAACGCAGAAGAGAAAGACGAAGAAGAAGCGATGGGGGAGATAAAAAAAAGAGGGTGTTAAATGGAACGTGAATGAGATAAGGAATAGAGTGAGAGAGAGAGACAGAGAGAGACAGAGAGAGACAAGTTAGAGATGACGAGACATTTGGCCAAGATTACACGGATGAACACTCACAAAGATTACGCGGCGATCAGTCTTTCTTGACTTGGACAGGAAATGGCTTTTCTGTGTCACCAGGGTCCAAGAATGTTGGGATGCTGTAGCATAGTTGCGCATGTCCGAATACAGTCACAAGCGAGTCTGCAGCTCAGAATAGCGCACGTATGAGTGGGTAAATACAGAATAGCGCACGTATGAGTGGCTAAATACAGAATAGCGCACGTATGAGTGGGTAAATACAGAATAGCGCACGTATGAGTGGGTAAATACAGAATAGCGCACGTATGAGTGGGTAAATACAGAATAGCGCACGTATGAGTGGGTAAATACAGAATAGCGCACGTATGAGTGGGTAAATACAGAATAGCGCACGTATGAGTGGGTAAATACAGAATAGCGCACGTGTGAGTGGGTAAATACAGAATAGCGCACGTGTGAGTGGGTAAATACTGAATAGCGCACGTATGAGTGGGTAAATACAGAATAGCGCACGTATGAGTGGGTAAATACAGAATAGCGCACGTATGAGTGGGTAAATACAGAATAGCGCACGTGTGAGTGGGTAAATACAGAATAGCGCACGTATGAGTGGGTAAATACAGAATAGCGCATATGAGTGGGTAAATACAGAATAGCGCACGTATGAGTGGGTGAATACAGAATAGCGCATATGAGTGGGTAAATACAGAATAGCGCACGTATGAGTGGGTAAATACAGAATAAATATAGAAACCTAATAGGAATGTGTTTTGTAACTGTACAGTTTGTATATTAACTGTACAATTTGTATTGTAGCTGTACAATTTGTAGATTAACTGTACAATTTGTAGATTAACTGTACAATTTGTAGATTAACTGTACAATTTGTAGATTAACTGTACAATTTGTAGATTAACTGTACAATTTGTAGATTAACTGTACAATTTGTAGATTAACTGTACAATTTGTATTTTAGCTGTACAATTTAAGCAAAAAAAGATGTCATCGTGAACTACAACGTTGACTAACAATGAAACACATAGAGAAGGGTTAACCCTCCATCCATCAACTAGAAAGTAAGAACAAGACATGGAGTAGAGGGATTAACCTTTCACCTCCCACACCAGGAAGCAAAAACTGAACATTCAGTACTACGACACAACAACAACAATAAAAACAAACACACTACCCCCCCCCCTATTTCCAGAGGGAGCGGGGGTTAACGAAGGAAAAAAACCTTGAAACTTGGGGAGGTGCACAGATTCGCCTGAGAACAGCAATGGGAATAACAAAAATAGGTAGAATAAACAATGACTATAATATATCTCTTGAAAACCTAATCGTGAAAAGAATATATAGACACATAAAAGGTCAGAATGGAACCAGATCGCATTCCATCGATAGCCTTCAATAAAAGATCATCTGAAAAGAGAAACAGGAGGAAGATGCAGATGAATATTGGATAGACGACATCAGAGAAATACTAGAACACCAAGGATGCACTATGTCAGCGGCAGCACAGTTAAAGAAACACGACTTCTATCTCCTATGACGCCTAGCGGCACACATGGATAGGAAAAAACAAGACAAGACAGATGCGTCTAAAAGGGTGACAGAAAGACAACGTGTTGACAGGAATTACTCAGATTTCTTCAGCGTTCATTCTCAAACTCCCACTGGATCTCCCGTGTAGCAGAAACATGGTCTTACTACAATGTAGTCCAGCGATGTAGTCCAGAGAATGGAAATGCGTTGTGTCACCGTTTTATTTGTGCCATTGGCCTGACACATCCGTCTTCGATGGGACTCAGATTTAGAGTAACACGTCTTTAAGATGGTTAACAGGCTTGTTGTTTTACTTTCCAATATGCCACAAATGAAAAAAGGTGTTCCAAATGAAAGTCACTGATAAAGACAAGTGAAATACTTCATTAGATGAGATGAAAGGTATGCACCAACTGGCACCAATCTTTAACAGCATGTTCCTCAGATGAAAACAGAAGATTAGATTATAAGTAATCATCGTTATTCCAACATTTTGTCCCTTGTGTTACCGGGGCATAGAAAGGGAGTTATGTAGTATATAAACGCAACCTAATTTGCTTGTTGCAATAAGCGACTAAGAAGTGTGTGGTTGACTCCCACATCCCACATCCCACGTTCCACGTTATAATGAAACATAATGGAGTCCCACGACTAGATAACTAGGCAGGAACCGACCATTTTATCGGCAAAGAGCCATGCATGGACAGTTGAAATGAAACATGACCTTTTGTCTGAAGAGACCCATTGCCTGAATAGCTGGGACGAAATCGACCCTTTCATCTGTAGAATGTCTCGAGATTGCAAGTCTATTCCGGGTATAAAAGTGTTTCTGCACCCTACAGCCACTGAGAAAAACAATTATTTTGTTTGTTTTGTTTTTGTTTTTCGTTCGCTCCATTGTAACCATCACGGATATCCGTGCGATTTCCGCCGGGAGCGTGATTACGTTGTGCCACCGTTATGCGCCTTGTAGGCCTAGCACATCCGATTTCGGCATGCCTTGACAATTCGGGTGGGCTACCCTTAGCCTGTGACAGCCTCTATATCTGTCTCCAGGCACGCGTAGTGAAGACTCTTCGCCCAGACGATTTTCTTGCTCTCGTCTCACTCGAACGAGGTGTTCCACTGTCTATGAACTTGCCTCGTGTAATTGGACGTGCTGTGCCTGTGCCCATTGGGTACTGAACCGTTTCTCATCCATGAGCCTGGTTCCTTAAGGGGAAGAACTCAACAGAGGAGTTGGACACTGGCTTTTTCGCCCTCTTAGCCGAGATGTCATTCACCGACATCGTGTACCCCTTGTCCAAGTTCGAGTCTCACACCACGCGTTTGAGAGCAAGGCGTTCTCGAGCTGAGCGTCCTTGTCCCAATAGCGCCTGAGCCCATCAGGTACTGAACCCTTTCTCTCTTCAAGTGTATTTCCGGTGTAGGAAAACCTGACAGTAGAGTTGGGCCAGGGCTAAATCGTTGTCCCTTTTGTGCCTGAGCGAATCAAGTACGGAACCCTTTCTCTCTGCAAGTTACTTCCGGTATAGGAAACCTTGACAGTAGAGTTGGGCCAGGACTGCCATCGTTGTCCCTTTCTTGCCTACACCCATCGGGTACAGAACCCTTTCTCTTTGCAAGCATATTTCCGGTTTAGGAAGGCTCGACATTAGAGTTGGGTTAGGTCTTTTGCTTTACCAAACGCCGATGGATGGGTCTGGGTCTCTGCCTGTTAGGAACTCTGGTAACTAGAAGCCCATCTCGAGCTGACGGAGCTTGTAGTTCCCTTTCCTAGGGACTTTTCACTTTCTATTTGCAGTTCGCGCTGCCCTCTAGCGCTGTTCTGCCCTTTCATTGTTTCATTGTACTCTGTATGAAACATATTTGTCTCTCGCCATGCATTTACCTTTACGTGCATTTTACATTGGCCGCCCCTCCAATGTTCGGACTAGACTGACTAGCTTCACTGTATGTCGACAGTGTTGCTATATGTGGTGATGCTGGTGGTGTCGGAGATATGTCTGTCTCTTGTGCAGTCAAATCTCTTTCCATCTGCTACCTCCACATTCTCGGACACGATCCCCAAATGATTTGGCCAGAATCAGCACGAGCTGCTGTATTTCTGTTTCCAGGGTGCACCACGTGGAGGTACATTTGGGATCTTGGTTATCTGCTAACCCTGGGTCCGCCTAGAACAATGCGTTCCCTTTGCACCCCACAATTATTTTGATTATGTAGAAGCTCTTGAAGAGTTTGCAATAATAAGAGTGGGAAGCAAAGATCTGAACAAGAGTGGGAAGCAAAGATCTGAACAAGAGTGAGAGACAACAATCTGAACAAGAGTGGGAAGCAAAGATCTGAACAAGAGTGAGAGACAACAATCTGAACAAGAGTGGGAAGCAAAGATCTGAACCTGAAAATAAAACTCCGCTGCCTGGCGTAGGAAACAAGAGTATTACCACACGTACGCTAAAAGGGATCTATTGTCACCAATAATAGCATCAGTAGATGCAGTAGTAGTTGTAGTAGTTGTTGTTGTAGTAGTAGTTGTAGTAGTTGTAGTAGTTGTAGTAGTAGTAGCAGTAGTAGTAGTTTTAGTAATTGTAGTAGTAGTAGCAGTAGTAATAGTACTGTTAGTAGCAGTAGCAGTAGTATCAGTAGTAGTATCTGTAGTAGTAGTAGTAGTAGTAGTAATTGTAGTAATACTAGTAGTAGTATCTGTAGTAGTTCTACTACTTGTAGTAAAACAGTAGTAGTAGTACTCGTAGTAATATCAGTAGCAGTTGTAGTAGTAAATGTAGCAATTGTAGTAATAGCAGCAGTAGTAGTAGTAGAAGCATTGGCATTTGAAATGTAGTGTTATAGAAACTTCCTAAGACTATCATAGACAGACGAATGAAAATAGAATAAGATTGGCTCCTATAAACTATCAAAATTATTATATGTAAAAAACAACAACAAGCGAATATATTTTGGGCAAATAAAAAAACCACTCTTGGTAAGAACTATTAATCATGGAGAGGAAAGTTCAAGGGCAGAGAAAAAGAGGCAGACCAAGACTACGATTGACACATGACATCAAAACGTTCTGAACTCGACACAGGAAGAAGCTGGTACAGAACCGATAGATTTACAGTGACCGCTATGACACGTTCTGTAGCGGACAATTTACAAAGATAGATAAATAGACAAATAGATAGATAGATAGATAGAATAATAGACAGACAGACAGACAGACAGACAGACAGATAGATAGATAGATAGATAGATAGAAGTAGTTTTATAAATAGCATCAGCAGCAGTAGTAATAGCTGTAGTACTAGTAGTAGTAGTATTAGCAACCACATCATCACCAGTAGTTGTAGCAATAGTATTATCAGTAGTATTAACAATAATAGTAGCAGCAGTAGTAGCAGCAACACCCGTAGTTGTAGTAGCAGCAGCAGTAGTAGTATCAGCAGCAGCAGCAGCAGCAGCAGTAGTAGTAGTAGTAGTAGTAGTAGTAGTAGTAGTAGTAGTAGTAGTAGCAGCATCAGCAGTAGTAGTAGTAGTCGCAGAAGTAGTAGCTGTATTATTATTATTTTTATTGGCAGTAGTCGTATTAGTAACAGCAGTAGTTGCAGCAGCAGTTGCAGTGGTAGTAGTAGCAGTAACAACCATCGAGGAATTTCCTTACTGTCTATTTCTGGAAAGATATTTGCCAGAATTATTGTGAACCGACTTACATCTCATCTCAAGGACTGCTACTCGATAGCAGAGTGGTCTCAGAAAAGAACGTGAAACAACTGATATGGTATTTGCTTGAAGACAAAGAAAAATATCAAGAACAACAATATGACCTATACACGGCATTTATAGACTTAACAAAAGCGTTTGACATAGTAAGTAGATAGGGGCTGTGGAAAATTATGGCAAAATATGGATGCCCACAGAAATTTATCAAAATGGTGCAGTAATTGCATGATGGAATGCAAGCTAGAGTTCAGGATGATGGAGAGTTATCTGAAACGTTTCCTGCCTCAAATGAAGTTAAACAAGGATTGGCAGTAGTACATACGCTGTTCAGCATCACGTTCTCTGCTATGTTGGATGATGCTTTCAGAGATCTAGACTTGGGAGTAGACATCATATCGATAGAAAATTGTTCATCCTTAGACGGCTCCGACCAAAAAAAAACAAAGTTAAATCACACACAATCAGGGATCTCCTATTTGCTGATGACTGTGCCCTAAATGCCAACTCTGACGCTGATCTACAAAGTATTATAGACCGATTCTCCAAAGCCTGTTTCAACTTTGGGCGTAAATTAACACAGAGAAAACAGAAGTCATGTTACAACCAGCACCTTGCAAAATCTATCTCGAGCCCTGCATAAAGGTAAATGGTGTAATACTGAAAGCTGTGAATAGATTCACATATCTAGACAGTACGTTATCACAAAATGCCAACGTTGATAATGAAGTGTATACAAGGATCGCCAAGTCAAGCACCACTTTGGACAGATTGCACGCAAATGTTTGGCTTAGAAATGACATTAACCTACAGACTAAGCTGAAAGTTTACAGAGCAGTTGTACTTCCAGTGCTGTTATACTCTAGCGAAATATGGACTGTGTATAGATGTCATGTGAGGAAACTCAATCACTTCCACACAACTTGTTTCAGAAAAATTATGAACATCAGATGGCAAGACATGATTCCAGATACCACTGTTCTTGACAGATCTGGTATACCTAGCATTGAGACTATTCTGATGCTGACACAGATTCTTTGGGCAGGTCATCTGGTAGGTATGCCAGATCGCTGTCTGTCAAAGATACTTCTCTATAGTGAGCTGGAGAAGGGTACATGATCTGAAGGTAGCCAAAAGAAGCGCCACAAGGACTCGTTAAAGGCTCCAGTGAAAGTCTTTGAAATAAAACAAGATACACGGGAAGAACTTACACAAAATAGATCTACATGGCGCTCTACAGTTAAAAAAAAAAGAGTGCATCATCTTGTGAAAAGAGGAGAAATGCTGCAGCTGAATAGTGTGGAGTAGTTAGAAAGTTACGAAGAGAACAAAAACCATCTACAGTGGTCATTCTATGTCCGAACTGTTCAAGGACATTTGCGGTCAGAATTGGTCTTATTACCATCTACGAACTCACAGGCAAGGAAATATAATTAATTGAATTTCAAAAGTGAATGTAACGAAATGGTCATCATCACTTGTGATGAACGAACAACAATATTATTATTATTATTATTAGTAGTAATAGTAATAGTAGTAGCAGTAGTAGTATCATGTGACGTATTCTCTCCAGAACGTTGTCTTCCCAATGAACTCCCTGCGCCCTTCTCTGTCTTGGACGATGCGGCTTGTATTTTCCAACGACTTATTCATGTTATATTTAATATTGTCAGTCCATAGTCTTCTTGACAGCTTAATCTCCCACCCTACGATTAACGGCAAGTGTGAATGCGATCAACCATCATTCACCTGGGGAAAGACAATATATTCTTCTTGGTCATATGTCTTTCTAAACAGTTGTGTCTCTTTATATGACCAAACAGGTGTAGCAGTTTTTCTTGTTGCTATTGTGTTTAGTAACCATCACTCTGAAATCTACTATGAGCACACCGACATTTTTATATGTATATTATGCTAATGCTACACCACATGACCACAATCCTAGAGAAAAAGTTAAATTAATCCAGTGGAATTTTCTAGGCACAATATTCCAGTAGGTTGTCATTACTTTCGGGAAGGAACAGTGGTTAATCGGACACCGTAAAGAGAACACATTCATTCTAGTCGGTCATTGTGGCGGAAGCCCTAGTAGTAGTAGTAGTGCTATGTATAAATATCAGTTCATTAATAAAATTGCAACCAGGCAACCTCAACCAAAGTTTCTAAATGTCGAAAACCTGTAATCAAATAGGGAACTAAATTATCGACAAATGCTGGAAGACAGTTAAATAACACGCGAAGATGGCCGAACTAATGATCAAATGAAAAGTTTAAATAGAAAATTCAAGAAACACAAGAGAAACTAGTGGAAGAATGGTCGGAGATAATGAGCAATTTGTTTAAAAAGCATTTCTGCCAGGAAATTATAAAGTAGAAAAGTTGAAAAAAATGAGAGAAATAAGAATAATCTGAAGCATGGAGAAATAAAAGAGAAGAGACAAAATGAAGAAAACAGACAAGAGACAAGTAACAGAGAAAAGAATATTTGTAATAATGAACGCGGTAGAAATTAAAGAATGAAATGTAGAATATAAAAGGAGTGGACAAGATAGTGGTTAAAGAAAATTGACAATAATTTGAGTGCTGACTTCTGTGCTTGATCATGTGATTTATACTAACGAACAGTGGAAAGGAAAGGTGGTGGATAGAGAGATATAACAAAATGAAGAAAGAGAAGGAGAGAGACTAAATTATGGAGATATATAGAAGCCTCTGTTGCTCATTTACTGACAGCCGTGGAGCAGTGTAGATGTAACGTGTAGTGGGAGCAGTGTAGATGTAACGTGTAGTGGGAGCAGTGTAGATGTAAACTGTAGTGGGAGCAGTGTAGATGTAACGTGTAGTGGGAGCAGTGTAGATGTAACGTGTAGTGGGAGCAGTGTAGATGTAACGTGTAGTGGGAGCAGTGTAGATGTAACGTGTAGTGGGAGCAGTGTAGATGTAACATTTAGTCATGTAGTAGAAGGACCATGCAGACTTCATGTACCTGTTTTCACCAGTATAGCTCACAAAACGTATAAGGAAATGTATCAACTACCAAGAGATAATTAACCAAAGGAACTTCCACTAGGGACTTCCGAGTTTATTGTCCGTCTCAGACAAGACTATGCACTGAAACACATATGTTTACTAATGATATCTTTTATATATTTATTAGCACTATATCGCTTCACTTGTGACTCAGTGCCCCATGGTATGTTGATAGGCCAGTCAGCAGAGGGTAAACATGTGTTTTCCCGGAAGCATTTACATGGTATATCGAAAGAAACGCGTCATTGAATCGTCACTGCATGAGACTATTTATGTGACGTCAGTCAATGAAGAGCACGTAGTTCTCTCTCTCTCTCTCTCTCTCTCTCTCTCTCTCTCTGTAACACGAAGTAGGCTAATGCGTGGAGTGTTTCTGTCATTCCAAGGCCTCCGGAGAACGAATGTTTACATTTTGATGTCTAGCCTGTTTATTACGTGGTTCATGCTGAAACATGTAGCTTCTAGAAACAGATGACACTGGCATAACTCAACATCAGGCAGGACCCTAACAATCTCCTCCCTCCCCTCAAACGCCGTTGTCCTATCTCAACATTACATAGTACCCTAACCATCTCCTTCCCCCCCTCACACGCCGTTATCCTATCTCAACATCAGGTAGTACCTTAACCATCTCCCTACGCCCTTCAGAAGCAATCATCAACGTGTTGTTTGTAGGATACAATGAGATTAATAAGATATTCCAAGACTTTGGGAAAATCTGGTCATGAAGCAAGCATCTACAAGTGTGCTTTAAGAGATGTACTGGGAGAGTGTACTGGAAGAGTGTATTGGGAGAGAGTACTGAGAGAGAGTACTGGGACAGAGTACCACGAAAGACACGTCAAGATATAGACTTGAGCAAACGTCAAGAAGGAAGCATAGACATGACATATGATACCGTGAAATGTCATCTACATATCACATAAAAGATAGTCAATGACTGATCCAACAAGCTCTGAAGATATTCGATCTACTGGACGAGAGCTAGAGAAGGGTGAAAAATTGCGCTATAAACAGGAAGTGAGCTCGCCATGTCTCGAGGGAAGAGAAAACCGATCGCGGATTAAAAATGAATTAAGATGTCCGAATGGGGTGTCTTGTCTCTGTGCCTTGTAGGTCGAGCGCAAATTAATGTCCGAATGATCTTGGAAGGATCAATAACCGATTCAACATCCTTTCTGCTGGCGTTGCCGATGTAAGATTACACTTGGATGTCTAATCAAGATGGTGAGTGACTGGTTATCCCTGGTTGTCACTGGTTGTCACTGCACAGCTAGGACATGCGACATTAGTGTCGGACAGCGAAAGTGAATTTTCTAAATATGTTTTGGTTCATGTTTGTTTAATCGGGCATACTTTTAAATCTTTTTATGAAGTCTGCGCCGAACATAAATTTTGTGTAATTCTGTGACGTCCCTGACTGCCCGATGATACAAAATGGCTAACGAGTATCATAAGTTTTTTGGGTATAAGCGATCAAAAAACATGTTTTACGTCTGTTACAATCGCGAAGACTGATACCGTACGCACAGATGTGCGCGACTTACACTGAAACCACCACCCATATACCCCTCATAAATAAATATCTTCATACACTGAGGGCTAATTATAGACAAGGAAAGTACTCGCTGAAAAACTTCTCACTTATTTCGTTACGCTTTCCGCAAAAATGTAGGTCCGCTTACCAAACATGAACCAATTTTTTTCTCGCTTGTTCTTATACTTGTGCTGATTAGAGGACTGTAGTGCAGATAATTGAATGACTTGAGTCATAGTTTACAGTTATACTGAGATATATGCGCCTTACGATCGACATCACAACATCCATTATTTTAATCTGTAAAAAAGGCTTGATCAATCAAATGGGATTAACATCTGAGTTTGAAAACAGTGCACAGCATTATAAAAAAAACTCTTTCCTCATTGTAGGAAAACAGCGTACAGCGCTATAAGGAAACAATGTACCTCACTGTAAGAGAACAACGTACCTCACTGTAAGAAAACAACGTACCTCACTGTAAGAGAACAACGTACCTCACTGTAAGAGAACAACGTACCTCACTGTAAGAAAACAACGTACCTCACTGTAAGAAAACAACGTACCTCATTGTAAGAAAACAACGTACCTCACTGTAAGAAAACAACGTACCTCACTGTAAGAAAACAACGTACCTCATTGTAAGAAAACAACGTACCTCACTGTAAGAAATGCTTTATATTTTAATAAATAATAATACTCCTGTTTGGGGGGGGGGGGGTCCATGGGGTCATTAAAACAATCAATAAACCTGAATTTCCACTTCTGGCGTAGATATCGCCGTAACCATGATAAGGCTAATGGGGCGTGTAGGCGCAACTAGAACTTCAACATTAGTTTAATTGAAATGTCTTACACATGACATTCTTAAATCTCGTATTACAGCATAGTTTTATGTCCTGTATGGTGACTTAGGATAAATGACACAATGTGACTAAGAACATATCCCACAATGTGACTAAGAACATGTCCCACAATGCGACTAAAGACATGTCCTACACTGCGACTGAGGCCATGTCCTACACTGCAATTGAGGACATGTCCCACACTGCGACTGAGGACATGTCCAAACTGCGACTGAGGACATGTCCCACACTTCATCTGAGGACATGTTACATGTCCGGGAAAGTTTTATTTCATTTTTGTACGTTATCACAATGACCATCATTATCAGCCTCACTATCAACAGTTATCACCACCAGCATCAACATCGCGATTATCAGTAGTCACGGTAGCCATTATTCTCACAACCATCTTCTCATTCAATATAACCATCATCATTACTTACATTATAGTCATTGCTCAAAAATTCTCACCAAAGTTCCGTACAATAACAGCCCAGTCACAGGTATTCTCAGCAGGATGTCGGGCACACTTAAACAGATCACACACAATCTCAACAGTACTGCAGGCACTCATAAACAAAACACACAATCCCAACAGTACCGAGGACTCTCATAAACAAAACACTCAATCCCAACAGTACCGAGGACTCTCATAAACAAAACACTCAATCCCAACAGTACCGAGGTCTCTCATAAACAAACCACTCACAATCACAACGGCCCCGCACAATTCTCACGAACTTCAAGCGAATCTGATATTGCATACCATTCCAATTCAGAGAGACACTTGCGAGAATGTTCTAGAGGCAAGATGTTTCTGAATTAATGATGATTCCAGCAGTATAGTAAGCAGTTAAGCAGATTGTCTTACCCACTGATCTGAACAGAAAGCACTATCATTCACTGAGATCTTAACCAGATTGAATTGATGAATGTTTTGAAATAAAGATACAAAAACGTAACTTACAGGAGTAGAATAGATTCTTGAAACACACAAACACAAGCACTTGTTTCCAGAGGTCATTTTCTGAAACACACAAACACAAGCACTTGTTTCCAGAGGTTTGTTTCTGAAACACACAAACACAAGCACTTGTTTCCAGAGGTTTGTTTCTGAAACACACAAACACAATCACTTGTTTCCAGAGGTCATTTTCTGAACCACACAAATAGAAGCATTTGTTTCCAGAGGTTTGTTTCTGAAACACACAAACACAATCACTTGTTTCCAGAGGTCATTTTCTGAACCACACAAATAGAAGCATTTGTTTCCAGAGGTTTGTTTCTGAAACACACAAATACAAGCACTTGTTTCCAGAGGTTTGTTTCTGAAACACACAAACACAAGCACTTGTTTCCAGAGGTTTATTTCTGAAACATACAAACACAAGCGCTTGTTTCCAGAGGTTTGTTTCTGAAACACACAAACACAAGCACTTGTTTCCAGAGGTTTGTTTCTGAAACACACAAACACAAGCACTTGTTTCCAGAGGTCATTTTCTGAACCACACAAATAGAAGCATTTGTTTCCAGAGGTTTGTTTCTGAAACACACAAATACAAGCACTTGTTTCCAGAGGTTTGTTTCTGAAACACACAAACACAAGCACTTGTTTCCACATGTTAGCTTCTGAAATACACAAACACAATCACTTGTTTCCAGAGGTTATTATCTGAAACACACAAACACAATCACTTGTTTCCACATGTTAGCTCCTGAAACATACAAACACACGCACTTCAGACACAGTTAGTTTGTAATATTTTAGCTTGTACTTTGTACTTCAGACACAGCTAGTTTGTAATATTTTAGCTTGTACTTTGTACTTCAGACACAGCTAGTTTGTGATATTTTAGCTTGTACTTTGTACTTCAGACACAGCTAGTTTGTGATATTTTAGCTTGTACTTTGTAGTTCAGACACAGCTAGTTTGTGATATTTTAGCTTGTACTTTACTTCAGACACAGCTAGTTTGTGATATTTTAGCTTGTACTTTGTACTTCAATCACAGAAACCAATAATCTTTTCCTAGCTCTTGCTTATTTTTTTATTAACATTCGGAAAATGTTGCTGAACTTCATCTAAATACTGAAACTTTCGTTTGTTTGTTACTGGATTCTCCACAAAAAAGCAAAGAATAGCACCGCTTTTACTGCTGGGCATGTAATAAGTAGCGACTAAGGAGGTATGGGGGTGGAATTGGCTGCCTCGTGCTATAGGGTTAAAGTGATATTTGAGACATGATGAAGTCGGATATTTTAAGTCGAAAGTTATGGATATAGAAGCTAAGCTGGAAACCATGATATGGTACAATGTTCTCTGTACTAGAGTCTGCTAATCAAGTCTGGACTACACAATGTTCTCTGTACTAGAGTCTGCTAATCAAGTCTGGACTACACAATGTTCTCTGTACTAGAGTCTGCTAATCAAGTCTGGACTACACAATGTTCTCTGTACTAGAGTCTGCTAATCAAGTCTGGACTACACAATGTTCTCTGTACTAGAGTCTGCTAATCAAGTCTGGACTACACAATGTTCTCTGTACTAGAGTCTGCTAATCAAGTCTGGACTACACAATGTTCTCTGTACTAGAGTCTGCTAATCAAGTCTGGACTACACAATGTTCTCTGTACTAGAGTCTGCTAATCAAGTCTGGACTACACAATGTTCTCTGTACTAGAGTCTGCTAATCAAGTCTGGACTACACAATGTTCTCTGTACTAGAGTCTGCTAATCAAGTCTGGACTACACAATGTTCTCTGTACTAGAGTCTGCTAATCAAGTCTGGACTACACAATGTTCTCTGTACTAGAGTCTGCTAATCAAGTCTGGACTACACAATGTTCTCTGTACTAGAGTCTGATAATCAAGTCTGGACTACACAATGTTCTCTGTACTAGAGTCTGCTAATCAAGTCTGGACTACACAATGTTCTCTGTACTAGAGTCTGCTAATCAAGTCTGGACTACACAATGTTCTCTGTACTAGAGTCTGCTAATCAAGTTTGGACTACACAATGTTCTCTGTACTAGAGTCTGCTAATCAAGTCTGGACTACACAATGTTCTCTGTACTAGAGTCTGCTAATCAAGTCTGGACTACACAATGTTCTCTGTACTAGAGTCTGCTAATCAAGTCTACGAACACATTTACGTAAGAATCAGCTGATGAAACAATTAAATCATTCTCCCATTTATATTCTGTTTTAAAAATATCGTGTTTAACTTCATGACGAGACCTCTAGAAATCTGTCAAACTTTATATTACTGTAACTTTCTCGGTTCGCTGTAAACCTGTTAAATATCCAATCACCCGTTGTTAATATTTTTTTAGGCCAGACAGCCTTATTCTTTTTCATTTTAAAGTGATGAAGTTTATCAGAAGGAAAAGGATCTCATTCAATTGATTTTTTCTCCGGCTTATAATACCAAGCTTTGTCGCTTAGTCTGAGAGTTAACTTCCTTTTCTGATACCTGCCTGTTTGTTTGGTAATTTTCTGTCCATCTTCTGTCGAATTTGGGTCAGTGTCGTATTCTGGATAGTTGGAAGTAGTTTTGATACGGAATAGTTGAAAGATAAACTAGACATTCCAATAATTGAAAGATAAACTAGACATTTCAATAATGGAGAGATAAACTAGACATTTCAATAGTTGAAAGATAAACTAGACATTCCAATAATTGAAAGATAAACTAGACATCCCAATAATTGAAAGATAAACTAGACATTCCAAAAGTTGAAGATAAACTAGACATTTCAATAATTGAAAGATAAACTAGAAATTCCAAAAGTTGAAAGATAAACTAGACATTTCAATAGTTGAAAGATAAACTAGACATTCCAATAGTTGAAGATAAACTAGACATTCCAACAGTTGTATTATTCTATTTTGGAAAATTATCTAAAATATTGCACGTTGTAGCATTTCCTTCTTCATTAACTCTCAGACCGGAGAAAGTTTTCTATGGTAAACATATTTTTTGTAAACGAATCCTCGTCATTTTGTTTTATATGCTGGTTTTGTTCCTGGACCACTTAGCTGTGTCCGTCTATGTGGCGGCGTGGTGTTTTGCGTGTGACGGTAAAGACACATGGTTCAGATCCCGCCGCATGTAATTGCGTATCCGGATCCTTAGAAAAGCTAGATAAATGTCAAACTAATGAACTTGTCTGTATTGTCTAGAAAATGAGTACAGCCCAAACTCATGGGTTGATGGCTACACCTTGAGTAGTATATGCTAGACATTTCTCTTCATGTAGTACATCGGTACACAAGGGATAACGTGTAGCGTTAAACAAGGGTTGACGTGATGATTGACAAAGACTCATGTTCCTAATTGATTCTTATTTAAGGAGAATATCTGTTCTAACATAAGCTAATTTGATAGCAGATGCTTGTACACGAACCGCTGTTGGGATATGTCTATGTTAGATGTCATGTCATGTGACGTATTCTCTCCAGAACTTTGTCTTCCCAATGAACTCCATGAACCCTTTCTCTGTCTTGTGCCATGCGGCTTGCATTTTCCAACGATGTATTTATGTTATCTTTAATGTCGTCAGTCCATCGTCTTCTTGATCTGCCCGTTCTCCTCCTCACAGGTGCTCTGCCTTCCATAATTTGTCTCACAGAAGGTAGATTAGAGAGAATGAAATTATATTTTCTCGTGGTTTACAGCTCAGCTGTGATATCATCGTCTATCGACACGACAGATCCGACGTCAGCAGCATTTTTGTATTCCTCTGACCCTCTATGGTATTAAACATCCAGCCCCCACTCTCCAAAACCTCCTTATTCACCTCTTAAGATATCCATGACATGTCGCAGTCTTCGCTCCTCTTTCAACCTCTGACAATCCACGAATCCAGGCTTGACCTCCATAATTATTACTACCACTAGGAAAATCTGCAGCATCCTTATCGCATTTACAGGATCACTGCACATAGGCTACAAGCATCTGACCTCATCAATGCTATCACCGAGTCCCTCGACTATACAGCCTTGTAAAATCACCGAGAATCATCCTTCTGAAACGACGAATGTTACTTTTCCCGTGATGCTCATTGAATGTCGATACAGAGCATGTCTACAGTCACGATCACTACAGTCATTGGGACTCATTAAGAATAATCCTTCTAAAGTGACTAATTTGACTTTTAATGTGATTTTAATTGGTCACTATATTTATACTTAGTAGCGCGGTAGACTAGTTGATAGTGAGCTTGTTTGCTATCACCAGCGTACAGCGTGCCAGGTTCGAAACCACGTCCGGACCTAAAAATATCCGGGATGTCATTTCTCGCTTGATACGACCATTCCTCCAGTCGACTCAGCTATAAATGAATACCTGACGCATGAGTTGGGGGAAGTAAAGACAGCAAGGAAGGGAACTGGCCACTCCACCTAATTATTGCTGCGGCTTAGTACATGAAGAGTTATCTTCATCCCTGACGGGAGGTTGCTGCCATGGGACATACCTTTACCTTTTTTTATGTTTATACTTTGTGTCGACATCCAAAGAAATTCACGGAAAAAGTCTAAGATGTCATTGTCGAAGACTATTTTCCAAATAGCTAATGGGTCTTATATATCGAGAGTCACTGACGAAAACAAACCGGATGAGTCCAACGGACTATGCTCTTCTTTTTCTTCAGCGATCAGTTTCCTATGCTCATAAGTCTATATAGGAAAAGGGGCCGCCTCCACGAATTCAGTCGTCAGCAGGAGCCCCACAGCTTTACCTTCAGATCTGTCTCTCAGGGCCATATTTTAGTTCTCACGTCATCAAAGAGTGGGCATGTCCACAGAACGTGTTCTGGAGTCTGGGGAACAACGGACTGTGTAATACGACACAAAATAACCAATGAAAATCATGAGAATGTCAAATAGCGTTATTTTAGAATGATTTTTCTTGCTGAGCTCATGGGACTGTAATTTTGAGCGACTCTATTTCTGCCTAGAAATAGCACAAGAAAATCTATCATATCACGTTTCTATCGATGATACCAGTGATGAAAGTAGCGATCCGTAAAGAGAAAAACTATCGATCTAAACGCTGATACTGTTATATATATATCCTCATCATTCATGAACGCCCATGAATCAATAACACTTGACGCACGGGCATGTCTACGCATGTCCTGCACAGGTCCGAACCAGCATTTCAGACATGGGTTTCTATAATTAAATTCATCTTCGGCTTTTCTGCATTCTAGATATAATTCTATCAGTCCTTGATTCATTTACGCAGTGTAGAAACATGCAAGAGCGAAATGGTGATTTTATTCACCAAATGAAGGACAATTATATTAGTATAAGGGGAACATTTAAAAAGTGGAAAAAGAACCGTTTGGCAAAAAGCGGCACAATAGCAAGAGGCAGGAGATTTTGGGGATCTATTGTAGCCGATCCTGCATGCGAGGATTATACGTTATCTAATCTGATGTAGTTATGTTGAGTAGACGAGAAGCAGAATATATAATAAGCCAGAAAAATAGCTTCCCTGAAAATAGCTTATAAATGGCTAAATAATACATTATTATTTCCATCAGGGTGATAGTTTTTCAATGTTAGCTAGTTAGTTCGATGGTTAGTTAGATAGTTAGTTGGATATTTATTTCTATGGATAATTAGTTAGGTAGATGGATGTTAGTTTGATAGCTAGTTCAAGAATTAGTTGGATTGTTATTTAGATAGCAAAAACGAGTTGAATCCTTAGTTATATACGTAGTTAGTTTGATTAATAGTTAGATAAGCTAACTAAGTAGATAGCTTGTTAGTTGGACTAAAAGTTAGATAGTTAATTAATTAGATAACTTGTTAGTTGGACGGTTAGCTAATTGGATATTTAGTTTAATGTTTTGTTAGGTGTCTGATTAAATAGTTTATTAGCTATTTATTTAGATAGTCAGTTAAATAGTTAGTTTATACATACACATGTGTGTATATATATATATTTATATAAATACTTGTATAATTACTATTCACACTGAGACAACTGAGTGAAAATGCAATCGAATACAATCAAGATTTAAACACAGTATTTGTAGACCAGGAAAAGGCATTCGACAGAGTAGATAGAAACAGTCTATGGGAAACCTTAGAAATGTATAACATCAGAGGACAACTGTTAGATATTATAAAATGGATATATCAAAAATGCCAAATCTCGACAGATGGAATGACTAAAATGTTCAAAACACGATCTGGATTAAGACAAAGATCCGTGCTTTCACCTCTACTGTTCAACATATGCATTGACAAAATAATAAAAGAAGCTCACATCAACAAAGGGGAAAACATTACAAATAAACCTGACGAGGACTTAATAATGAAATCAATGAACTATTATTTGCCGACGATAAAAGTTTAATATACAAAGATGAGGAAAATATTTAAAATCACATCAATATATTGCTATTAGCATGCTAGAAGTACAACATGAAAATTAATGTACAAAAAACAGAAGTTATGAAAATTAGCAAGTCTGCAAATCCAATGGATATAACAATAGAAAACACCAAAGTAAAACTAGTCAAAGAATTTAAATATCTAGGTAGCATTTTTTTTTTTGAAAACGGAAGACTATACCGAGAAATAGAAACAAGGTGCCAGAAAACTAACAGTGACCTACCAACTTTCACCATTACTTCTTCATCCAAAGATAAAGATGGAAATGTAAAAAAAAACCCAGATAATATCTACAATTTTTATACCAACACTCTGCTACTAATGTCAAACATGGTGTTTAACAGCCTCGCAGCAGAGGAAAATTGTCACATGTGAAATGAAGTGTCTGAGAAAAGCTGCAATGGTTACCAAACTAGATAAAATAAGAAATGAAGAAATTAGGAAAAGAGTTGGTATAATATCATGTATCGAACATATTGAGAGACATCAAGTAAAATGGTTCGGTCACCTTATGAGAATGAAGCCAAACCAAATACCAATAAGTGCACACATAGAACAAAGAATATCCGGGCGTTAAGTCAAAGATGAACAAGAAAACGGTGGATAGAAAACATCCAGATAGACTTGACCAAACATGGACTAAATGCAATAATGACGACACTTCTGGCCTTGGAACTACAGCTTAATCTTTCCACCCTAAGCTGAACGGCAAGTGTTTGTTTGTTTGTTTTTCGTTCGCTCCATTGTAACCATCACGGATATCCGTGCGATTTCCGCCGGGAGCGTGATTACGTTGTGCCACCGTTATGCGCCTTGTAGGCCTAGCACATCCGATTTCGGCATGCCTTGACAATTCGGGTGGGCTACCCTTAGCCTGTGACAGCCTCTATATCTGTCTCCAGGTACGCGTAGTGGAGACTCTTCGCCCAGACGATTTTTTGCTCTTGTCTGACTCGAACGAGGTGTTCCACTGTCTATGAACTTGCCTCGTGTAATTGGACGTGCTGTGCCTGTGCCCATTGGGTACTGAACCGTTTCTCATCCGTGAGCCTGGTTCCTTAAGGGGAAGAACTCAACAGAGGAGTTGGACCGTGGCTCTTTCGCCCTCTTAGCCGAGGTGTCATTCACCGACATCGTGTACCCCTTGTCCAAGTTTGAGTCTCACACCACGCGTTTGAGAGCAAGGCGTTCTCGAGCTGAGTGTCCTTGTCCCAATAGCGCCTGAGCCCATCAGGTACTGAACCCTTTCTCTCTTCAAGTGTATTTCCGGTGTAGGAAAACCTGACAGTAGAGTTGGGCCAGGGCTAAATCGTTGTCCCTTTTGTGCCTGAGCGCATCGAGTACGGAACCCTTTCTCTTCGCGAGCATATTTCCGATTTAGGAAGGCTCGACATTAGAGTAACGGCAAGTGTGAATACAATAAACAATTATTCAACTGGGAAAGACAATAGACAATAGAATTGTATATTTGGTTAGATAGTTCAATATATAATTATTATAATAATTAAATATTTAGATAGATACTTAGATATTTAGAAAGTTGCTTAGATAATTAGTTAAACTATGTGTATGTTTGATATCTAGATGGTTAGTTATTTTGTTAGATTCTTAGATAAGTAAGTGGTTATATCGTTAGATAAGTAGGTGGTTATATCGTTAGATAAGTAGGTGGTTATATCGTTAGATAAGTAGGTGGTTATATCGTTAGATAGATAGTTTGTGAGGGGCTTGTTCATAAATTATGTCAACAAGTTTCAATCAATGTTTACCCTCTCCTACACAATTCCCATCTCAAAACATTCTATAATTATTTTACTATTCATTGTTCAAAACAGTCCATAATTACTTGGTTATTTTTTGTTGAATACCTTTCATAATTCAATGATTATTCGTTGTTGAAAAAGACCATATTTTATTGACTATTGTTTCCATCATTCCCTAATTACTTGACTATTCATTGTTGGAAACTTTCCCTATTTTCTTGACCATTCATTGTTCGAGACGTCCCTAATTAAATTGCTATTTATTGTTTGAAGCGGTCCCTAATTACTTTAGTGTTCAATGTTCGCAACAGTCCCTAATTACTTTACTGTTCAATATTCGCAACGGTCTCTAATTACTTTGCTGTTCAATGTTCGGAACGGTCCCTAATCACTTTACTGTTCAATGTTCGCAAAGGTCCCTAAATAATATTGATAATGTAGCTAGTTCGGCGCAGTGGCGTAGCGAGGGGAGGGCGGGGTTGCGGACCACCCCGGGCGGCATCAACAGGAGGGCGGCAAATGTTAAAAAACTAAAAATATCCAGCCACTTAATTAACAATTCCTGAATTGACAATGACAATTCCTGACTTGACATTGATATTTATGACAACAGAACATTTCCCAATAATAGTCTTCCCAAAAATTGTCGTGGACAAGCAGACGTAATGCAGCTATCATGTCGGGAATACATTCTGGTGTACAAACGCGTATCAAGGCAATTAATCCACATGTCCAGTATGTTGCTTGCAGTAACCATACTTTGAATCGGGTGGGAATACATGCAGCTTCAATAGCAGTGGACTCCGTTACATTTTTAGTACTGTGGATAAAGTTTTTAATTATTTTTTATCTTCCTCTCACTGCTGGAAAGTTCTTACCGACATTGCAGGTCAAGGTGTCAAACGCCTTATTGAAACACGCTGGAGTGAAAGGTACGAAGCGATGGCGATCATAAAGACCCATTTTATTGAGATTATTGAGTCCTGGAATCATTTTCGCAGAACATAAATGAAAATGCAGTGACAAGATCCGACGCTGGGCTCCTACTTCCTGCTCTCCAGTTGTTGTCATTTTGGCCTTCCTTGGACTATGGAATCGAGTTCTTTGTGAAATAAAAAGATACACAATTGTATCGGCAGACAAAATTAGTTAGCAGGTGGATTAGTTAGATCAGTTCCTCTTTTGCCAAGTTTGGCACATAGGGCGGATGCCATATTTCTCCTTGCCTGTTTGTCCGTTGCCAGTGATTGCAGGTCTTGTGCATTTATGCCTGTTGATTGTAATGTTTTCATAAATGTTCTTCTGAGCGTTGTTTTTGGTCTTCCCTGTTTTCTTTACCCGTCTGGTGTCCACATGAAGGCGTGTCGTGGAATAATGTCTTCCTTCATTCTAAGTACGTGGCCAATGTATGTCCAGTGGCATTTTCTGATGATGTTCGCCACATATCCTTGTTTTGTCTCCTCTCTTAGTATGTCTTTTGATTTGAAATATGCTATATAGATTAAATGGCTAGATAGTCAATTAACAGTTGGTAGCATATCCAATTCAGGACGTGGCTATCAACCCAGCATTTTGTGGTTGCTGTGATTTTCTAGGAAATATAAATACGTTTAGTAGTTTGACGATGCTTTCTGAACGGTCATTTCAGTTACTGCCTGTGCCGGGGATCAAACTCCGTACCTTGGCCGTCGCAGACGGGTCCTGTACTACCCCGCCGCAGAGCCGAACAGATAGTCAATTAGCTAGGCAATTATTCGCATAGACTATGACTGGTGATGATGTTCCTCCTTCGCAAGTGAAGATGAGCATGGCATGAAAAACAATAAATGCGATGAAAATTTTTTTTAAATAAATTAAAATTGGTAATTGTCTAATTTGGTTTGTGAGTTCGTAGATGTCCGATGAGTCCGATTTCTGCACTTAAAGTTCTATTGCAGTGCATGTAGCAGTGTTGAAGGTACGGGGTAGGAGAATTTTCGGATTTGTCTTTCCGCTTCTTGCGCTTGTGGATTGCCCGCAGTGTTCTTTGACTATGACTACTAATAACTTGATTATTGATTGTTTGAAATCGTCCTAATTATTTGGCCATTTAAGTTTGGAAACTCTTTCTGGACTATTTACTGTTCCAATCTCAAATCACCACCACCCCATGTGAACTTACCATTCATGTTTTTCACGCTGTCACTTACAATTTTACAAAATAATTATTTGAACAAACTGCTTGGCTAAATCTTCTCTCTGAACAAAGTTATTTAAAATGTTTTCTATCAAACACACATACAGTCTGTTAACTAACTGACCTTCGCCAGCACTCTAATCACATGACACATACAGCATGTTAACTAACTGACCTTCGCCAGCACTCTAATCACATGACACATACAGCATGTTAACTAACTGACCTTCGCCAGCACTCTAATCACATGACACATACAGTATGTTATATGTTAACTAACTGACCTTCGCCAGCACTCTAATCACATGACACATACAGCATGTTAACTAACTGACCTTCGCCAGCACTCTAATCACATGACACATACAGCATGTTAACTAACTGACCTTCGCCAGCACTCTAATCACATGACACATACAGTATGTTATATGTTAACTAACTGACCTTCGCCAGCACTCTAATCACATGACACATACAGTATGTTATATGTTAACTAACTGACCTTCGCCAGCACTCTAATCACATGACACATACAGTATGTTATATGTTAACTAACTGACCTTCGCCAGCACTCTAATCACATGACACATACAGTATGTTATATGTTAACTAACTGACCTTTTCCAGCACTCTAATCACATGACACATACAGTATGTTATATGTTAACTAACTTCGCCAGTACTCTAATCACATGACACATACAGTATGTTACTAACTTCGCCAGCACTCTAATCACATGACACATACAGTATGTTACTAACTTCGCCAGCACTCTAATCACATGACACATACAGTATGTTAACTAATTTCGCCAGCACTCTAATCACATGACACATACAGTATGTTACTAACTTCGCCAGCACTCTAATCACATGACACATACAGTATGTTACTAACTTCGCCAGCACTCTAATCACATGACACATACAGTATGTTAACTAATTTCGCCAGAACTCTAAATCACATGACACATACAGTATGTTAACTAATTTCGCCATTGCTCTAATCACATGACACATACAGTATATTAACTAACTGACTTTCATCGCCTCTCTACTGACTAAAGTATACTTTTGTTCCTACCTTTCAGTGACATAAATCCTCTAACAACATTACATCTTTTAATTCGAGCATGACAAGGCCATCGCTTCTACCACCAAACTGTGTCAGCTGTCATCTCGAACAAAGAACTTCAACAACATAAGGTCACGCAATATCTCCGTTAATCACGCAATGTTGTCAATTGTACCGCTGATATTCAGAGAAATAACATTCCAAAAATAAAATATAACTGAAGATTACACTTCAACTAAAATATCAACCTTCGACACGATACAACAAATCTGGAATAAAGAAACAAAGATGTAGGACTTGTAGATTTCAATTGATCAATATTCTACAGAAATAGCCGATGGTTTGGGTAAGACAATAATCAACTTGTCAAACAGGAATCAGACATAAAGCTTACACGTATGTGTCGCGGTTTTTGTTCTAGCGCGGAAATAAGGATTTCTGTTAAAGACCTGTAAATCCAGAGATAGACGTCAAGGCAAAGGGTTGAAGTTAGATCTATTCATAAAGAGATACAATTGAGGTTGTACACCTGAAAAGCGCAATGGATTTGGAGAACAGAAAACGAGGGTTAACAAGGGACATATCACTGGAGGCATGGGTGCAGAATTATACAAATGTGGTTGAAAAAGATAATTATGACACAAGTTTAAGATGATCTTGGTGCAGAGGTAAAGCACAGATCGTTGATGGGAATTGCAGAAATCAAAATAAAAGAAGATACAGTAATTTCTCTTCTTGTTAATGTCTATTAGACTTGTTGCTATACTTATCCGTTATCTGGTTGTAGCAGTATTTCTCAAGTCTATGGTTGCTATACTTATCCATTATCTGGTTGTAGCAGTATTTGTCAAGTCCATATTGCTATACTTATCCATTATCTGGTTGTAGCAATATTTGTCAAGTCCTTGTTGCGTGTCGTATTATTGTCCTGATAGTAGAAGGATTTTAAAAATCCTTGTTGCTATTCGTATAAGCTTACTCGTTGTAGTATTATTTTATCATTGTTAATATATCTTTCATCATTACGCCTTTAATCTGTCACATTAGATATATCCCTCTGCCACAAACAGTTTTTTATTTATAATTTGACAATTTTTGCTAACATTTTCAATTCTTATTTTCTTGTTTAATGAATAAACTCCACGTTCAATTGTATTTATTTGTGATTTCTGTTTTTTGTAAGGAAAGTTGAAAGGCTGAATTAGCGTAGAGGATTAACTTCACTGTACATGGGTTTCCTCACATGCACTCTGGCCCTGTCAACGACGTTGTACGCCAGTAAATAGTACCACTCGCAGCACAAAACTCGGTAGCTTCAAGCGATAACTCTGATTAATCGTCGAAAAAAAATAAAAAATAAATTCCCAAACAAGTCTTCAGGAATCGTATTTGAACCCCCGACATCTTGAGCATTATACGAATAGCTAAACTGATATGCTGCGGAGCATAGCTTGATATTTGATAGATATTTCTAATCTGTATTTATGTTCTTTCTATTTCCCATTTCATGGATCTATTTTTCATAGAGATCTTGTATCAGTTTTCTGTGTCCATTCATATCGCGTCAATTTCGTGTATCCACTCATAGCTTAATTATATCGTGTCAGTTTCGTGTACCCACTCATATTTTAAATTATTTCCACTGGACAGTTTTGAATCGACAAAAGCGGCATGCTGGTGTCTGAATCACATCGTGTGTTCAGTTATGGCATACTATATTGCTAGAAAGTAAACACTTTCTTGTTCGAGTCCAGAAATACCACTCTACTAAGGTAACAGTAAACTATTTCCTGTGTGAGTCCAGAAATACCACTCTACTAAGGTAACAGTAAACTATTTCCTGTGTGAGTCCAGAAATACCACTCTACTAAGGTAACAGTAAACTATTTCCTGTGTGAGTCCAGAAATACCACTCTACTAAGGTAACAGTAAACTATTTCCTGTGTGAGTCCAGAAATACCACTCTACTAAGGTAACAGTAAAATATTTCCTGTGTGAGTCCAGAAATACCACTCTACTAAGGTAACAGTAAACTATTTCCTGTGTGAGTCCAGAAATACCACTCTACTAAGGTAACAGTAAACTATTTCCTGTGTGAGTCCAGAAATACCACTCTACTAAGGTAACAGTAAACTATTTCCTGTGTGAGTCCAGAAATACCACTCTACTAAGGTAACAGTAAACTATTTCCTGTGTGAGTCCAGAAATACCACTCTACTAAGGTAACAGTAAACTATTTCCTGTGCGAGTCCAGAAATACCACTCTACTAAGGTAACAGTAAACTATTTCCTGTGCGAGTCCAGAAATACCACTCTACTAAGGTAACAGTAAACTATTTCCTGTGTGAGTCCAGAAATACCACTCTACTAAGGTAACAGTAAACTATTTCCTGTGTGAGTCCAGAAATACCACTCTACTAAGGTAACAGTAAACTATTTCCTGTGTGAGTCCAGAAATACCACTCTACTAAGGTAACAGTAAACTATTTCCTGTGTGAGTCCAGAAATACCACTCTACTAAGGTAACAGTAAACTATTTCCTGTGTGAGTCCAGAAATACCACTCTACTAAGGTAACAGTAAACTATTTCCTGTGTGAGTCCAGAAATACCACTCTACTAAGGTAACAGTAAACTATTTCCTGTGTGAGTCCAGAAATACCACTCTACTAAGGTAACAGTAAACTATTTCCTGTGTGAGTCCAGAAATACCACTCTACTAAGGTAACAGTAAACTATTTCCTGTGTGAGTCCAGAAATACCACTCTACTAAGGTAACAGTAAACTATTTCCTGTGTGAGTCCAGAAATACCACTCTACTAAGGTAACAGTAAACTATTTCCTGTGTGAGTCCAGAAATACCACTCTACTAAGGTAACAGTAAACTATTTCCTGTGTGAGTCCAGAAATACCACTCTACTAAGGTAACAGTAAACTATTTCCTGTGCGAGTCCAGAAAATACCACTCTACTAAGGTAACAGTAAACTATTTCCTGTGTGAGTCCAGAAATACCACTCTACTAAGGTAACAGTAAACTATTTCCTGTGTGAGTCCAGAAATACCACTCTACTAAGGTAACAGTAAACTATTTCCTGTGTGAGTCCAGAAATACCACTCTACTAAGGTAACAGTAAACTATTTCCTGTGCGAGTCCAGAAATACCACTCTACTAAGGTAACAGTAAACTATTTCCTGTGCGAGTCCAGAAATACCACTCTACTAAGGTAACAGTAAACTATTTCCTGTGTGAGTCCAGAAATACCACTCTACTAAGGTAACAGAGCAACTAATTAAGAAATTAGCCAACACGACTCTTGGGTTGACAATGCCTGCTTCCGCATACGAAGTCCATCTTGTTAAGAAATAAACAAAAAGGAATTTTCTCAAAATTCTATAAAAAAGGACGATGGCAATAACATATATCCTAGTTGGTTGTACTCCAAGTTTAGGAGTTAGTGGTCAACCCGGCGTTATTTGATTGTGACAATTTATGAAAAAAATTACCTTTATTAGATTGCCATTGCTTTCTGAACAGTTTAATTGGAACGTGAATTATCGGGGCTCAACAAATGAAGAATAATAGCACCACCGTCTACCAGGCATGCGGTAAGACGTCATTAAGGATGGATTTGAGCTCCTCATTTCATTGGTCATATTGTCTTTAGGTCACGTTGCATTGGTCAAGTTACGTTGTCAAGTTTAGGTCAAGTTACGTTGAATAAGGATTGTCTTAAAGTCATGTAGAATTAGGATTGTATTTAATTCATGTTGAAATAGGATTGTATTAAAGTCATGTAGAATTAGGATTGTATTAAATTCATGTTGAATTAGGATTGTCTTAAAGTCATGTTGAATTAGGATTGTCTTAAAGTCATTTTAAAGTAGGATTGTCTTAGTCATGTTAAATTAGGATTATCTTAAAGTCAGGTTGAAGTATGATGGTCTTAAAGTCATGTTGAATTAGGATTGTATTAAGTCATGTTGAAATATAATTATCATGACAAATAGTGTACAGTTTGCAGCTTAGATGTAACAGATTATCCAATGCATTTCATTCTCAGGACTATGTCCTTCTAACCTGCAAGAGCTTCATAGCAATCACTAAAGAAGATGAAGACAGACACCGTATAAATTGTGGCTGACTGAGAATGTCAAGCTGACTGAGAATGTCAAGCTGACTGAGAATGTCAAGCTGACTGAGAATGTCAAGCTGACTGAGAATGTCAAGCTGACTGAGAATGTCAAGCTGACTGAGAATGTCAAGCTGACTGACAGTACACAAATTCTATATCTCATGCGTGACCAGATCTTAGTCAAAATTGTTAAATTTCATGTACCTTTCTTATCTCAAGTCATGCCACTCAAAGTCCGGGTATCTACCGAGACAAGATGTTCTATATACCGACATATAGAGTTGGGTTTTCCTCACATGAGAGCCAATGTTCTAATAGAAAGATATACTACATTATTTTTGGAGGTGTTACAAGAGTTAAATGTGAAACGAACTTTAATCAGTAATGTATGAAAAAGTTATATATTTAATATATTGTGTATTATGACCTTGTCATTAGAGGTGAGAAAGAGAGTTCTGCAGTGCTATATAACCCCCTATACTAGCATTTGGGTGCGAGTCTTGGACAATAGACAAACTGGAATGAGGAAAATTACAGGCAATAGAGATGGGGTTCTTCAGAAGAATGCTGAGAATACCATGGACTGCCAAAAAAACTAATGTGGAGGCGTTGAAAGAGTCAATTGCGAAACGGACGTTAATCAAAAATATAAGAAAAAGACAATCTTCTTTTTTTGGCCACTTCATGAGACAGGGAGGTTTGGAGAACATAGTCACAACAGGCAAAATTGAAGGCAACAGAGACAGAGGGCGACAACAGGAGAAAATATTAGACAGTTTGACAACCTGGCACAGCTTGGAAACAACAACGAACTTGATACATAATGCTGGAGAAAGAGAACTTTGGAGAGCCATGTTCGCCTACGCCAGCCAGCATGTTAGCTGATGATAATTACTACATTAGTGTACTGCTCAGAAACATGGATAATAAACAAACAACTACAATAAAAAAATTGGTGCCATTGGAAGTAAATATATATTTGAGTACCGGATTAATCCGGGAAGTAAAGACTGCGAGCGATAGGCGATGACTACCGCCCTCATATAGCAGAGCCAATGAAATGTGAGATCGCTAACATCTCACACCCTCACGGCATTGATAAATCCTGTGCATTAACTTTACTTATATATATATATATAGAAAACGGCAAAATATAGAAAAGTGAAGAAAACGAACAAAAAGGTTCTGACAACACCGTGTGTGAAGAAAGAAATATTAAAGGAAATACAATCAAACAGATATTTTGGGCATATTATAAAGACATGACACCTTGCTGAAGACCTTACGTAACGGTGAAGTTTACTTCAAGGCGAGCAAGAGGTTGAGGCAATGATACAAGTGGGAATGAAACATCACGAGATGGGCAGATTAAGTGCATCACTATAGCGAGGTTAAGATGATACTGGAAGTCCGCTGCAGCCAAACTTCGTTGCAAAACGGCAACTAATGATGATGAATATAAGGCAGTAGTTCTCAAAGGGTTTATGTGTTACGGTGTGAGGTCAGTGTATCCCCAGGAGTCCATAGTGATTTACTGAGGACGGATATTAAGAACACAGGTGGACTATGAATGACACGAACTCGCCTATTGGGAGTTAGTTAGGTAACCATGTGCATTATTTTTGCACCTTCCTTTTCATGTCACATCCATATTAGACTTCAACATGCGCCTGCAGATAACATCATCAATAAGCTAATTAACACAGAAGATAGTACTAAATTGTATTTTCTAAAGGAAGGGATTCTTCTTCTTCTTCTTCTACAGCGTTCATTCTCAAACTCCCGCTAGATCTCCCTTGTAGCAGGATCATGGTCCTACTAGATTTCCAGCAGGATGTAGTCCAGAGAATGGACATGCGTTGTTTTGCCGTTTTATTTGCACCAATGGTCCGACACATCCGTCTTCAGCGGAAAGGAAGAGTTTTAAACCTAACAACCAGTTCATCCATCTACGGGGTTGTACTATGTAGACTTTGTGAAATAGTTGTCCTCAAGCAATTAGATAAGTAGGAATTGGGGGTTCACCCACCACTCTAGGAAACTTGAACAATTAGTTAAGTGGGGTTTGGGGTTTACCTACACCCACTCTAGGAAACTTGAACAATTAGTTAAGTGGGTTTGGGGTTTACCTGCACCCACTCTAGGAAACTTGAACATTGTGATTTAGTACTTGGAAGCAAGCTAAAACACAGGTAAACCTTCTCCTCATCTTATTGTATACCTTTATCATCGTGTTCCTAAGCAAGCTCACCAAATATCTCGCTAAAACTAATCAGTCACGAAACCGAGGAAATGACTTAGAGTTTCATGTGAAACTCCTCCACCCCCCTCCCCCTTACTGTAGATGTATCAACCACCTAGGTGATACTGCTGTCATGTTAATATTGATGTACTTGCGGTGTTTTTCGTGTATATAAATATATAAAATCAAATGTTTTCGTGCATATAAAATCCAAGGTTTTCACGTATATAAAATCGAATGTTTTCGTGTATATAAAATCGAATGTTTTCATGTATATAAAATCGAATGTTTTCGTGTATATAAAATCAAATGTTTTCGTGTATATAAAATCAAATGTTTTCGTGTATATAAAATCAAATGTTTTCGTGTATATAATAAAATTCCATGTTTTCGTGTATATAAAATTAAATGTTTTCGTGTATATAAAATCATATGTTATCGTGTATATAAAATCAAATGTTTTCGTGTATATAAAATCAAATGTTATCGTGTATATAAAATCAAATGTTTTCGTGTATATAAAATCAAATGTTTTCGTGTATATAAAATCAAATGTTTTCGTGTATATAATAAAATTCCATGTTTTCGTGTATATAAAATTAAATGTTTTCGTGTATATAAAATCATATGTTATCGTGTATATAAAATCAAATGTATTCGTGTATATAAAATTCCATGTTTTCGTGTATATAAAATTCCATGTTTTCGTGTATATAAAATTCCATGTTTTCGTGTATATAAAATTCCATGTTTTCGTGTATCAAATGCCAAATCACATGTTTCGTGCATATACAATCACGTGTTTTCGGTTCAAGAAACCTCCAGATATTATCATTCAAGCCATGATTTAAACAGACATTCTACATTATTGCAAAGGTATTACATATATGTTCAGTGAAGATCGAATATTTTATACTTCAAGAAGCTAAATCCTATGCGAAATATTTTCTGTTTAAAAAAAGTGCTTTAAAGGGTCATGGATAATCTAAGACAGCGTTCAAAACATCTCTCAGTTTTGTCGGTTAGTTTTTCGAGAAAGGTGTTTGAGATAGCGTTCGCGTATCTGAAAACGGACTATAGTTCTGGCTTAACATTGAATTGAACATTTCCTAATATGAAAAACACGCAACCCGTTTCATATGACTGGAATATAATTGCTTTACAAAAACTACATTTCCGTAATGCTAAATAACATCTAAAATAGTTAGTTCCAATTAATAATAATTAATAATTTTTGAAAAGTTATTAAAAATGAATTAGGTTAAAAAATGTTACAGTTCGTAATCTTGCCTTTGGCAATGCCAGTGTCAAAATTATTGATTATAAAATAGTTTCCAATGAGGATGTAACACTATACGGTCCAGGCAGTATAATTGTAAGATGTAATGATAGATTGATACTGAAACACGGTGAGAAAATATCATGTCAGTAGTTTGGTAGTCACGTATTGACGAAACTGATTTATTGATGACATCTAAATCTCTAAGTATCTATAATATATGCATTACTGACCACGGTACAGGACAGCTGGCAGACCATCTGGTCTGCATGAAAGATCTGCGTCTACAAAGAAATACTTGATATGTTGAACTCCAGACTGGATTTAAAAATTATTCACAAAAGAAGTGATCTAAAGACTTCATTTTCATCAGGTGCCTTACCGGCTGGTGTAGGCGAACGTGGCTCTCCACAGCTCTCTATCTCCAGCATTATAATTCAAGATCGTTGTTGTTTTCCTGCCGTTCCAGGTTGTCAAACTGTCTAATATTTTCTCCCGTTGTCGCTCTCTGTTTCTGTTGCCTTCAATTTTGCCTGTTGTGAGTAAGTTCTCCAAACCTCCCTGTCTCATGAAGTGACCAAAAATTAAGATTGTCTTTTTCTTATATTATTAATTAAGTCCGTTTCGCATTTGACTTTTTCAACACTTCCTCATTAGGCAGTCCACGGCATTCTCAACATTCTTCTGTAGAACCACATCTCTATTATCTCTAGTTTCCTGCTGTCCAGTTTGTTTATTGTCCAAGATTCACATTCATATGTTAGTATAGGAACGCTAGTCGTTTATAACTCACAGAAGTTGGAAGACTAAAGTATGTGCGCATGAATATCAAAACTGCACTATGTTTCTAAGCACTAAGGATCATCCTACCATTACTATGCTACGAATGTCAAACGTGGACAATAACAATATAATTCAAAGGAAAACTTGCTTCAACAGAAATGACTTGTCTACGTAGAATCCTCGTACTAACAATAAGAGACATAATCAGGAAGGAAAACATCAGAGTCTAACAAAGACAATGCCAATCCTGGACTACATCAGAAGACAACGGATTAAGTGGTTTTTCGCATGCTTCAAGATCAAACAGTGCCCCCTAAAAAATCATAGTATACAGATATGAAGGATACAAAGCAAAGGACAGACAATGCAAACGATGGATAACAGAAATAAAGGAGTCAACGAAAATAAACATATATGAGGCACACAAAAAAGCCATCTCCAGGGAACTCTTCTACCCGTAACGCTGCAAGACATAAAGCCATCTCTTCTACCCCTTACGTTGCAAGGGCATAAAGCCACCTGCAGAGAACTCTTCTACCCCTTACACTGCAAAGGCATACAGCCATCTCTTCTACCCCTTACGCTGCAAGGGAATAAAGCCATCTCTTCTACCCCTTACGCTGCAAGGGAATAAAGCCATCTCTTCTACCCCTTACGCTGCAAGGGCATAAAGCCATCTCTTCTACCCCTTACGCTGCAAGGGCATAAAGCCACCTGCAGAGAACTCTTCTACCCCTAAAAGTTATCCCTGACGCTGCAAGGCACAAAGGGATTTAAAGTGAAAATTTAAGTAATTAAAAAAAGAAGGCTAACGTAAAAACCCTTGTCGTTTAGATTGGATGTGATAGCTGGTATATGAAGGATACTCTTGTCTGATGTTAATAATGTCTTACTTGTGTGGTATATACTGAAATATTCAGTACTGCCATTTTACAAGATCACACATACATACTAAGAGAGAGAGAGAGAGAGAGAGAGAGAGAAAGAGAGAAAGCGAGAGAAAGAGAGAGAGAAAGAGAGAGAGAGAAAGAGAGAGAAAGAGAGAGAAAGAGAAAGAAAGAGAGAGATAGAGAAAGAGAGAGAGAAAGAGAGAGAGAAAGAGAGAGAGAAAGAGAGAGAGAAAAATAGAGAGAGAAAGAGAGAGAGAAAGAGAGAGATAAAGAGATAGAGAAAGAGAGAGAGAAAGAGAGAGAGAAAGAAAGCGAGAAAGAGATAGAGAAAGAGAGAGAAAGAGAGAGAGAAAGAAATAAAGAGATAGAGAAAGAGAGAGAAAGAGAGAGAAAGAGAAAGAAAGAGAGAGAGAAAGAAAGATAGAGAGATAGGGAGAGAGAGAAACGTTTCTACTAATATACATTTAATCACACACTATACATGTATCCTACACATTATACATAACTGTATTTAGTTTGTTTTTGTGATCATCTGGTGACAAACTGTGTACCACAACATCGGATAGCACATGTGATTTCTCCTCATCATCATTGCGGGAATGTCGTAAAAGCCAAGGGTAGACCACAAGAAACACTCATAAGAACAATACTTAGAGAAAGTAAAACAACCAATATTCATACTATTCAAGAACTGCACAGAATAGCTTTGAACAGACAGAATTGGAGACATTTGATATCTGCCCTATGCGCTAACTTCAGCGCGAAAGGAAAAAGAATGAATGAATGAATGAATGAATGAATGAAATTTGGTTTGTGCTCTTCATAAAAGTCTTTCCTTTCTGTTTTGTATTTATTTGAAACACTAGCTTCCATTTATAATATAATATTTTGTGTTTACTTTAAACACTAGCTTCCATTTGTAAAATAATATTTTGTGTTTCAGAAATAAATTTCATATATAAATCTATTATGATCTATTTGTCAGAAGTTTTTGATGTTTGTCTATTGATTTAGATCATATTAGCGGCTAGTACACTGGGTTTCTAGTCAGGTGATCCTAGGTTCGATTCCAGGTTCGAATTCAGGTGAATCTATTTTTATACTAATCTACTCACTGGTTAGAGGAACAATCATCAGGTACCACAGTTTAATCCCCGTGGGAAACAACAATACAAGCTTATCCTCCTGGGAGACCACAATACAAGCATATCCTCCTGGGAGACCACAATACAAGCATATCCTCCTGGGAGACCACAATACAAGCATATCCTCCTGGGAGACCACAATACAAGCATATCATCCTAGGAGACCACAATACAAGCATATCATCCTAGGAGACCACAATACAAGCATATCCTCCTGGGAGACCACAATGCAATTATCGTCTCATATTTTATGAATTCAAGTTCACGGGGCTAAATCTTCGTATGTAGGATCCAGTGAAGGAGATGAAATTCCTGAGTAAACTGTCTTAAATAGATGTCAGACTGTCTTAAATAGATGCTAGACTGTCTTGCATAGATGCTAGAAATGCTAGTTTGGAACATTATTCAGAATAATCAAAGGTGGAAAATATGTACGTTATCTACTACTAATAAAAAAAGTCTTCGAGATAAAAGGTTCCCAAAGTGGTCTACATGCACCCACCAAGGGTCGATTTCCACTAGAAGTAGATCCATGTCAGCGAGAAGAAAATTGGGGGTGGGGGTGCACGAGATCTGCTCTGTTTAATAAAAGTATGAATTACAAAAAAATTACATGTCCTTCCTTTTTTACAATTGTCCACTTTACAAAACCCGATCGCAATGTGTCAAATGTCAAAAACACATGTGAAGTGAATATTTTTAGGGACATTCAATTTTAGGCAGGCTGTCAGTATAAAATTAAGGGGTCTGTATAAAAAAAAAATCGGCAAAGGGGTCTACGGGGTAAATAAATGTGGGATTCATTGAGCCTGATCAAATGTGGTCACCTGCCGAGGAAGGATATGACAGGTCATTGGCGCAAACAACGGCGACACAACGCATTTCATTCTCTGGACTGTATCCTGCTGGAAATCTAGTAGGATCATCCTCCTACTACAAGAGAGATCCAGCGGGAGTTTGAGAATGAACGCTGAAGAAGAAGAAATGTGGTCATAATACAACACGCGGGCTAAATCCGGCCCACCTGATCATTTTGGTTTTTTTTTGGAACCCGTGTCCGCAGATGTGATTATTAATTTGATTATTTTCCTTGACAATGTTTGCAAATTGATATTTAACAATTATTAATTTAGCTATCAATTGTTTAGGGATTAGGGTTTGAGTCAGGAGATGTTGTGTTCTATATTACAAACCCTTATCCTGAACACATTTGATTAAAATTAGTAAGGGATAAACATAAACTGAACAGCATTTTCAAGGGAAATAATCACATCAGGAGGACATTGGTTTCAAACAAGAATCAATATTTTTTACTGATCCATTTAAAAGGTCAACCTATGGATCAACTGATCTAAAAGTACAATATACATTGATCCCAAAGTTAAAATATAATAACCATTACTTGCTGCTCCAAGGAATACAAGAAAACTATATTGGCCTCCATACCACACTAGAAGAAAGGTTCAATCCGTCACTCCCATCCACCTAAAAAAAAGGTTGCCCACATCTGAGATCTGAAATGGAGGATATGGACAGAGCACAATCTTATTTCTGGGTGCAAAATCTGCTTGTTTTCTGTAAGTAAAAATGTCGTCTTGTACAAGTGAGCATTTGGCAGGTATTCCTGCATTCTGCGGCTTCAATTAAACTGACTCTAATTTTGCTAGCGCAATTTGTTGTGCCTTCCGCATTTTTGAATTCCATATTTAATTAGATTATTTTTAAAAGACGCAAGTCCTTGTATTTTTTTTAAATTGCAATATTTGTTTCATCTGAGAACATGTGAAGATTGCTGAAAACTAAGCACTCACGTATGCTTAGGAATATACAATAATAATAATAATAATAATAATAATAATAATTACAATTCTAATAATAATGACCATACCTAATCAAGGTCGTGCGTGTGGTATTTCTTGTCGTGGTTGTGCCAAAATGTAGACAAGAGAAGTGAAAGGACAAGATGCACATTATTCACATACTCTAATTTTAGCATTTCAGTGTGCAGAATTTAATTGGTGTTGCCCATCTCTCTCCGAAACTTCTTTAATCGACAGGAAGTAGCAAGCAGGAACATGAACATCACTGCAAAAACTAAATGTTGATATACTAAATACATTTAAAAGAAGAAAGAAACATGTCACCTCATTTTCAGGGAATTGTAGTAGAAACGGCAATATTTATCGTGGTTTTGGAGAGTTGTAACTGTTTTTACATTATTCTATCCGTCTGTTGGTATGTCTATTGATATATCTATTGTCTTTTTCAGATATTACCGCTAGGCGTCGCAGGATTTGATAACGATTTGATAGCTTTTCGGGTTATAGAACATTTGGTCGCATGATACGTAATAATATTGTTACCTCTCAGAATGTTGGTAACTCTTTCAATCCACTTTCTTCGTGGTCTTCTTCTGCCTCTTATTTGTAGCGAAAAATATAATGTTTTATTTTCCCAAAAGTAATGTGGTTGAACCCCTAACCAGTTAGAATCTACGTGTTTAGTTTCATTTAATTATTGAGTATGTAATTAATCCAGGTTTATGTATTCTTGTGTTTGTTGAGTATGTAATTAATCCAGGTTTATGTATTCTTGTGTTTGTTGATTATGTAATTAATCCAGGTTTATGTATTCTTGTGTTTGTTGAGTATGCAATTAATCCAGGTTTATGTATTCTTGTGTTTGTTGAGTATGTAATTAATCCAGGTTTATGTATTCTTGTGTTTGTTGAGTATGTAATTAATCCAGGTTTATGTATTCTTGTGTTTGTTGAGTATGTAATTAGAGCAGAAGTATGACACATTTGTTTGTTGAAAGGTTAGCGACATCAGGAAAAAATAATTGCTATAGAAGTGGGTGATATCATAAAAGAAGCACACACATTAATGCGTGTACATCAGAGAATAACCAACAAGACGTCAGTGTGGATGGGACTTGTAATGGGAGCAAAGAATAGTGACACTGTTACTTGCCAAGAATATCAGTAGGAGCGTCTTATGAAGTTGCGGCAGTGGAGTTGGCTGTCACATGCAATGGGGATTTAAAGTGAGCATGCTGAAGACGGATATGTCAGGCCAAAAGTGATCCATGCTGAAGATAGATGTGTCAGGCCGAAATATGTGGATATCTCAGCTAAGCTGTATACCAAAACGCAACACGCTCCACTCTCCGGACTACATCCTGATAATCCGCAGGAATCTGAGAACGAACGAAGAAAAATAAACACACGATACTACACATCTCATTAAAAACATTCTCACATCCAAGAGTACAAGCAACACACCTGGAAAATGTAGCATGAATAGAAAGCGTGTACCTTCTTGGCGTTCCCGAAAGTGTTGCGATCTGGAAACACCAACGATAGATCACAAACTCTAATTTCAACGTCAGCATACACAAATAAATGCATGCAACAGATATCAGTCGGTCAATTAGTTGTTTTTCTAGCATTTACTCAATACATCAATGAACATTCAATCGTTTGATCAGACAATCAATAGTTTCAAATAATACATTAGTAAATGATCACGTCAGTAAATGATTCATTAAAAATCGTCGATAACTTCATAGCAAATCAATCAATCAATTAATCAGTAAATGTGACAACGAGCACCGAACTCTAAATAAACCAAACAAATGTAAAAGTGATCGAATATTAAGAAAACTAATTGCATTCAGCTGGTATGCAAATGAACTGTTTCATTAACTACAATAAACAAGAAAAACTTAGTACTAAATATGCACCTAATTACCCGTACAAGTAAACAATAACACAGAATTTCTAAAGCTTTATTTACGAATCCTGATCTGGGAAATAACAAAACAGCTCTCGGATTTTTCAGAATTATTCTTATTTTGTTTTAAATTCGCACAACAACCACTTTTAACGTCAAATGAACAAATAACAAAAGAAATTAAAAAAAATCCTCTTTGGCATTATAAATACAGAATCTCCTTACAATTTCTGTGTCGTGAACTTCCAGCTCGATTGTACTTTGTCTCAAACTGTTGCTTTCGTGAAGGCACTCGCACGACGTCGCGCACACAATCCCTCGCATGTCTGGGCTCTGCTCACACATTGATAACAGTTATGTACAGCCCGTTTTCCTTGTGACAATGACGAGGAGAGAATTCACTTCCAGGAAATGGTGTAGTCGGCAAAGATATATTCCTCAAGTGGTTATCCCTGATTGCAGTTTGTTTATTTTGGTTCGGAATGTTTTGTCTATTTCTGTGGTGTTATTTTTGATTTGAAGGGTAGGATTGAGAAGATGGGAACGTGTCGAGGGAGAGAGCTAGTGCACGACAGGCGATGTCATGTGTGCGAGTCGTATTAAAACATGCCGATCAAACAATTGAAAATACCACACTTGTTGAAACATGAATTGTTCTTTTGAGTGTTTCTGTTGAGTTCTCTAGTTCAGTGCTGTTGTTGATTGTTCCTCTTGTTGAGCATTCCTCTTGTTGAGTGTTCCCCTTGTTGAGTGTTCCTCTTGTTGAGTGTTCCTCTTGTTTAGTGTCCTTGTACTGCGTTATTGTCAAATCTTCCAGTTGAGTGTTCTTGTTTGTACTTCTTGTTAAGTAGTCTTGTCGAGTGTACGTGTTAATTGCTCTTCGTGAATGCTCTTGTTTAGCGTTTTTGTCGAGTAATATTGTTAAGTTATTTTATTGAGTGTTCCGTTTTAGTGTTCTTGTTAAGTGTTCTTGTTAAGTACTTTTGGTGAGTGTTCTTGTTGACTGCTCATGTTTATTGTTCTTGTTGAATGTTGTTATCACTGCCGGTGGATGTTGTTATAATTATTCTTGTGCTTGTAATATTTATGAAGAGATTCTACTGGTGATATTACTGCTCATGAGGTATTCTTTGTTTGACTTGAATCTCAGAGTGATACATGAGGTATTCTTTGTTTGACTTGAATCACAGAGTGATACATGAGGTATTCTCTGTTTGACTTGAATCTCAGAGTGATACATGAGGTATTCTCTGTTTGACTTGAATCTCAGAGTGCTACAGATGTCTGAAAACTCAGAGTGATACAGATGACTGCAAACTGAGAGTGCTGTAGGCGACTGGATACTCAGAGTGCCACAAAGGACCAGAAACTCAGAGTGCTACAGATGACCGGAAACTCAGAGTGTTACAGATGACCGGAAACTCAGAGTGTTACATATGACTGGAAACTCAGAGTGTTACAGATGACTGGAAACTCAGAGTGTTACAGATGACTGGAAACTCAGAGTGTTACAGATGACTGGAAACTCAGAGTGTTACAGATGACTGGAAACTCAGAGTGTTACAGATGACTGGAAACTCAGAGTGTTACAGATGACTGGAAACTCAGAGTGTTACAGATGACTGGAAACTCAGAGTGTTACAGATGACCAGAAACTCAGAGTGTTACAAATGTCTGTTGTCTGACTAATTCTATGAGTATATTTTAAAGAAAAATTCAGTTTTACTATCTACGACGGCAGCAACTGGAGTCGATAATGAAATCTGTGTTTCGAATTTCCATCATTATTGGATATCCACGTCACAGCACACCATTTTCACATACATATGTTTCTATTACATATATATTCACATACATATATTTTTCCACAAACATATATTTTCACGCACATATGTTTTCACATACATGTTGAATTGCCTATTCAGTGGTTGATGGGAAACTGCTGAATACCGTCTCCTTGGAACCTTGTATGTAGCGTTGGTGTCGTCATTCATCAGTCGAAGAACATCACAACGTCACAATGTTAGTTCTAGTAGCGATATCACATAAAGTGAAGGTCATCAGATGCCATATTATCCACACTAGCAACACCAACAGTATAGAAACATATAAAAATGGTTAACGATAATGTTATGACTCGTGTCCGTGCGCACTCTAGGATAAGCACAGTCTCTGGACATTTTCCTCTATTTAGTGTGAATTTAGTTTTCCTCTTTTTAGTTTTCCTCCTGATTTTAGTTTTCCTCTATTTAGAGAAGCCATTATCACTTTCTTATCGTTATAACATTCTTATCATATACACAATAGTCATAATACAAGCAATAGTTGTTTGAAATCACAAGCAATAGTTGTTTGAAATCACAAGCAATAGTTGTTTGAAATCACAAGCAATAGTTGTTTGAAATCACAAGCAATAGTTGTTTGAAATCACAAGCAATAGTTGTTTGAAATCACAAGCAATAGTTGTTTGAAATCACAAGCAATAGTTGTTTGAAATCACAAGCAATAGTTGTTTGAAATCACAAGCAATAGTTGTTTGAAATCACAAGCAATAGTTGTTTGAAATCACAAGCAATAGTTGTTTGAAATCACAAGCAATAGTTGTTTGAAATCACAAGCAATAGTTGTTTGAAATCACAAGCAATAGTTGTTTGAAATCACAAGCAATAGTTGTTTGAAATCACAAGCAATAGTTGTTTGAAATCACAAGCAATAGTTGTTTGAAATCACAAGCAATAGTTGTTTGAAATCACAAGCAATAGTTGTTTGAAATCACAAGCAATAGTTGTTTGAAATCACAAGCAATAGTTGTTTGAAATCACAAGCAATAGTTGTTTGAAATCACAAGCAATAGTTGTTTGAAATCACAAGCAATAGTTGTTTGAAATCACAAGCAATAGTTGTTTGAAATCACAAGCAATAGTTGTTTGAAATCACAAGCAATAGTTGTTTGAAATCACAAGCAATAGTTGTTTGAAATCACAAGAAATAGTTGTTTGAAATCACAAGAAATAGTTGTTTGAAATGAATATGCACCACCAAGATGCTGTACTAATAACGACGATACAAAATTAAAGCAAGGGGAAACAGTCAAGTATCGTGGCAACATTGTAACATCAGATGGCCAGTACTCCATTGAGATAAAGATAAAGATAGACAAAAAATGAGAAAAATTATATGCACTGGAACACTACCAGTGCATATACATATTGAAGTGCTAGGATGTTACATATCCAAGTGCTAGGATGTTACATATTCGAGTGCTAGATTGTCACATATCTGAGTGCTAAAATGTTACATATCCGAGTGCTAGAATGTTACATATCTGAGTGCTAAAATGTTACATATCCGAGTGCTAGAATGTTACATATCTGAGTGCTAAAATGTTACATATCAGAGTGCTATGACGGTACTTATCCGAGTGCTAGGATGTTACATATAAAAGTGTTAGGATGTCATTATGAACCACGTCTTCATTATGAATGTGAATAATGGATGGTAAACAAAAACCGCTCTAATTGAAGAAGTGAGATGCCGTTTTTGAGAAGAATGATGCGAATTCCATGGACAGTCAAGAGAACTAATCTAGAATTTCTCAGAGAAGCTGGAGAAATTATGGTAAAAATTAGTAGCGGAGAGTCAAGATTTCTAGGACATTTTATTAGAAGATCAATACTTGAATATTTAGTAACCACCGGAAAGATCAAGGAGAGAAGAGATAGAGGAAGAGAAAGAGAGACGGTTGGTTGTCACCTTGCCATGAGAGAATACCACCGTCTGAGCTTATTAACAATACAAGAGAGACGGTTGGTTGTCACCTTGCCATGAGAGAATACCACCGTCTGAGCTTATTAACAATACAAGAGAGACGGTTGGTTGTCACCTTGCCATGAGAGAATACCACCGTCTGAGCTTATTAACAATACAAGAGAGACGGTAGGTTGTCACCTTGCCATGAGAGAATACCACCGTCTGAGCTTATTAACAATACAAGAGAGACGGTTGGTTGTCACCTTGCCATGAGAGAATACCACCGTCTGAGCTTATTAACAATACAAGAGAGACGGTTGGTTGTCACCTTGCCATGAGAGAATACCACCGTCTGAGCTTATTAACAATACAAGAGAGACGGTTGGTTGTCACCTTGCCATGAGAGAATACCACCGTCTGAGCTTATTAACAATACAAGACAGACGGTAGGTTGTCACCTTGCCATGAGAGAATACCACCGTCTGAGCTTATTAACAATACAAGAAACAGAACTGTAGAGGAACATGGTCGTTACGTCACTCGGCATGGCACTTGATCTACCTATATATATTTACATTACTACTTTGTCTGTATTAATGGTACCACTCTATTTCTCTTCCCATCAATCTTTGAAATACTTTCTCCAACATTATGTTTACTTGTTACTAAATAAGAGAGTTTACAGTTTAATTATGTCAGTCTTAATGTGCTTGTTGTTTCTATTTCCATTCATTTAGTCACTGTCAATTAATACGTAACAACAAAAATACAACAAACAACATATTGAGACTTGTGTCCTGTGGTAATATTTCGTTCGTCTGAGAAAGGTCATTTCACTAATGAGTTTTTTCCTTGTATAAATACTACCTTCATTTCTTATCTGAAAATACCACACTCGGTTATATATTTAGCTCGGAGCACCCTCGTTTGACTCTTAACGCATCTTGCTAAATTACGAGTAGTGAAATCAATAGACAGACATCGCTTTATCAACGAAAAGGTTAAGACATCGCAGCAGCTCAATTGAACGCTTGCCGGCGTAATCAATAATCAATAATGAAGAAAGAGAAATCAGTTTCTCAATTAATGATCTGAGTTGGAGTTTTTCATAAGATATACCATGCCTGTTAAATAATTGGGTATATTCGATGAGGAAATAATACTGGTAGTAATTATAATTATTAGTCAAGGAAGGGAGGTTTGACGAAGAAGACAATGGTAGAGGGTAGACGAAAAGGTACTTAGTTGTTGATATAACAGATAAACTACATTATCTTCACAATATAATTGGTAATTTAATTATACATTACGTCATCGTGTTAAAATAAGAGAATTCAGAACATAAAACTTGTTGTTAGAATCAAATTTGACAGAATACCAAAAGTCAGAATACATTGCCCGATTCCCAGTTGACAGTATTCTAGAAGCTGTTATAAAACAATGCCACTTGTTAGATTTCCAGTTGATAAAATATCATAAACCAGAATCCAATGTTAGTTATTATAAAAACATTTCATATTACGTGTTTGTCCTTATACTGATAAAAACATTGTGGTCGAAACGTCGACTTTGTTTATTGTGACATTTAACGATGCTAATGCTTTTTAAATTCTAGCAGACAGAATATAACAGACCGGAATGCAATGCTAGTTGACAGAAAATCAGAAGCTATAATGCAAAACCAGCTGTCAGAATCACACACCTCGAGGCAATGCTAAATGAATGAACATCAGAACCCAGAAATCAATGTATCACAGACAGGCATCACAGACAGGCATCACAGACAGGCAGCACAGACAGGCACCACAGACTGGCACCACAGACTGGCACCACAGACAGGCACCACAGACAGGCACCACAGACTGACACCACAGACAGTCACCACAGACTGACACCACAGACAGGCACCACAGACTGACACCACAGACAGGCACCACAGACTGACATCACAGACAGGCACCACAGACTGACATCACAGACAGGCACCACAGACAGGCACCACAGACAGGCACCACAGACTGACATCACAGACAGGCACCACAGACTGACATCACAGACAGGCACCACAGACTGACATCACAGACAGGCACCACAGACTGACATCACAGACAGGCACCACAGACTGACACCACAGACAGGCACCACAGACTGACATCACAGACAACAAAAAATTATACTTGAGGAATGTTCTGAGTATGAAGTATGAGATGATGGGAAAATGTACACTGAAAGACATCTCTTGATTACCCATAGGAACAACACTAGAATCAAAGCTCTATAGATCTCTGTATGTGTTTGAAACAACACTAGAATCAAAGCTCTTTAGATCTCTGTATGGATTAGAAACAACACTAGAACCAATGTTCTATAGATCCCTGTATGGATTAGATTCAACACTAGAACCAATGTTCTATAGATCCCTGCTTGATCTAGAGAATACGATGAAGTTTATTTCGGACACAGAATGACAGATGTAGACATATCTGGAGCGAACGAAAGAAGAAGAATAGAAGAGCTAATAGGGCCCTAACGTTAGAGATATCAATCTAGAAATATAACTAAAATTGCATCAGCCCCTCCCGCCTCATTCTTCGTTTACACTGCACATGCATCATTTCCAACTGACAACTGATTCCCAAATGCGGACCGTAACACGTTTCTGATGATTGATGTGACAAAAAATGGTGGACAATTGTGACACTTCCCTGTTTATGACATGTCAAATTGGATTTCCAAGCATAAAAACAAACGCTAGAGGAAAATCATGTTTTTCTTACAGAAAATATGTTCTCCACCGTCTTGTACGTCAATGAATTTCTTTTATTTCTGTCATTTCTTCATCTCTTAATGAATTCATGTTATATTATTTTGGTCATTTTCCTCCTACTATCTTCATTGTATTTCTTGTAATCTTCTTAGACTGCTCCGCCATTCCTTTGTTTCAGGGTTGTCAGAATTTGCACATTTGTCCATGAAATTTATATTGTGGTAATTTCGTGAATTTTACTTTAATTAATTTGAAAATGTACTAAAAGTAAACAGAATTTGGCCATATTTTACCTAAATTATGACTGTAATCTACTCCAACTACCTGGCAATACCTGTTGTGTTTACACATTTGCTTATATTAGTATAGAGCGCTGGATATGCCAATTTGTTCCTAATAAGTTATACAACAGTTAAGGATCCGCAACCTCGGAGGGGGTCCCCAGCGGACAAAATGGTACACATTGTGAGGACAGAGAACAGTTTTTGAAAAATTACCAAAATGGGATCTTGAATCTGTTAACTATCTACTTCCATTGCATCTGTTATGTCCGGCCCTGCATGCCAGAAATTATCAGGGAGGTTAACTGTGTTAACTATCTACTTTCCCTGGATCTGTTATGTCATGCCCCGCATGTCCGCATTATCGATGAAATTCCTCCTCTATATTTTTATTTCTTATTTTATAATGATTTCATTATCCACTTCCGATGTATATGTCTTGTAGTGTGACGATGGTTGAGTTTTATTTCTAACGGGATGTAATTCACAAAACAAACACAAAACGAATAAAAGTGTTTACCTGGTTCAGATAAATTGCAATAATGTAAAGATACACGTCGAACGCTAACAAACACAAAGTCTTCAAATGGAGACAATAACAGAATTCGTTACAAAAACACAGACATGAATGCAGACTTCTAATACTTGTTATCGGAAGCATTTCTATCAAACGAGCTAGAAATCGTCGAAATAAAAAAAACCATCTCAACCCTAATGCATTTTTACAGGTACACTTAAAAAAACATCTCGACCAGGTATGGACATACCTTATGCATGTTTAAAGGTGCACTACAAACAACATCTCGTCCAGGTATGGACATATATCTCGTTATATATCTCATTTTGTGTGTCTTTTATAATTCTGTCTATGTAGACGTTGAATAGAATAGGCGTCAGCACACATCCCTGTCGGACTCCTTGTTTGATGTGAACGGTTCAGATACTGCATCTGTTGTTCTCACCTTGCTGTGACTATTTTTTGTATAATTCTCCGATATTGTGTAGTAGTTGTTACTTAATGTCGTATATTTCTAGCGTTTCCCATAATACATCTATTTATTCTGTAGAGCGCTTTTCTCGGTCGACAAAGATGACGTTTAGTTTTTTTTTATGGTCATATTCTGTAGCTTTTTCGCTTAAGACCTATGGCAACATTGTATTATTGTTTGTCCATGATTCAATGAGCAATTGGAACCGACTACTTTTGAATGCTTTATTTTGCTACTGATTATAAATCACAGAATAGTAAAATCTATATTTTGTTTGTCAATAACGATAGCTTCCCATCAAGCAGAGGTTGTATAATACTGTTTATGTGATGTTTAACGTGTGAACCGATTTCTGCGGGAGACCATATTATCATTTGTGTGTTGTTGGTCTCGGATGTCTGAAGCAACAGTGACACAAGATGTCATCTTCCAGAACTTACATAAGATTGTACATTTTATTGTTCGTGTGTTTTCAAACTTCTACATATTAGCAAGAAGGCTGTAATATGGATAATATTTTGCGTTCTGTCATGGTTTACAGCTTGCCTATGACACCTGCGCATTTCCTGATGGCAAATTCGATTTTAGTATGGCCTTTGGGTCACTTTGACACTGTATGAGGTATGACAGCCAGCACCACCCACATCCTCCTTAGCCGCCTTGTACGACATACGTGGCAGTTATTAGTGTCGCTATTCTTCACTCCCGTATTAGTCTGCAACAAATTTATTCAAAGGTTGTGATTACCTTACTTATTTTGTACGCTAATGTTTTAGTAAAGTCGTTACAATGTACGAGAGCTGGAACAGAACTTCAAACAGATGGACAAGAACTGGGGCTTGGTTCTTGTATGTTTTGGGTCTGTTTCGTGTATGTTAGTGGGATTGATCGTGTATGTTTGTAGGCTGGCTCGTGTATGTTTGTAGGCTGGCTCGTGTATGTTTTTAGGCTGGCTCGTGTATGTTTGTAGGCTGGCTCGTATATGTTTGTGGGCTGGCTCGTGTATGTTTGTGGGCTGGCTCGTGTATGTTTGTGAACTGGCTCGTATATGTTTGTGGGCTGGCTCGTGTATGTTAGTGGGCTGGCTCGTATATGTTTGTGGGCTGGCTCGTGTATGTTTGTAGGCTGGCTCGTATATGTTTGTGGGCTAGCTCGTGTATGTTTGTGGACTGGCTCGTGTATGTTTGTAGGCTGGCTCATGTATGTTTGTAGGCTGGCTCGTGTATGTTTGTAGGCTGGCTCGTAAATGTTTGTGGACTGTCTCGTGTATGTTTGTGGGCTGGCTCGTGTATGTTTGTGGACTGTCTCGTGTATGTTTGTGGGCTGGCTCGTGTATGTTTGTAGGCTGGCTCGTGTATGTTTGTGGACTGGCTCGTGTATGTTTGTAGGCTGGCTCGTGTATGTTTGTAGGCTGGCTCGTGTATGTTTGTAGGCTGGCTCGTATATGTTTGTGGGCTGGCTCGTGTATGTTTGTGGGCTGGTTCGTGTATGTTTGTGGACTGTCTCGTGTATGTTTGTGGGCTGGCTCGTGTATGTTTGTGGGCTGGCTCGTGTATGTTTGTGGGCTGGCTCGTGTATGTTTGTGGGCTGGCTCGTAAATGTTTGTGGACTGTCTCGCGTATGTTAGTGGGCTGACGCAAATATGTTTGTGCTTATTTTTATGCAAACAAACACATATATTATGTTGCTGAATTCTTCGAATCTATCAATCCTGACCGAGGTTTCAACATCTCAACTGTAACGAGTAATCAGAAATAGACCAAATTGGTATTCTCATCAATGTAAATAGTGGTGTCAGACCCAGGAATAATAATGAGTCATCCTGATGAGATCTCAGAAAATAAATGACAAAATAATTGTGTAATATATCCTGCCGACTGGCCGATGTAAACCTCCATTAGGCAGACACAAATAACGGGTTTTGTTGCTGGAATAATGCGATCAATACACAAACGACATACAGATTGTTCAAATAAAAGAGAACAGGAGAACTAGGTAAGACTAACTACACTGCAGTTGTATTTATGAATCAGTTAATATTGCTAAGAAAATTAAATTGTTTAAAAGTCGTGGAGGATTGACTTTTTTGTATTCCGATTACACTATAAGTAATGCATCAGTCACAACAAAGCTGCCTGGCTCGTGCCGAGAGTACCACGCATGGCACGTAATACTGTAGCTTCAAGTGATGCTGGAAAGGGATATTTGGAAAATGTATTATAAGAAAGACCACAGGAGCTCTTAGACACCACTGCTGCACAACCAAAAATGTGTTTGCATATCTCAAGGAAATAGAAGGTAATGAGGTCGTCTTCGTTCAGAGGAAATGGTTCGCTGCAGGTAAGCACATCAACCGAAGACTGACCAATAGTGGGCGCCCATACATAAAGTTAAAGGTAAGCTGAGTAATGAATCAGCATCATAACATATGGTTTTCCATAAGCGTTGAGCTGCCTAATCGGTGGTTGACCAGAATTATAAGTGTTCAGCTGCCTAATTGGTGGTTGATCCGAAATATAAGTGTTCAGCTGCCTAATCGGTTGTTGATCCGAAATATAAATGTTCAGCTGCCTAATCGGTGGTTTACCAGACTCCGCCTTACTAGCGTCGCTTTCGCACTTGCTCAGTAACGATAAAGCCATTCCTCGATCTTCCCAGAGAAACTGCCCCTGGAATCCTACTTTACGCTGGCTGAGTGAACAACGGGAATACTTTCAATAAAAAGAAAACAAAATAACGAAGTGACTCGAAAATTGACTCTGCTGGTCGTCGAACGAAAGATGTAATATTACACTGCGGCAGACACTGAAAGCATAATTCCATACTCTTCTCGTGACATAGTTCGTTTGTTCCTTTCGTGCCGCAGGTGGCACATAGGGAAGAGATTGGGATTCTTCATGTGGTGCGTTCCGCTGCCTGCAGGATTAGTTTTTGTATGTTATTTTCCCTTTTTTAAGTATAGTGTTTTTAGGGTTTGCCATTTTAGGGTGCGTAGGGCAACATCTAATACCCCTACGCCACTGAAATGCGAAATCGCTAATATCTCACACCCCTACGACATTAACAAATGCTATGGGTTAATCTTACTTTTACTTTACTTTATTTGTTGTTGTCTACTTTGTATCATTTCTTGACAAAGACACAGTGACCGTAAAGTAGAAAACATCTGTGTTCTTTTCTCATTTAGATTTATTACTTTGTTTTCATTGCATGCATTTTTAGTGTTCAGGTTGATTAGAATTCTAGTCAAAGTCGCTTTGTATGCCTGCTTTTCGCATTTCCTAATTGTGTTGCTGTTGTCCTCTGCTCATTGTTGGATTTCTCTGCCATTTCGGTTATTATATAAAATTGTAATGAGAAATATATGAGAAGTTACTAAGAAATGTGGTCTATTCACACTTTATATAGAGGTTCAATGAGAAATATATGAGTAACTGGGAGCCGCGTTAGCGCAGTGGTTAGCGCACTGGCTTCGCATATGAGTGGTCTTAGGTCCATTCCCCAGTTGAGGCGGAAATGTTTTTCAGATCACAACGGCGCCTGGGTCGGCCCAGCCTTAAATGGGTACCGGATTAACCCTAGAAGTAAAGACTGCGAGGGAGAGGAGATGGCTACCGCCCTCATTTGCAGAGCCTCTGAAATGTGAGATCGCTAACATCTCACACCCCTACGGCATTAATAAATGCTATGGGTTACTTTACTTTACTTATATGAGAAATTACTGAGCAAGCTGGTAACAATATTACGGACCATTATTCCATTTAGGAACCGAGAAATGAAGTAGAACATAGGACTTATTAGATATCTACGAACTCATGGTCAAGGACATAATTAAATATTATTTTGATAGAGAACATGAACCAAGTGGTCATCAAAACTTATGACGTATGAACAATATGACGTATGAACAATATGACGTATGAACAATATGACGCAATGACATTATGAGGTATGAGCTGTATGACGTATGAACAATATGACGTATGAATAATATGACGCATGGGATATTTTCCACCGGGATAGATTTATGTATCTTCTCCTTCTTCTTCTTCTTTTCTTCTTCGTTCACTCTCAAACTCCAATTGGATCTCTCTTGCAGCAGCATATAGCCCAAAGAATGGAAATGCGCTGTGACGCGGGTTTTATTTACGTCAAATGGCCGACACATCCGTCTTCGGAGGGATTTATGTATAAACTATGGAATAAGTTCTTAATTTATGTAGTTTAGTTTGCTTTTTAATAAACACTTTATTATTATGAGATATCATACGAACTTTTACTTTAGTAAAACAAATATTATTCTGGGCAACAGAACACTATCAATGTATATCTGGGCAACAGAACACTATCACTGCGATACAATTCACCCCCCCCCCACCTCCTTTCATCTTAAAAGCATACAGTGATTCAATGACAGAAACATGACGCAACAAAATGAAGTATAAACGCTAACTACACTTTGACGGTTGTCCCTCTCGTGTTATTAAGGTTGCATTCCCTAGCATTCCCTATCCGACAGTAGCCCCTAACAAATACACTCTATATATAAAGTATTGACTGGTCCTAAAGTGCAATGGCTTCCTCAGATATCATCTACCAAATAGCCACCATTATGATTTCCTGTCAGAGGTCACGTGCGGTCTGGCTCTCGGGAAGATCAAACAAACAAGGCAAGTAATTCCAGACACCAGAGTTAAGGCCCCAATTTGCCGCCATCTCGTCTTTCCATTTTCAGTGTTTATAAACGTCGAAGGTATCATTTCACACCTCTGAAAAACTGTTTGAAGCTCGTGTCCTGAGGTAATTACCTGAGATTTGCTGGACAAATTTTCTAAATCATTGACTGACTCTGATCGAGCCGTGATTGCTCAAGATCGAACTACACGTGTTCGTCCATATTCATTTTGTTTACCGTATCTGACCATTAGGATCGTGTACCTACAAACATTCGGCTGGTCAACAACATTTTGAAGCTTCGTTGTTTACTTTCTGTGCACTTCTACTTTCCTACTAATGCCTTTACTATCTCAGTCCCACTTATAAATATCTTAGCACTTCATGAACCTACCTCATATATATATATGTTATATTATGTTATGTTATGTTTCTTCAGGGCCATAGGCGGCACATAGGGCAGAAATTATAGCTTTCCATTTCTGTCTTTGTGTTGCCAGGTCTTTCAATTGTTGCGTGTTGTTTAGGTTTATTGACATGCCTTCTCTATTAATGGTTCTTCGTAGAGTTTCTCTAGGTCTCCCTCTTCTTCTTACTCCAGGTGGCACCCAATATAGTGACTGATGGGGAATTCTTAGGCTGTTCATTCTGAGAACATGGCCGATGTAAGTCCAACGCCTTTGTCTAATGAAGGAAGATATATAGGTTTGTGTGCTTTCCTCTCTTATAGTAGTGTTAGATTTAGTCACTCCACTTAACGTTCAGAATGGTACATATGCATTTGTTTTCAATGGTTCAAAGGTTCTAGTCTCTTATCTGTGGCTATCCAACTTTCGCATCCACATGATAGAATAGGCACAGACTAATGTTTGAAATGATTTATCTTTTTACGCCAACATCAATGAGTTAGTTTTCTTAGCTGTCCATGGTTTTTCATCATTCTTCTCGGAAACCACATCTCTGTAGCCTCCACTTGTTTTGAATTTTTTTCTTTACAGTCATAAAAAGAATTGGTTCAATATAAGATAAATAACGATCGATTACATAAACAAAAGAATCAGAGAAAACAAAAGAATCAGAGAAAACAAAAGAATCAGAGAAAACAAAAGAATCAGAGAAAACAAACATATATGAAGCACACAAAAAGGCCATCTCCAGAGATCTCTTCTATCCCCGATCTGCAAGGCAAAAAAGGGGTATAACACGAAATGAAAAATATTTCAGTATACTGTGGGTGTTCTTTGTCAGCGCTGATGTGGCGGTAGTCTTGTGTAATGTATAACTGCGCTCTCAGCTTAGTATTTGGGTTGGGCAGTCAAGTAAGAATTTCATATCGCATACCGACTTGTACCTTATGAACGATGTGCTTCCAAAAATGATACGCAGTATAATTCTGGATTTTATTAAATCTTTCAGCCCCTTAATATCTTTTATTCTCTATTGTTATCAGACCAGTGGTTGAATACTTGACTTAACTAACGATATTTTTGTGTGTGTGGGTAAGTAAACATGTGCCTGCGCATTCATTTATCTACCACTGTTGCATGTCCGTGGATAACTATAAAAAAAAGAACATGTCACGGCGAGATAGTCACGTTGAAACCTTCTTTCAAGCCGCCACGTTATCTTCACGGCACTGTTACACACTTCTTTACACAGATAACGATTGCGATTAGAACAATGCAGTATATTTTAGAGCAATTCGTTTAATTGAAATATTCAATTTAGTAGATACTGGATTGGTGAACATCGAAGCGTGATACAGTGCTAGGATATAGTGCTAGTAGCGGAGCTGGTATACAGTACTGGTGATATAGTGCTAGTAGCGAAGCTGGTACACAGTACTGTTGATATAGTGCTAGTAGCGGAACTACAGTATTATGTTGTGATAATTTCTCTTAGGTTCTGTTGTGAACACAAATTACCTAATTTGAAGATAGTAATATAGAAGCGGAAGTGTTTCAGTTTCGTTTATCCAAATACAACTTTGCCTATATACGATATTACTTAATACAACTTTGCCTATATACGATATTACTAAATACAACTTTGCTTATATACGATATTAGTTTACTATCAATCCCAGGAAAACTGTTTTCTAGCACCATACTGGAAAGAATGAAAAAGCTGTTGACCCAAGACGTATGAGTTTCAAACTCCTTTAGTAATGAACTATATAGACTTCCAAAAGGCATTCGAGATTATACATTGACCAGCGCTATGGGAAATTCTTAAAATCTATAGATTCCTCCCAAATATATATATATAAACATCATAAATGCCCTTTACCAAGAAGCGACCTGTTGCGTAAGAACAGAAACAGGAAACTCAGAATGGTTCAATGTCGACACAGGAGTAAAACAGGGCTGTGTATTAACGTCAATGCTATTTGGAATAACCATCGATTGGATGAAGCGTAAAATCATTCAAGATGAAAAAGTGGGCATCCAATTGCTCAAAAACAGCACTTTAACTGACCTTGTTTTTGCAGATGACATCGCTTGCTTAAACTCTACTCATCAACAAACACAAGATATAACCAACAAACACAAGATATAACCAACAAACACAAGATATAACCAACAAACACAAGATATAACCAACAAACACAAGATATAACCAACAAACACAAGATATAACCAACAAACACAAGATATAACCAACAAACACAAGATATAACCAACAAACACAAGATATAACCAACAAACACAAGATATAACCAACAAACACAAGATATAACCAACAAACACAAGATATAACCAACAAACACAAGATATAACCAACAAACACAAGATATAACCAACAAACACAAGATATAACCAACAAACACAAGATATAACCAACAAACACAAGATATAACCAACAAACACAAGATATAACCAACAAACACAAGATATAACCAACAAACACAAGATATAACCAACAAACACAAGATATAACCAACAAACACAAGATATAACCAACAAACACAAGATATAACCAACAAACACAAGATATAACCAACAAACACAAGATATAACCAACAAACACAAGATATAACCAACAAACACAAGATATAACCAACAAACACAAGATATAACCAACAAACACAAGATATAACCAACAAACACAAGATATAACCAACAAACACAAGATATAACCAACAAACACAAGATATAACCAACAAACACAAGATATAACCAACAAACACAAGATATAACCAACAAACACAAGATATAACCAACAAACACAAGATATAACCAACAAACACAAGATATAACCAACAAACACAAGATATAACCAACAAACACAAGATATAACCAACAAACACAAGATATAACCAACAAACACAAGATATAACCAACAAACTATACACACTCACAGATCAAATTGGCCACCAGATCAACACATCCAAATAAAAAATCATGGAACTCACCAGTTCAACAAATAACATCTCAGTAAACAGCCAAATACTGGAAAAAGTCTCCAACTTTAATTACTTAGCCGAATGTTTGTTGACGGAGACTCAATGAAAGAAATAAATACACGCATAACAGCTGCAGCTAGCATATTCACAAAACTCACTAATATCTGGAAATCAAATGATCTAGGAATAAACACGAAGATAAAGCTATTCAACTCATGTATTAATGTATGCAAGTGAAAGCTGGAAATCAACACAAGCAACAGACCAAAAATTCAACAGCTTTAAAAACAAATGCCCCAGGAAACTGGTAAACATAAAATGGAGCGATTTCGTCACAAATAGTGATTTAAGAAACAAAACACACCAAGAAAATGTTTCAAACGTCAAGAAAACGCATCTGGAAATCCTGGGTCACGTTTTAAGACTAGATAAAAATAGAACAAAAAACAAGCCCTTATGTGGACACCTGAAGGTAAAAGAAAACGAGGAAAGCCTAAAACAACACTAAAAAAACACCAAACTTAAAGAAAGGAAATAACAGGCTGCATGACCATACACGAAACATAACTGCACGCAGCGACCGCAACACACGGAGAATCAAAATCTCTGCCATATGTCCCGCCTGCGGCACGAAATGAACAAACTAACTGACTAATATACTATATGCTTGTGTCTATTAGATGTCATATTAGTGCCATTCGTGATTGTTAACCTTTGAAATCGCCTTTTTTCAGCGGCTCGATGCCAGTGCGGTTTAACTGAAACATAAACAGTCCCTGGAGTAAGGAAACAATAACTAGCTTAACTATATTTTGTTTATTTAGTTAATGAAGCATTCAGCAACAACGATGACATTTAATGAAGTTCAACAGAGATGATAAACAGAATAGGGTAGACAAAGGCAGTATCACCAACACGAAGAACATACTGTATAATATGCCCTTGTCTTTAGACTTGAGGAGAGAGTTCATCACAGCAATGTAACACCGATTCTAATATATTGACGTGAGTCGTGGACAATAAAAATAACTATTACAGTGAGAAATGAGAGACAACAGACATGTGGTTCTATAGAAGAATACTGAGAGTATCATTAACATCTAGAAGAAATAGTCAGGAGGTTGCTGAAAGAATCAAATGCACGACTGGGGTTAATTAATATCAGAAATAGACAACCTTTATGCGGTACATTACGGGGAGAAGTGGCCATATTTTAGCAGAACAAAACCATACATTATTTAACAAAACGAACTTTCGATAAACACACACAAACCGCCGCATCCATCGAGCTGCTCGCAGAGCAATGAGAGCTCCCCCCTCCAACTAGGATCACCCTGGTGGGTGGGAAGGGGAGGTGGCTCTCAGTGAGTTGCACACAGATCGATTCATCGGCAGCAGAAGATGCATCGTTTTAATCTCGGAGCCACGGAAGATGTATGAAATTACGCATAATATTTAATAGTTTAAATGTGGACACACTATGTGGCCACGTCTCCCAGAAAGAACCCTTTACTCTTTGAACTCGAAAGAACCCGTTGCATTATCAAGCGAGGAGGTCTAGACAATATTTACAACATGCAAGGGCGACAGTGTGAGAAAATGTTAAATACATTAACACCATGACATGGCACAGTGTCAACAACGCAGCTAATACAATATATTAGAAATAGACAGTTGCAGATATTCATGATTGCCTACGCCTGTCGGCATGTCACGTAATGAGCTCATAAATCATAGTTTTTAAATTTAAATTGCTTAAAGTGTGCGGTTTATTTACAGAAAATTATATAGATCACACATTGGTTTGCTTATATAGAACACACACTGGTTTGCTTATATAGAACACACACTGGTTTGCTTATATAGCACACACACTGGAGTCCACTATTGCATGTATCAAGCAAGAGCTAATCGCTCGTGATTTCTAGGAATCTTGAGAAACAAACACTGCGTGTGAAGGATTCTGTAATGGAACCTTTGTATCAGTGATAATGGACACACGAGGGTTGTTATTAGTGTAAATTAATAACTTGCCACTGGAATCAACGACGTTTATATGTTGGTTTGCTAGTTGCTGATGCAGCGGTCCATGGGATTATCCCATTTCTACAATTGCAATTGTGTGATGTTTGCATGTGTTTGTGAGTTGTTGTTTTTTTTGTTCTATGCAAAATGTTCTATTTATCTGACATTGGACGGAGAATACTTTTTTTCATCATCTAGAACTAGACATTAAAAAATGTGAAGGTCGACAGTTTCGTAAGGATAACTGTACAGCTGCACCCTTGGAATCTCATGAGAGATATTGTTCTCATATGGCTCTGCACAAAGTGCAGTTACGTGGATTCTTGATATATAGATCTGAACGTAAGTTATAATACACAGATCACACAAACTAAACTCCGACTGAACGTAAGTTATAATGCACAGATCACACAAACTAAACTCCGACTGAACTAAGTTATAATGCGTGGAATGAAATGAATCCTTAAGCCAACTTTATATAAAAATGAACCCACTTGCATATTTTGATCTTGGAAACGGTTAGAATACGATTGACTAAATGTGCAATAATCACAGACAAAATTCAAACTCCGGTTTCATGAACGTCTTTATAACAATCAATATATCTTGTGAAAAACATTTTTTGCAGCATAGTTCCGCTGTTAAAGATGACATGCTGTAGATATTAAAAGACATGACACCTTATTGAAGACCTTATTTGAGGGTAAAGTTAAAGGGAAGCGAGCAAGAGGTAGACAGAGATACAAGTGGGAGAGTAACATCACACGATGGACAGGTTACAGTCTAGCAGAGTGCACCACCAAGACAAGAGACAGGAGATGTTGGAGATACGTTGCAGCCAACCTTCGTTGCGGAGACGGCACTTAATGATAATGATGATGTAGAACATATCAAAAGGAAAAAAAAACACTAAGACAACAAATCTCAAAGACAAAAATGATTGAATTCGATGGTCATATTAAAGACATGCAGTAATGTAGGCGATCTGCTGGAAATTAGGCTACATAAGCTGGAAATAAGTCTGCCTACATAATGTCACAACTTGTCACTGTCATACACGAACAACCCTCTGTGTAGGGGGCTTCTTGTACAAGTATTGCAAATCTCTAAGAGTAGGCGTAATCTGGGTTTAAAATATGATTTGGAGAAATCCCCGGAGCACAAGTACTGAAAGAGGTTGTCCTCTATTTCCGTATCCCGTAATTTCCAGCATTTTTGGGTAAATCCGTGATATTGAAGATGTATCAAAAATAAGAGTGTCATCGGTCGTAATTTATCGTAAATGAAAGATATATAGAAATAGGGGATATAATGACATGAGATCGCCTTATCGTGGTTGTTGATCTGTTCGACTTGTGCTCAAGAAGTCATGGGTTTGAATCTTGCTCGTGCCATTTTGTTTACAAAGTGTATTTTTGTTTAGATTCATGGGGACTATCGCTTTAAGACACGGAGTTACGTGCTGCATGTGGTACTCACGGCAAGCGGTAAGATACAGACTTACGTGTTATGAATGATCAGCTAGGTAGAACAAATCCCGCTTCGCTGAGAGAGATGTACCACATATGGGAATCCCTAGTATAATGAAGTCGATTCTCTACATCATTTGATCCCTTGTCGTTTTTGAGAAAGAAACTAATAAAGACAACCTCAGGGTACACAGTTTTTGTCTATTCACAATTTACAGCATCCAACAGAGCAGTACACTTCTGTCGCGAACATTGATCAAAGAACGTAACTCCGTATCTCATGTAATAATCCTTGAGAGAATGTATTTGTATATAAAACTTCGTTGTCGGATTTTGAACCCAAAACATCACGAACACCAGTGAATATCTCTAGCACTTCATAACAACAATCCAGACACATTTATCTTCAAATTCTATTAGGACCTTACAACTGGTCACACCAGTTGTCCGAGCTATGATTGATCTGTTATTGTCATTGGCGTGCGAGATTAAGTATATTCAGAGTGACTAGAGATAAAAAACAGATCAGCTAGAACAGCCAAGATTAATGACGTTGTCCGAGTTGTGATGTTTAGTTTTATATACAATGTTTAGTGTTATATATAATGTGTAGTATTATATACAATGTTTAGTATTATGTACAATGAATGTTTGTTGTGCCCAATATGGGAAATTTTTGAAATTACGTAAACTAAATGAAGGCTGGCTTCTAAATACCACCATAAGAAGGAAGCTACAGTATTTTAGACACTTAAACAGCAGTATAGTTTAGCAGTATACTACATGACGGTATCAAATGTCTGATTCTGGAGGGCAGAATGACAGGCGAGAGAAGAAGAGGAAGACCAAGAAGACGATGGCCCAGCGACATCAAAGAATGTATGTACATGTCTCTGGCCAATGCAGGCCTGCTTGCCAGGAACAGAGAGGCGTTCAGAGTATCCACGACGAAGACAACGTTCTGGAAAGAATATGTCACTTGATATATTAAATACTAAAGTCTTGTACTATAATGTTTCTAAAATGCTACATCGCTTCATTATTATACATCACGTTATTGGCTCATTGTATGGGGTATAACGTCTCTGGGCTGCAATCAATCCTATTCAAATCTCTTATTCGTTCCATTTACGTGTTCTATTAGTTCACATTGAGTAGACCAAATCGAGTAAATATCAAATAATAACGTCACCCTCTGGGAGAGCTCGAGTTGTACGTAGCGCGTTAGCGATTGCATTAGTTCTAGAGGACTGTGACAGCAAGTGTCATCTACAGATGTATGATGTGAAGGGGATACGATTGACCTTACACTTGACCAATGTCTCTTAATGATATTTGAGAGCTGCTTTAAGATAATTTACAATCGTTAAGTGTGTCATGGGGGATAAAATCAGGTTTTGTTTGAATAAAAATATTGGAAAGATACTGCTTTGAATAGAAGCGATATATAGTCCTATATACATGTATAATCATATTCATAAGGGGCATTTGGGGGGGGGGGGTTAGATACACCTAGGGAGACGGTAGTGTTAAAAAAATTCATATTTAAAAAATGTTTGCAGTGTAATGGCTGCAACTTTCACTGTCGATAGCTTAATGAATACAGTATAATTATAAACTAAGACCTTTCTGTCTGCATAAAAGTCAATATAAATAATATATTCTTGAACAAAAGTGTTCACATTGTCATGTGTAAAATGGTAAGGTTAGTTCTGTGAATATTTTTAAAGAAGATATTAAATACACTATTATTCAAATGATGTTATTCTCTTAGCCACTGTTTTATTTAGTGTCCATGCTTCTCAACCATATATCTTCACAGGAAACACACATAGTTAGTTAGTTAGTCGTCGGATCATCATCATTACACATGTTCGTTGTAAACACAACTTTGATATTATGTTAGTACTCTGCCATAGTTTCTTTAGCTGTTTTCATTTTGAAAACATTTTGTTGTGCATCACCGTCTAGTGTAAGACCTACTTGCTAGTGAGAAATCCAATATTCTCAAATAACGTGATTATTCCGTTGATTTTCCTTGGCTGTCACATAAAGTATAATCATAGTGACAAATAAACTTCACGGACATCATGAAATTAGTAATTAAGAAAACTTGTTTTCCAGTTATTCAGTAGGTCTTATATCCCAGAGGGTATGGTATTTTGTAGCAAACCAGATAATGCTTCTCTGTGTTCAAACATTAGAGGAAATACCTCTTTCTGGGAAAAGTAGTTATTGGGAAAATCCGAAATCACTAATGCGTCACAAGTTCCGCAACATCCATTGATTCGAATGATTAGTATGTCGTGTATTGTTAGCGCTAGAGATGGGACATGTCATGCTTGGGTAAGAAACATGTGACCATAAACAATAGTTTACAATATACCAGACAGAAAACTATTTTTAGGAATGGTTGAACGATACATAGCATAGAACATATCAAGCTCTCCTTATTATATGTTCAATTTCGACCTTTAATATTCTGTTGTTGTTGTAGGTGTCTGATGATGATGATAAAGGTCAGGACCATTTTCAGCACAATGCCACTCTTAAAAATAGTGTAGGTCTTCTGAAGTTGACTTAGTGATCCATACAGTCAGTTAGTGACTGTTAGTGGTGCCCGTAGAATGTTTGTCCTGGACGTTGAAAGGTAAGGGCAGTCAATAAGGATGTGTTCTACTGTGTCATTGGGATGAGAGTAGTGTCTACAAGAGGGTAGTTGCTGGGGTTTGATACGGTTTAAATGGCTATTGGTCCTTGGATGTCCTGTTCAAAGCTGAAAGATAAGGGATTGGTTTCTTCTGCAGAGATTGTTTATGTTATCATTGTACTTTAGGCGTGTCTTTTCACTAAATACATTTCGATCAGTCAGCCCATCTGTTCAGCCAGAATTCCTTAGCGTTGTTTCTGAGAATCTGTTTTACTGTTCCTATACGACTAGATGTTTGCTTTTGTTGTTTTGAGGCGCCTCTTTTTGCAAGCCTGTCTACTACTTCAGATCCTGCTACATCGCTATGTCCAGGGATCCACTGCATGTTCAGACAGATTGGATATGCAGAGATAAGACTGCGCTGCTCTTTTTATGTGGAGAACATCTTGATTTGTAATATGGAGTATGTTGAAGTGCTTCCAAAACTGACATATAGTCTGTAAAAATGACTATGTCTCATAGTTTTTGTTTAATGAGATCAAACTGTTAGTGTATTAAGTCAAATGCTGTCTTGATGGCCTCAGCCTCTGCTTCATAATGTGAGCGATGTTCATTACAAGTCACAGAACTCGCAGGCAGATACATCAGGGTATCTTATATGGATGCCATATCCGGCACAACAGATGGCCTTGAACGCCGCTCCATTAGTGTAGTCCTTGATTGCTGATGATGGGTAGCTGTTTTTATCTTCTAGGGCACATGTCCTTAGGATTGTTAGTATCGTTCCCTTATTAGCTGTTCTATCTAATAATTTTCTTTGGATAGTTGGTTGGTACAAGTTCTCCTACGGGAGTGGTCCGAGGTATTTATTTTCTAGCTCTCTCTCTAGCGGCAGATGGTGTTTGTCATCTTCCTCTCCGGATACATCAAGTAGAAACAGATGGTTTAGTATTTTTTGTTTGTTTCCAAGTGCCAATTGGTATTTGTTTTTGGATGGTCATTATTTTCTCGTATACCTTTTTACCGTCTCCGTCAGTTCTTCTTTTTCATCTGATACTCAGCGGTTCTATATTTGCATCTATCTCATATACTGCTGAGGGTGTAGATCGCATCCCTCCACAGATTAGTCTCAGTGCTTAGTTCTGCACACTATTCAAGGATGAGATAGTTGTATTGCTCATAATTATCTGGAGAGGAAGGCAATAATCCATTACTGATCTCACGTAGTCAAGATACAGTTGTCGGAGAGTCTGTTTGTCTACCCCCCCTCCCCCTCCAGTTTGTACTAGCTAGTCTCTAAATGAGGTTTGGGCGTTTACATGGTTTTTCTCGGACATTTTGGATATTATTGTTAGTTCTCTGTCCAGTTTTACTCCACGGTAAACAGATGTTTCTTCTTTTGTTAATATTTCCCTACTCATTTTGATGTGGAGAGATCATTTGACTTTGTGACTTCGTGACTTCGTGAGAAAATAGTGTAAGCAGTTTTTCTGTGTATAGATTTTTAGTTTCTACAATTTATAAATACTGAGATTGTAAGGAGGGTTCTCTTGATGTTTGCTTTTGCCAGTGTGGAATATTTGTGAGTGGTCCAGATGACAAGGTCATTAGCAATGATTGTGACACACTAAGATGTTTCGCTAGATAACATCAATCACAATAAGCAAGTGCGCGTAGCCGAGAGGGGTTGTTGAGGCAGTCCCTTCTCAGGCGATCTTTTCCTGGATAGTGTACAGGCATAGCTTGTAGCTATGGTTATCTTTGTCAGGAAGGCCTGTATCCATTTAAACATCTTCCCACCTATTCCCATTCCGTTCATCTTCATTCAACGTTCTGTTAATATTAAAGAATGTTTCACGAGCCTTTTCTGCTGATGATTGCAATGTGGCAACGTCACAATGCTAGAGTGTTGCAATGTGGCAACGTAACAATCCTAGAGTGTTGCAATTTTCATGTTAGTAATAAAACAACAACAATTACTACTAAGACTACTACTACTACTACTACTACTATTATTAATACTTCTATTACTACTACTACTGTTACTACTACTTCTACTACTACTACTACTACTACTACTACTACTATTACTACTACTACTACTTCTACTACTACTACTACTACTACTACTACTATTAATACTACTATTACTACGACTATTACTACTACTACTACTATTCCGACTACTACGACTAATATTACTATTACTACTATTACTACTACTACTACTACTACTATTACTACTACTACTATTACTACTACTACTACATAACGTACTATTGTTATACATTTTTATAGCTGTCTTACTTATTATCGCTTGTTCTACTATCACTAGAACTACTGTTGCTGCTGCTCCTTTTATTACTACTGATTCTAGTAACTACTACTACTACTACTACTACTACTACTACTACTACTACTACTACTAATAATAATAATAATAATAATAATAATAATAAAAATAATACTAGTACTAATGCTACTACTATTTTTGTATTATTGAACATTAAACCTATCATTGGACCGGAGTAGATACGTGTTAAATGAGTTTAAACCTGTTTCTAAACCAGTTGTCAGCGTTCAATGTTCAGCTTGTAAGTGGTTTTTGATGTCACAAACGGCTGCGGTTTCGACTAAATCTCATTGTTAGAAAGATATATTTTGAAAAGTGGAAATGTTACTGTGATGCTATCCATAATATATACACCTAACTTGCTGATAGTCATAGAAAAATACGATCCTAACAATGTATTTAATCTAGTATTAACTAAAAGATTACGCAATCTCCTGGCGTGGAAGAAAACAACAAACGGTATTTAAGTTTGAGAACAGGTCACAAGAGACTCAAACAACACATGTACCGAAGGTTTGGAATTGGCGACACCGAAATGGGATCCTGTAGACAACCTCCATACAATACAAACCATATGCAGAAATCCCCACTGTACGACACTACAGGAAGAACACTATGGCTATTTGAAACAACCGAAGAACAAGACCTACTGTGCTGTCTCGGGGCTGGTAATAACAGTCCAGTTGACAGATAACATCTATAACTGACTAGATGACTGATCAGTTCATTAATACTCACAGACTCTCAAAGCATGCTGCGCAAGATGGAAAAGTACATGGAAAAAAATGATGAGACTTATTGAATAATTCAATTGTCAAGAACATTACATGGATATACTGTCCTGGTCATGCTGGGGTCAGCAGAAGAAACGAGCCGACTTATTGGCAGGCAATGCGGCGATAGACGGCACTATGTTGAGGAGTAATAAAGCAGACTTGATCAAGGCAGTAATACATTTATTTCAAGATGAAGATGATGTCAATGAGGCTGAGAACGTACACATACAGAGAATGTTAGAAATGGGAGTATCTAGAAGTGAGGGAAGAAAAAGTAATTTTTGGAAAGTCCCGAAGATCACACAATCAACACCTGACTGGGACTCTGAATCTACATACACTGGAATGGCTGCTGGAACGGAGAGCGGAGCAATTATGGGTGTGCCCCACGTGCTCTAATGCTAGTTTCTAATCAAGAATCAAGTTAACTGATACCATCTATATCCGACTTGGACTGAACAACAAGACTAACGAGGACGTGTTAGTAATGTCACAAATACTTGATCCACTTATGTCATAAATATTTTTCTTATTGTCTTTGGTCGACAGATTATCTTCGCCAATAGGACAGGGTTCGTGACCCTGATTCCAAGAATAATTGTCATTCATATATTCTGTACTTCCAGCGTTTCTTAAATATTAAAGGTTGAAGGTAGGTACCATGGAATATGCCGTTGGGGATGAAGATAACTCCTCATGTACTAAGCCGTAGCAAATACTAGGTGACCAGTTCCCTCCCTTGCTATTTTTAAAATATATATATTATTTATTGTTTATTATAAATATTCCCTAGCTGGGTTGCCATATAATAATATTTATTATAGTAAGATTTCAGGTAAATGTAGCAAAACTTCAGGTAAATATAGCAGAACTTCAGGTATTTATAGCAGAACTTCAGGTAAATATAATAAAACGTCTGGTAATTATAGTAAAACTTCAGGTAAATGTAGCAAAATTTCAGGTATTTATAGCAGAACTTCAGGTAAATATAGCAAAACTTTAGGTAAATATATCAATACGTCAGTTAAATATAGCACAACGACAGGTGAATATAGCAAAACCATGCTATATTGCTAACTTTAAAAAAATTTATCAAATTCGGCAACAATTGCAGAAATGATACAGAATATTACTTTCATGACAAATGTGTTCAATGTGTGAAATTGTTCATGAAATTGTTCTTGAAATTGTTCTTGAAATGGCCATATTGTGACAACACTACTCCCAAAATGCAATTATATTCCTGAAAAGCAGTGTATATTTACATTTAAAATACAACATAGACTTACCAGAAAACAACATAGTTTTACAAGAAAACAACATAGTTTTACCAGAAAACAAAATAGATTTACAAGAAAACAACATAGTTTTACAAGAAAACAACGTAGTTTTACCAGAAAACAAAATAGATATACAAGAAAACAACATAGTTTTACAAGAAAACAACATAGTTTTACAAGAAAACAACATAGTTTTACAAGAAAACAACATAGTTTTACAAGAAAACAAATAGATTTATCAGAAAACAATACAGTTTTACAAGACAACAACATAGATTTACAAAAAACAACATAGATTTATCAGAAAACAACATAGATTTACGAGAGAACAACATAGATTTACAAAAAACAACAAAGTTTTACAAGAAAACAGCATAGATTTACCAGAGAACAACATAGATTTACCAGAAAACAACATAGATTTATCAGAAAACAACATAGATTTATCAGAAAACAACATAGATTTATTAGAAAACAACATAGTTTTACAAGAAAACAACATAGATTTACCAGAAAACTATATAGATTTACCAGAAAACAACATAGATTTATAGGAAAACAACATAGCTTTGAAAGAAAACAACCTAGATATAGCCGAATTTCTAACAGATGACTCGAGCTTTGTTCTGCTTCGCTAACCCCCCCTCCCCTCATCACTTCTCCCTACAATCGTTCATATAATTCCATAATTTCACTTTCTGACAAACGATCAGATCCACTAATATGTTGCTTTCGCAGAAATGAGAGTCCCGTCTCCCTCAAGCTATTACCTTAACGAACAAGCCTCTCTTGTTATGACGCCATCCCAGGAAGTGACATGCAATTATTTATTGTGTTCGAGAAAACAATTCACGATTAATCGCTCAATTTTGTTCCAGAGAAAACATAGAACCAATGTTCCACTGAATTGAGAGATAAATGAGAGACATGAGATTGAAGAATCAGTGGGTCAGTGAGTGAATGAAGGAACAAAATGACCAGCAGATCAAAAGTGGTGAAATAGGAACAGGAAAATAACTCTTTTACTAGACAATTACGGCCCTTGTTACCAGTGGCAACGCTTGCAATAGCTGCACAAGTACAATTTCGTCTCTTGATTAAGAGAGAGACAAATATGGAAAAGACAATGATAAAGTGAATGTGTAATTGTGACAGAAAGAAAAATTATATATAAATATATATATATATATATATAGAGAGAGAGAGAGAGAGATCACGATCAATTATCGATTTCTGTTTTAAATGAAAAGAAAGCAGCATATTTTATGTGTTTCATAAATAAATAAATACATCGTGATTTGTGTATGATGTCATTGCACTTCAGGCAAACCGAAATGTTCTCAGCCTTAAAAAGCAGAGTTCGAAGAACTTGAACCCTGATAGTTCCCGTATACATCAATAACAGATACAACATCACATATCACTGTCTATAGCAGATTCACTAGATATTTCACAACAAATATTTGGACATAAACACCACAATTAACATTGTACTAAACTACCATCATTCCATTACTGTTCTACCAATGTCAAATATACCAATGTCAAATATACCATTGTCACATATACCATTGTCAAACATACCAATGTCACATATACCATTGTCAAACATACCAATGTCACATATACCAATGTCACATATACCATTGTCAAATATAGCAATGTCACATATACCAATGTCACATATACCATTGTCAAACATACCAATGTCACATATACCATTGTCAAACATACCAATGTCAAATATACCAATGTCATATATACCATTGTCAAATATAGCAATGTCACATATACCAATTTCACATATACCAATGTCACATATACCCATGTCAAACATACCAATGTCACATATACCAATGTCACATATACCAATGTCAAACGGGAACGCTAACGACTAAGTTTAAATAAGCGTTCGTTTCACAGAAATGTTCGTATTTGCATACAGTTATCAGAGTAACAATTAGAGACTGGATGAAGTAGAAATGAAAAGAACATGACACAACGCACTGCTAGCTCTACAACACACGACAGAGAGTTTGGATCGTTTCCACAAGCCATCTGACTAGCGCCAAATACTTTTCCCAAAACAACAATCCTATGCAGACACAATGGATACAAGGCCATATGTCTACAGTGGATACAAATTCATATATCTATCGTGGATACAAAGCCATATGGCTATCGTGGATACAAAGTCAGATGACTACCGTGTTTACAAAGCCAGGTCTACCATGAATGAATTACTTCAATACCAGAAACAGCGGGGAGATAATCAGATATGAAGTACAGAAATGCCGGATACAGATAACTCTTAATTCAACTTCTGATGTTACAAGACAGAAAGGGATAACCGGAGTGTATCCATGTCTCAATCCTTACACACAATAGAAAATACCCTCACCCCTTCCCCACATATGAGATGACTAGTGATCAGGTGTTGCTGGAACCCAAAATAAAACAATAGCAATTGTTTTTGCTACTGTTGGTCAATATATACAATAGCATACAATGCTATGTTAACAATAGCATACTGTTGGCCATGTATGTCTTAGAAGAAGACTAAGAATGTGTGATGATGAATGTCTCACCTTATAGGTAAAAGTTACCAAACACCCATGTTGAAGTCGGATGTGACAAGTGAAAAGGTGCATATACCGCAGCCAATTTGTAAAACATGATACAACGCATACCGTTCAATGTAGTAAATAAATCATTCAAAAATAGTTGTGGATTACCCTCATTGTACTGGCGCTGGTACCCAGATGTACAAAACTGGTAGTGGATTGCCCTCATTGTACTCGCGCTGGTACTCATATGTACTTTATCCCTCTCAACGAATGCGGCAGGCAATCTGTGAAGAGTATCACTAACAACACGTAAATCCGTAGTTTCATGCAATAATCCAAAGACATCTGTGGAAAAAAATCACTTTAATGATTTAAGAAATAAAATATCGCTAGCAGGATTCCATACGCCGACGTATTGAACACAGTGTTGTTGTCTGGTAACAGGCTCTGTAGAAGCAACATAGTTGGTGTATAGTAGAAGCATGAGGAATATTTAGTAATGGTTGTGTGGTTTCTGATCCAGCTGTGCATGGGCGTATGACCTTTGACCAAATGCCATTGCGTGATGTATCCATATGTTTATACGCTGTTTATTATTATTTTTTTGGTTCCATATAATTTGTTTCTTTTGTATGGCCTCGTAGGGAGAAGCATTGTCCTGACGTCATCCAGCACTGGACATTCAAAAAAGTGGTAGTCGACAGTTTCGTAGAGATGAGTACACAGCCGGCACGTTGGAGTGGGTTGTATTTTGTTCAGGTGATTGTTAAGCTGTACAAGTTGTGTGCTAAGTCGGAAACTGATACTCTGGTCTTTCCTTCCCAGAAGGTTGATGTCTTCAGGATTTGGATTGGTCATATATTTATAGATTTCCTTCCCTCTCAGTGTTTCCCATGGTCTATCTCTTCCTCCAATTTTCTTTGTTCACAGATTTCGAATTAATTTTAACTGTGTGCATAGTTGTTTGTGTATATTGCTATTTTTGTTGTGCTCCTTACGTTGCTATACTACCTTATTATGAAACAGGCACAGAAATCTCAGCCCAACTCAAGAACGTATTCTTAACCTGATGCTCGTGAACACCTTGGTGCTCTTGTAAGAACACGTACTCGTGTCCTGCAAGTTAAAAGGTGCTCACGAGCAGTGACGATTACATGTGGGCGGTGCTCGCCGTCTGATACGGTTGGGATCCTTTGACTACAGAATATAGACGGCAGGAATGACGAATGTTGGCCTACCGCTAGCATTACTTGCGCCCTTATGTCCGGTAGAGGTTGTAGTATTAATGATTATGATAACCTGAATGTGAACACAGGCAGTCATGGCGAGCAATTGAAGATCGATTGTATTATAGAATAATTGGAAATGTATTAGATTAACATGATTACAGATCAATGATCGGTTCTCATCATGATATTACTGTGGCTCGGTAATCATGGTATGGCTACAATCTCTTCTATCATTAACTCTAATCAGATTAATCGTTCAGCAGCATTGTGATGAGATCGTAAAATCATTGCGAGTCTGTTGTTACATTGTGAGTCTGTTGTTACATTGTGAGTCTGTTGTTACATTGCGAGTCTGTTGTTACATTGTGAGTCTGTTGTTACATTGTGAGTCTGTTTTTACATTGTGAGTCTGTTGTTACATTGTGAGTCTGTTGTTACATTGCGAGTCTGTTGTTACATTGCGAGTCTGTTTTTACATTGTGAGTCTGTTGTTACATTGCGATTCTGTTTTTACATTGTGAGTCTGTTGTTACATTGTGAGTCTGTTGTTACATTGCGAGTCTGTTGTTACATTGCGAGTCTGTTTTTACATTGTGAGTCTGTTTTTACATTGTGAGTCTGTTTTTACATTGTGAGTCTGTTGTTACATTGTGAGTCTGTTTTTACATTGTGAGTCTGTTGTTACATTGTGAGTCTGTTTTTACATTGTGAGTCTGTTGTTACATTGCGAGTCTGTTGTTACATTTGGAGTCTGTTGTTACATTTCGAGTCTGTTGTTACATTTTGAGTCTGTTATTACATTGCGAGTGTGTTGTTACATTGCGAGTCTTCTTCTTCTTCAGCGTTCATTCTCAAACTCGCACTGGATATCTCTTGTATCAGGACCATGGTCCTATTAGATTTCCAGAAGGATGTAGTCCAGAGAATGGAAATGCGTTGTGTCGCCGTTTTATTTGCGCCAATGGCCCGACACATCCGTCTTCGGCGGGACATTGCGAGTCTGTTGTAGCACACTATCATTATTTACGTCATCATGATCGTCAGCGGTATCGTATTCAACGTCGTCCTCGTTGTCGCTGTCATCATCACCAGCTTCACGCGCACCCACATCATCATCTTCACGCGCACCCACATCATTATCGTCTTCATCATCGTCTGCATCATCTTCTTAGTCATCATCGTCGTCATCATCAACATCGTCTGCATCATCAAAACCACCGTCATCATTGTTGTCGTCATCATCAGCATCAACCTCACTATCATCATGATCATTAGGCCAGTGGTTCTCAGTATGGGTCATATATCCCTATATTGGGCAACGGAAACACAATTTGAAATTAGGGAGTTTCACAGACTCGAACACAGATGGCAACAGAAAACTATTCACTTGAGCTAGGCGTAACATGAATTAAAACGTTAAAGCTCACAGAAAGAAATGTTGGCTGGTCAAGGATAACAATGACCATTATCGCGTACGAGGTTGTTCATGGAAGAAAATGTTTTCCTAAAGAGAACGGCGGGTAATTAGCGATTGAGAACCACTGCATTATATGAATTCAGTCCGCTATGTTAGTCAGATCTGTGTTGAAAACATCTGACCATTTCACTTCACTTTCCGTGGTTCTCAAAACGATAGTATATCTTCATATTGTGTTGAAATTATGCGATTATATCACTCCATTGTACTTGGTCCTCACCAGGAAAGTTTATCTTCAAATCTTTCCAAAAATACTTTTTAATGTCCACATTGCTCCCACCAATCATTTTGGTACTTTGCTAAATCAGGCTACCTTACTGCCACCAACCACTGTGGTACTTGGTATGTACCAACTCAGCTCATCTTGCTGTCACCAAATCAGGCCATCTTGCTAACACCAACCACTATGTACTGTGTGTACCAACTCATCTTATATTGTTACCACCAACTCAGCCCATCTTGCTACCATCAAATCGGCCCATATTGCTACCACTAATTCAGGGCACCTTGCCATTGATGGTTCATGATGTTTCCTTGTAGATTTATAACTTTCATATTCTCATAGAGTGTTGAAGGTTCATGATGTTTACTTGTTGATTTATAATTTTCATATTAAAGAAATTATTTTTATGCAGTGATTCTCAAACTTCTGAGAATTGATAGGATGAGTTCGGAGGAGCAGATAGTTTATAGCATGGCTGTTACATCTGCGCCTTTCGATTTTACTCATCCGATTTAAGTATGACTTCTGTGTCACATTGACCCTCTATGTAATGGGGAAGACAACCCCACTACCACAACCTCCATAGCTATTTGCTACGACATGCATGCCAGGTTACGTTGTCACTATTCTTTACTACTATTTCGGGCTACAGTAACACGTGATTGACTGATTCCAAAGGAACTAAATCTCATAATTCCTGCCAATATCAACTTTTCGTCGTGTACAAACCATCGTTTTCAAGGACGGTTGTTTGTGCCAGAAGTAATTGAGAAACCAGACACACCGGATATTGCGTACTGCACGCATCTCCGAAAGGGCACATATATCCGTTGCCATCGTAACAGCGTTTGATGTACAACTTTCTTGAGATCGTTCCTGTAATTATTTTCTTCACCATCTCTGCTATTAATGCGAGCCACATATGCGCTGAAAGAAAGAACACACAAACTTCAGGCAAATAACATTTTATTGTTAATATCTTCACTTACTTTACCTTTTGTATATTTTTGTCTACATGGTCGCTTTCTCGTTTTCCCGCTAGAATATTCATATGTAGATTCTCTCTTCGCTGCAAGATTTTTATATATATATTCTCTATTTTCTAGATGTCAATATGTGGAGTCTATATATCCTAATGTGCAGATTCTCTTGATGTTAATGTACAGATGTTCTATTTTTTACTTGTTAATATACGATGTATTCTCTATTCTATAGGTATTCATGTACAGATTATGTTTTCTACAGATGTTAATGTGTAGATGTTCTATTCTACAGATGTTAATGTGTAGATGTTCTATTCTACAGATGCTAAAGTGCAGATTATCTATTCTACAGATGTTAATGTGTAGATGTTCTATTCTACAGATGCTAATGTGCAGATTATCTATTCTACAGATGTTAATGTGTAGATGTTCTATTCTACAGATGCTAATGTGCAGATTATCTATTCTACAGATGTTAATGTGTAGATGTTCTATTCTAAAGATGCTAATGTGCAGATTATTTATTCTACAGATGTTAATGTGCAGATGTTCTATTCTACAGATGCTAATGTGCAGATTATCTATTCTACAGATGTTAATGTGTAGATGTTCTATTCTACAGATGCTAATGTGTAGATGTTCTATTCTACAGATGCTAATGTGTAGATGTTCTATTCTACAGATGCTAATGTGTAGATGTTCTATTCTACAGATGCTAATGTGTAGATGTTCTATTCTACAGATGCTAATGTGTAGATGTTCTATTCTACAGATGCTAATGTGCAGATTATCTATTCTACAGATGCTAATGTGTAGATGTTATATTCTACAGATGCTAATGTGTAGATGTTCTATTCTACAGATGCTAATGTGCAGATTATCTATTCTACAGATGCTAGTGTAGATGTTCTATTCTACAGATGCTAATGTGTAGATGTTCTATTCTACAGATGCTAATGTGCAGATTATCTATTCTACAGATGCTAATGTGTAGATGTTCTATTCTACAGATGCTAATGTGTAGATGTTCTATTCTACAGATGCTAATGTGCAGATTATCTATTCTACAAATGCTAGTGTAGATGTTCTATTCTACAGATGTTAATGTGTAGATGTTCTATTCTACAGATGTTAATGTGTAGATGTTCTATTCTACAGATGCTAATGTGCAGATTATCTATTCTACAGATGTTAATGTGTAGATGTTCTATTCTACAGATGTTAATGTGTAGATGTTCTATTCTACATATATTAATGTGTAGATGTTCTATTCTACAGATGCTAATGTGTAGATGTTCTATTCTACAGATGCTAATGTGTAGATGTTCTATTCTACAGATGTTAATGTGTAGATGTTCTATTCTACAGATGGTAATGTGTAGATGTTCTATTCTACAGATGCTAGTGTAGATGTTCTAGTCTACAGATGTTAATGTGTAGATGTTCTATTCTACAGATGCTAATGTGCAGATTATCTATTCTACAGATGCTAATGTGTAGATGTTCTATTCTACAGATGCTAATGTGTAGATGTTCTATTCTACAGATGCTAATGTGTAGATGTTCTATTCTACAGATGCTAGTGTAGATGTTCTATTCTACAGATGTTAATGTGTAGATGTTCTATTCTACAGATGCTAATGTGCAGATTATCTATTCTACAGATGCTAATGTGTAGATGTTCTATTCTACAGATGCTAATGTGCAGATTATCTATTCTACAGATGCTAATGTGCAGATGTTTTATTCTACAGATGTTAATGTGTAGATATCTATTCTACAGATGTTAATGTGTAGATTATCTATTCTCTAAACGTAAACCTCCTTATTTTCTATTTTCATAATTCCAGTTTCCTATTCAGCGAATGCACACAATAAGATGTACTCAATAAGATGTACACAATAAGATGTACACAATAAGATGTACACAATAAGATGTACACAATAAGATGTACACAATAAGATGTACACAATAAGATGTACACAATAAGATGTACACAATAAGATGTACACAGAAACACATGTATGTTGAATTTGACAATATAAATTATTATTTATATAGTAACTTTTTGATTACAATCCAGATTGGTGATAGCCACATTAGAGCACTGAAATAACAGCCTCCGGCAGGGTTTTCAGTTTTATTTCATATTCACCATCGTTAAGTGACATCTCCGCAGCGAAAATTAGCTGCAATGAACCACCAACAATTTGTCTTCTATCTCTTATCGTGCCTGTTTACTCTGACACACAGTCATGTCAACTTCGTGATGTTTACCTCATGTCTACTTGCCTCTCTTGCTTTTCACTTTTTAAAATTTGTTACTAAGTGGTCTAGAGAATGAAAAGTAACCGGAATGGAACCGGCAACTCTAGTCTATAGGACTATAAAATGTGTGGAGCAGAGTACTTGAGAATTATAACGTAAACATCAGGTCTACTGCACTTTGCTGGAAGATATTCGCGAAATACAACAGTATATTTGTTACAGGAGTGTTTGATGACTGACGCAGAATTTGGTATATTTGTTACAGGAGTGTTTGATGAATGACGCAGCGCTAGTTATAATTGTTACAGGAGTGTTTGATGAATGACGCAGCGCTAGTTATAATTGTTACAGGAGTGTTTGATGAATGATGCAGCGCTAGTTATAATTGTTACAGGAGTGTTTGATGAATGACGCAGCGCTAGTTATAATTGTTACAGGAGTGTTTGATGAATGACGCAGCGCTAGTTATAATTGTTACAGGAGTGTTTGATGAATGACGCAGCGCTAGTTATAATTGTTACAGGAGTGTTTGATGAATGACGCAGCGCTAGTTATAATTGTTACAGGAGTGTTTGATGAATGACGCAGCGCTAGTTATAATTGTTACAGGAGTGTTTGATGAATGACGCAGCGCTAGTTATAATTGTTACAGGAGTGTTTGATGAATGACGCAGCGCTAGTTATAATTGTTACAGGAGTGTTTGATGAATGACGCAGCGCTAGTTATAATTGTTACAGGAGTGTTTGATGAATGACGCAGCGCTAGTTATAATTGTTACAGGAGTGTTTGATGAATGACGCAGCGCTAGTTATAATTGTTACAGGAGTGTTTGATGAATGACGCAGAGCTAGTTATAATTGTTACAGGAGTGTTTGATGAATGACGCAGAACTTGGTATATTTGTTACAGGAGTGTTTGATGAATGACGCAGAACTTGGTATATTTGTTACAGGAGTGTTTGATGAATGACGCAGAACTTGGTATATTTGTTACAGGAGTGTTTGATGAATGACGCAGAGCTAGTTATAATTGTTACAGGAGTGTTTGATGAATGACGCAGAACTTGGTATATTTGTTACAGGAGTGTTTGATGAATGACGCAGAACTTGGTATATTTGTTACAGGAGTGTTTGATGAATGACGCAGAACTTGGTATATTTGTTACAGGAGTGTTTGATAAATGACGCAGAGCTAGTTATAATTGTTACAGGAGTGTTTGATGAATGACGCAGAACTTGGTATATTTGTTACAGGAGTGTTTGATGAATGACGCAGAACTTGGTATATTTGTTACAGGAGTGTTTGATGAATGACGCAGAACTTGGTATATTTGTTACAGGAGTGTTTGATGAATGACGCAGAACTTGGTATATTTGTTACAGGAGTGTTTGATGAATGACGCAGAGCTAGTTATAATTGTTACAGGAGTGTTTGATGAATGACGCAGAACTTGGTATATTTGTTACAGGAGTGTTTGATGAATGACGCAGAACTTGGTATATTTGTTACAGGAGTGTTTGATGAATGACGCAGAACTTGGTATATTTGTTACAGGAGTGTTTGATGAATGACGCAGAACTTGGTATATTTGTTACAGGAGTGTTTGATGAATGACGCAAAGCGAGATATATTTGCAGCTTTGGTGCCAATCATATACATGGAAATGACCTAAAACTATACATTTTGAAACATATTTGATCCATTGATGACATACGGAGGGTGTGAAGTTGTCAACCAGAATTTTATGTGCGCGATTGAAAGTTCGAGTCTCCTTCTCTTTCTATGTGACATGTCCTTTGCAGAACGATGCCCTCACTGCCACTCCGTAAGCTTCAAGGTTCTGTGCGAGCTGCCCAGCTTCTTCCAGTGTCATATTCAGAATGTCTTCTATGTCATGTATCCATCGTCGTCTTCGTCTGCCTCTTTTACTCTTTCCTGGAACTTTTCCTTCCCATGATTAATCAAAACTAGGAGTCTACTAGCTATGAAATAAGCATCCGGAGATCCCCCTAATTGCACAAAACAGACATGAGCTATATTGCTCCTAATTATCAGGGAACAAAAGAGAGTAATAAGAAACACCTAAAAATTAAACATATAAACATGAAAACAAACAAACAGACAAGCAAACAAAACATGCCAACGCAAACAAGCAAGCAAATGAAAACAAACAAACAGACAAGCAAACACAACATGCAAACAAACAAACAAACAAGCACACAAAACATGCCAACGCAAACAAGCAAGCAAATGAATAAAGAAAACAAATAAGCAAACAAACAGGCAAACACACAGATATATAAACAATTAAATAAGCAAACAAATAGACAAACACACAGATATACAAACAAGTAAATAAGCAAACAAATAGACAAACACACAGATATACAGACAAGTAAATAAGCAAACAAATAGACAAACACACAGATATACAAACAAGTAAATAAGCAAACAAATAGACAAACACACAGATATACAAACAAGTAAATAAGCAAACAAATAGACAAACACACAGATATACAAACAAGTAAATAAGCAAACAAACAGACAAACACACAGATATATAAACAATTAAATAAGCAAAAACAAAAAATAAACAGACAAACACAGAGATATGCACACAGACAAATATATATAAAAGCAAGCAAACAAACGTACAAACAAACGGTTAAAGAACACACAACTAAACATATAAATAAACGCACAAAAATAGACAAACAAACAAAGAAATAGACACATATTAGCAAAGAAAACAATAGAGAGACAAACAAATAAACTAGCAAGCAAACAAAGAAATACACAGATAATCAAAAACAAAACAAACAGCATGTTCAATTAAGTTTCCGCAACTTTATTATTTTGTAAGTATCGTCACATCGGCAGTACTCGGAAATGTTCGTAAATTAATAAAATACGGACACCCGATACACCGGATATTAAATCATCAGAAAGGACACAAGCGTATACGTTGCTATAGCTACGCGGTTAGATTGACAGCTAGTACAAGTGTATGACATGAGCCAGACTGCTAACAGACTTAGCTCACGCAAAGGTCATTCATGGACGTTCCGTAAATGTGGCATTGCTGACCTAGCAATGACATACATCGATGCATCACGCGTAGGAAACCAATCACAATCGAATCTCGTTCTCTTTTACACTGGGTTCTGTGTCTAGAGTTACACGTCGTACTTCCTTTACACAGATTGCAGTTTCGATTGAGAAGCCTTGTTGTCACCCACATAATCCTCACAGAAAAACAGATTTCACCGCAAATTATTTTGTCCCTTCTACAATAACATGTAAAATTTAGTTCGCAATAAGAAACGAAGTCTGATGTACAGAATCATTGGCGCACGGCGACATAACACATCTTCTTTCTCTTTACTACACCATGCTGAATATCTGGAACCCTTTTCCTTCTATCAGGGAGATTTAGCTAGCAGGGAGATTCAGCTACCAGTGAGATTCAGCTACCAGGAAGATTAAGGTACCCGGGAGATTCAGTGGAAGTTTGAAAATAAACGACCAACGTCTATCTATCTATACGCTGTGGCCCTTGTTTGCTTTCCGGCGTCAGCGGTGGAAGAGTTCTCTCGAGATGACCTTCTTGTGCGCTGTTTGTAAGCTTGTTCCTGTGGCTTCTTTGATTTCTGTGATCCATCTTTTACATGGTCTATCTCTGGCTTTATAACCGTTATATCTATGTGTTATGGCCATTTGTGGCATGCTATATGTCGGTAGTCTGGAAGCGTGTGAAAACCACTTGATCTGTTGTCTTTTGATGTGTTCCAATACTGGTATTGTTTTGGTTATCTGTCTAATTATATCTCTTAATGATACTCCGATTATTCTTCGTAGACATGTCATTTCTGATGTCACTATTTTTCTTTTGTCTTGCGCTGTCATTGTCCAGGTTTGGCACTGGTAGCATAGTGATGGAATAATAATAGTCTTGTATAATGCAACTTTAGTGTCCATGTTTACATTTTATGAAACACGACTTTTAGAAACTATTTTGCAAACTCTTAGATTCCGCCAACTAGAAGATGCCTTGAGATGTGGGTATATAGTAGGATAGGGAGAACTGCATAGAACGCATCGAGAGGAGTGAGTAGACTAGTTGATAGTGAGCTTGCTTGCTATCACCGGGTTACGGCGTGCCACTTTAGAAATCACGTCCGCACAAAAAAGAATCGGGGATGTGTATGAAAAAAAAAGTTCTGACAAAATTGCGTATGAAAAAAAAAGTTCTGACAAAGTTGCGTATGAAAAAAAAAAGAAAATTACAGGTGACAAAAATGAAACAAATAACACATTTAGAACAAATTAAAAGACATGGCATCTTGTTGAAGACCTTCTAAAGGTAGAGTTGATTGGATGCGAGTAAGAAGTAGGAAGAGATATAAGTATGAGGGAACTATCATAAGATGGGCAGGATACAGTCTAGCCGAGTGCACCACCACGGTGTACCGTTAGATACGTGGAAATCCATGGCAGTCAATCTTCGTTGTGGAGACGGCACTAACTCTGCTGATAAGAATCCAAACTTTAACAGATAACAATAAAATTGAATCGGTACCTGGACAATTCAAGATAATGTCGGTACTGGACAATTCAATATAATGTCGGTACTGGACAATTCAAGATAATGTCGGTACTGGACAATTCAAGATAATGTCGGTACTGGACAATTCAAGATAATGTCGGTACTGGACAATTCAAGATAATATGTGTGGTATTGAATACTTGGTGGGTACAATTTATAAATTTTAAATGTGGGTAAAACACAAGAATGAGAGAAGTTCATGAAAAGAGAAAAATCAGTTATAAAAGACGATGATACAACTTGCAGGAAATACGAATTGGCAACCATGTGTTTACCCAATTCCATTAGATCAATAAACGATAGATCAATAAACGATAGATCAACACATAATAAGCTTCCTTAGATCATGGGTGGTGTAACTAACACTCACTACGCTTCGTTAGAGCGTGGCTTGCTATTTCTGACATGATATTCCAAATATGTACCAAAAAAAAATTCTTTTTGTTTCGTCATGTACTCATCTTTTTGTTCGTTTCGTTTCCACATATATTTAAGTTTTTTATGTACTTCCTGACCTTCCGGTATCTCATTTCCATATTTCCGTTGGATGCGTTTGTTGTTTATTGTGATTTTTTCATTCGTCGTCTTTTGATGTTTTGTGTGTATCTTGATACAGACCCTTTGGTTGAAACGTTGAATATTATTTGTATATTGTAATTTTTATATTTTCTTGTGTGCACATCATTTCCCACTGTTTTACATATAGTCTGTCGTGTCTGATTGAAGCTATTATATAAACCTGTGTAATACGTAAGTATGATTGTTGTTAGTTTCACGCAGTTACCTTGCATTGATTGTCCTATCTGTGTAGATTAATGTTACTGTAATACTGATCTTAATTTTGCACATCAAACTCAACCTTGTCATGGCAACCACCGCCATTTCGAGTCTTAACTTTATCTCATTTCTCCCATTTCTATCAGCTATTTGACTCCAGAGATATTTAAAGGTGGTAACTGGCCTAATATATTTCCTTCAAGTGTGTAACCGATTAACCAGTGGTTGGCAAAAAAGCGGGTCCATTCTGACCACCGACTAGTGAAGTCTATATTTCGAACCCTCCAGGCTGATGTTAAAATACTATATGCGCGAGCCATAGAGTAAGAAAACACAACTTTAATGATTTGGGGGACGGGTGGTCCTCATAGCATACGAAAAGCTCAATCATACCTGCCGACCGATTAAGTTTACCCACATCTGGTTGAACCGGATATTCGCTGGCTTTGGTTTAATATCACTAGACACCAATATCTTGCTTTTATCAACGCTAATTTCCACGCCAAATTTCCGACTAACGTCTGTCAACTTTGAGGTGAGTTCATGTAGTTCCAATTCGGAACCAGGCAGGAGATCGATATTATCCTCATAACGCATGCCACACAGGGGGTCTATCACCAATAGTTATTGATATTCTGTGATCTTGTACTGCACACTCTATTATATGTTTCAGATGAATGTTAACATGTACTGCACACTCTATTATATGTTTCAGATGAATGTTAACATGTACTTCACACTCTATTATATGTTTTAGATGAATGTTAACATGTACTGCACACTCTATTATATGTTTCAGATGAATGTTAACATGTACTGGGGGCGTATGCCGATTATTAGTAACTGTAATCCAACAGGCGAAACTTGGAGCAGGGTAACGACGTTTTGCTAATCACTGGTAATGCACGTAATAACATACACACATCGACGTTTCGATCAAATGTACTTTTTCGTGAGCACTACATTATGTTACCTGTCATGTATTAATGTTATGTTTCTCGTGTATCACGCGTGATTAACATTTTAACCCTAAGATTAACACACAACAATAATCTTGACAACATTCTCCAACCATTATTAGAACAACTTCCTTCATTTTAACAGACACTAAAAATACACTGTCCATATTTTCTTCTCTTCCGTTGCCATCTGGCTGCACTTATCGTATGTTCTTACTTGATGTTTATTTTTATATACTTCTATATTTTATTCTGATGGTCTTATGGCATTGCAGTTCTTTCTGGATAAGAGTATTTATCCTTCTGTATCCAATTCCAATCTTATCTGTCTTGCAGAATTTATCCGCAACTCAGCTCTTTTGAATTAGATGGACATTTTTTCAATCAGTTCAGTAATGATGCCATGGATACTAAATTGGGACCCAGATATGCTAGTTTTTGTCATCGCACATCTGTAATACCAAGTATGGGAGACATGTGAAGACCCTTTCTCATTTTTTCCTTAGATACATTGATGATGGTATATGTATTACTGACATGCGTGAGGTGGGACTGTCTGATTTCATCAACTTTTCATCACTTATGTTATCATCTATTTCATCAACTATTTCATCAACTATTTCATCAACTATTTCATCAACTATTTCATCAATTATTTCATCAACTATTTCATCAACTATTTCAACAAATATTTCATCAACTATTTCATCAACTATTTCAACAAATATTTTATCAACTATTTCAACAAATATTTCATTTACTATTTCATCACTATTTCAACAAATATTTCATCAACTTTTTCATCAACTATTTCATCAATTATTTCAACAAATATTTCATCAACTATTTCATCAATTATTTCATCAATTATTTCATCAACTATTTCATCAACTATTTCATCAATTATTTCATCAATTATTTCATCAACTATTTCATCAACTATTTCATCACTATTTCAACAAATATTTCATCAACTTTTTCATCAACTATTTCATCAATTATTTCAACAAATATTTCATCAACTATTTCATCAATTATTTCATCAATTATTTCATCAACTATTTCATCAACTATTTCATCAACTATTTCATCAACTATTTCATCAACTATTTCATCAACTCTGACATTACTATTTAATTCAAGTCTAACATCTCTACTACCTCTGTCACCCTATCACATCTGTATACCACTAACCCTACTGATGCACATAATTTTATACTTTACACTTGTTCTCATCCTTCTCCCTTCTCCCAAATTTTTCCCCGTCGTCGCTTGTGTAGCGATGATGACAACTTTCTTGTTAAATCGTATGAGATGATTGTGTAGATTCGTGTACCCCGACAGTGTCCTTTCATTAGCATGGCTTCGTGTACGTAAATTCTCGTACTATGATAACTTGACTAATACTCATAGCACGTCATCTTCTGATAGAGTTAAACTTGTATCTACTTTTCACCCCTATAACTTTATTATCCCAAGAATCTTGTTCAAACATTATTCCCTTCTCCAGTCTGATCTTCAAAGTCATGCCACTTTACAAGACTTTCCTCTGGTTGTCTATTGAAGTGATAAAAATCTGAACGACATTATGGTCCACAATAACATCTGGGCTAATGTTTCGGACCATTTTGGTACGATTTGCTCCAGTCGTCGGCTTTGCTATCATGTGTACCTATGTAGTACAGATCTTCACGTGTGATTTCCCAAGTTCACTGTCACTATTGACAATGTCGTTCCATGTAAATCTCTCAACGCCATCATTTCTAAACGCTGTGACACAAAGTGGACATTAACCAAACAATAAAACAACAAAATGAAGGTTTCTTCTATCATTTTCGTGTCATTAACCACAGATATTCTACTCCTGTCGCTATACATTTCATTAACCGCAGATTGTCTCCTCTGTCGCTATACATTTCATTAACCAGATATTCTACTCCTGTCACTATACAATTCATTAACCACAGATATTCTACTCCTGCCGCTATACAATTCATTAACCACAGATATTCTACTCCTGCCGCTATACAATTCATTAACCGCAGATATTCTACTCCTGCCGCTATACAATTCATTAACCACAGATATTCTACTCCTGCCGCTATACAATTCATTAACCGCAGATATTCTACTCCTGCCGCTATACAATTCATTAACCACAGATATTCTACTCCTGCCGCTATACAATTCATTAACCGCAGATCGACTACTCCTGTCGCTATACAGTTCAATGTCGCTGATGACGTGTCGCTTCCACCGGGGAGCGTGAACTGCGCTGTGCGTTTGGTTTACACCAGAGTTGCGTGTATTTGCACTGTCCGGTCCATCACATTGGATCGGCATAGTTACAGAGTTATGTGTTGCCAATCTGTTGTTTGATATAGTGTATAGGGAAAATAGGAAGGAGAGAAGGTAGACCGTTAGAAAGAGAGACGGAGATTAAGGATAAGGTTAGTGCATCTAATATTGACATTGATTCTCTAATACCTTCTGTCTACAACAACGACGGACGAACAACAATACCTTCTGTCACATCGATCAGGCAGTACCTGTCGATATAGTTTCGTGTAAATCTATGCAGATTTCAGCCTCACCTGTCTTGAAATATTATCGTCATCTTCTTCTTATTTTTTCTCTGCTTTTATTGTTTGTGGTCACGTGATCGAATGACGATTGTGTTTGTCTGGCTTTGGCACAATTTGATCGTTTAAGTTGCAGTAATATTGTGACGTGTCAAGACATTGGTCTATCGTCTTTCCCCAGGTGGTTTGTGATCCACTCTTGCCGTTAAGCGTAGGGGTAATTGAAGCTCGAGCTTGTGCTCCAAGGCAAGATGTGTTGTTTCGGCTGTGTTATCACCGTGATTGTTCAAAATATCCCTGACGTTTTCTGTCCATCTTTTCCGTGGTTTTCCTCTGGCTTTGTACCCTAATCTCATTTGGTTATATGTTTATACGGACAACTTGGAGTAATGAATTCTCATAATGTGGTCAAAAAAACTTGGTCTGCTGCATCTCTACACGGTGTCATACCTTGAACAGAATATTATATACTATACAGAACGTTGGTAACGCCTTGATTCCATGTGTTTCTTGGTCTCTCTCTCTCTCTCTCTCTCTCTCTCTCTCTGTTTCCTGGTGTTTTCCCTTATAATTTACACTCCTCATATTTTAGATAATCTGGGCGAATCTTCATTACGTGACTGTATCATTTCAGGCTCCGTTTTTCAAAATAATTAACCACAGACGTTGTTCAACTAACGTTTACTATTCTTGTAATCTCGTCGTTTCTCGCACGTTCTCTTGTTGTTGTATGATTTCACACATCTTGTACACTATTTTCTTCTCTTTTATTCCATAGTTAGTGTCCATGTCTGACATTATTAACACAATGTTGGTATGAAGAATGAATTTATTATTTCCCTTTAAGATTCCACTGGAATAAATGTGTGTTCCAAAATTAGCGTTAATTTTTCTAACAATACTCGCGTTAAAATATTACAAATATTACAGGCCTGCATGGTAGACAGGAGCGTTAATTTCTCACAACATAATTCTGTCGTGCTTCCTGGTCCATAACATTTACTGAAATTCCGAAATTTTATGGACAAATTGGACAAGTTCCTGATATATCGGACACTCCTAACAAATCGGACAAATTTCTGACAAACCTAAAAAGTTCATAACAGATTCATATTTACTATCACTTCCAGTAAATTAAGTCTGCTACTGTGCCTTCTAAATGCATATGTATACACTCTTCAATTCTAAATTCTTACAGAGATCCAATGAGCGCATAATTTAATCCAGAATATACACGAGAGATGAGCTAAGTCATAAGTTGAGTCAGACTTAGAGAGATAGATAATTATGGACAACGATACAGCAGTGATCGTGAACTTGATATTCGCGTCAGCTTCACCCCGATTATACCATTGGCTAAAGCGCTTACCGTATATAATTTAGATTTATGTTATCATTTCGCACGAATAAAACACGTTATTTTTAGTTACCTGGAGCCCGTTGTTGTTAGAAAACACACAGTTATAAAGAGATAAATCATTATAGTGTACATGATAACCCAACAAATGGAAATATAAGGGCTAAGGTAATGCAGATCAACTGTCAATAACAAATGATGTAAATAACATGTCCCTATTTCAAGATATACTTATATTTCATGGCTGCCTTCTGATGATGGTAGTCAATATCATTAGAACTGGTTTTTGTTTTTTTTTACACAAAATTAAAGATTTTTTTGTCAGATTGATTATTATGTACTTGATATTGCTGTAGTGAGATGAACCAGGCAAACATTTGTATGTGTCCATATCGCGTGCCATCACTCCTGTACACAGTGTGTTTGTATGTGGTCCCCTTCTCGTTCTACCACTCCTGTACACAGTGTGTTTGTATGTGGTCCCCTTCTCGTTCTACCACTCCTGTACACAGTGTGTTTGTATGTGGTCCCCTTCTCGTTCTACCACTCCTGTACATAGTGTGTTTGTATGTGGTCCCCTTCTCGTTCTACCACTCCTGTACATAGTGTGTTTGTATGTGGTCCCCTTCTCGTTCTACCACTCCTGTACACAGTGTGTTTGTATGTGGTCCCCGTCTCGTTCTACCACTCCTGTACATAGTGTGTTTGTATGTGGTCCCCGTCTCGTTCTACCACTCCTGTACATAGTGTGTTTGTATGTGGTCCCCGTCTCGTTCTACCACTCCTGTACATAGTGTGTTTGTATGTGGTCCCCGTCTCATTCTACCACTCCTGTACATAGTGTGTTTGTATGTGGTCCCCCCTCGTTCTACCACTCCTGTACATAGTGTGTTTGTATGTGGTCCCCCCTCGTTCTACCACTCCTGTACATAGTGTGTTTGTATGTGGTCCCCCCTCGTTCTACCACTCCTGTACATAGTGTGTTTGTATGTGGTCCCCCCTCGTTCTACCACTCCTGTACACAGTGTGTTTGTATGTGGCCACCCATAAACTGGTGGACAGAAAAAACGCTTCATAGACACGCTCAAGTCATCCTTGAAACATCTTAACATTGACGTAGGCGCGTGGGAGAGCCTCGCTCAGGATAGAACAGCATGGCGTTACAGCATTAGAACGGGAGCACTAGCGGCGGAAGAATTCAGACAAGAAACTGCAAGACAGAAGCGGACACGTAGAAAAGAAAAAACATCTCAACCTCACACAGATACCTTCTATTGTTGTCAATTCTGTAAAAGAACATTTTGTGCGCGCATTGGACTTGCTAGTCATTTAAAAACGCACTATTAACTTTTATTATTTTTATTATTTATTGTTATTATTATTATGGTTGAGTTTTTGGTCATCGTCGATCACGACGGACGAACATCATCATCATCATCATGTGGCCACCTCTAGTGATATCACTCATCTATTATTGTGTTTGTATGTGGCCTGTTCTCCTTCTAACACTCATGCTCCATCTTCTAGTCTCCTCAATGTTGCAACTATATTTTCCCCATCTTCTAGTCTCCTCAATGTTGCAACTATATTTTCCCCATCTTCTAGTCTCCTCAATGTTCCAACTATATTTTCCCCATCTTCTAGTCTCCTCAATGTTGCAACTATATTTTCCTCATCTTCTAGTCTCCTCAATGTTGCAACTATATTTTCCCCATCTTTAAATCTCCACAATTTTCCAACTATATTTCCCCCATCTTCTAGTCTCCTCAATGTTCCACCTATATGTTCCCCATCTTCTAGTCTCCTCAATGTTGCAACTATATTTCCCCCATCTTCTAGTCTCCTCAATGTTGCAACTATATTTCCCCCATCTTCTAGTCTCCTCAATGTTGCAACTATATTTCCCCCATCTTCTAGTCTCCTCAATGTTGCAACTATATTTCCCCCATTATCTATTCCCCTGCTGGTGTCATCCTTTAATTATCTTGACCATATCATTTCCCAACTCAGTAAATCTGTATTATATGCATTATGAAATTTCTGGTTTCTTGTTAGCTTTGATCCTTGCATGATACATTTAGATAACATTACATAATTTCATTTGTCATCATTGGCAGCTCTTTTATTAACAGCAAATCTGTCCTGTTTTTTGCCAGCTTTGATCTATCAGTGATTCATTTATTCAATATTACCTAGTTTTTTTTTCTAAGTTATCTATTTCATATTTCTCGCTAGCAATCTTTATTAGACTATAAATGCGATTTTTTTTCTCTTCATTGTCCATAATACACATTCATAGACTGCTACTGCATCCAGTAATAATATATTTTTGTTCACGTTTATTGTATTTTATGTTTGATTATTTGTGAAAATGAATGCACCTTCTGCTGTTTAGAGAGAGCCAGAGATGTACTGCAGGGAAGGGGGAAGACTAGCTGCAATGTTCTTATGGCTGAGACAAATCATGAAGGCTCAGTGACTCAAGACGTGACAAACCTTTCGCCTTAGACATTTTTGTTATATACCTGGACCATGAGAAGTTTGGTAAAAACCAGAAGATAATAGGTGACGGGAATTTGGCACAGTGAATCACATTTTGACCACAATAGCTTGCAGCATCCCAAAGATAGAAACCAACTTTCACGATGGTCAGATACTTATTTTCTTGCTTTGATCCTGGTTGGGTAGAAAATTCACAGACATTGCAAATATGGGTAATATTCTAAGCGTAATAATTGGGTTACATGGCATGAGAACATGGACCGATGGACCAGCAACCAGACACGACCAAACAAGCACACCTTGTTGGTGAATAATAACGTTAAAGAAATAATTCATGCTTTTGAGATGTGGATACACAAAAGAAGCAGAGTCACATAGGCAGAGCTTGAGTTCTATGTATGTAGAACTGATGAGACAAATACAACTTGAGTTCTATGTATGTAGAACTGACGAGACAAATACAACTTTAGTTCTATGTATGTAGAACTGATGAGACAAATACAACTTGAGTTCTATGTATGTAGAACTGACGAGACAAATACATCTTGAGTTCTATGACATACTATTCACCAGCAGCGTACCTAACGCATTGTACCTAACTTCTACTCCAGTTATATACTTGGTAGATTGACAGCTACACATAACCATCGTGGACCACACCATCATTTGACAATAAAGTTCCGTAGGTTTCACCCATTGACTGATAAAATAAAAAGAACAAAAAATGACTATTCTCTGATACATATCAATAGTGGAGTGGATATCTTTGAATTGTGGAGTGGATATCTTTGAATTGTGGAGTGGATATCTTTGAATTGTGGAGTGGATATCATTGAATTGTGGAGTGGATATCTTTGAATTGTGGAGTGGATATCTTTGAATTGTGGAGTGGATATATATGAATTGTGGAGTGGATATCTTTGAATTGTCGAGTGTATATCTTTGAATTGTGGAGTGGATATTTTTGAATTGTGGAGTGGATATTTTTGAATTGTGGAGTGGATATCTGTATGGAGTGGATATCTTTGTGGAGTGGATATCTATGTGGAGTGGATATCTATGTGGAGTGGATATCTTTGTGGAGTGGATATTTTTGAATTGCGGAGTGGATATCTTTGAATTGCGGAGTGGATATCTTTGACTAGTGTAGTGGATGTATTTGAATAGTGGAGTGGATATCTTTGTGGAGTGCATATCTTTGAATAGTGGAGTGGATGTATGTGAATTGTGGTGTGGATATCTTTGAATAGTGGAATAGATATCTTTGATTGTGGAGTGGATATCTTTGAATTGTGGAGTGGATATCTTTGAATTGTGGAGTGGATATCTTTGAATTGTGGAGTGGATATCTTTGATTGTGGAGTGGATATCTGTGAATTGTGGAGTGGATATCTTTGAATTGTGGAGTGGATATCTTTGAATTGTGGAGTGGATATCTTTGAATTGTGGAGTGGATATCTTTGAATTGTGGAGTGGATATCTTTGAATTGTGGAGTGGATATCTGTGAATTGTGGAGTAGTTATCTTTAAACTACAACTACTATCCATTTTGTTTGATTGCAAAAGATGAATCGTGGATGACACTCGTGGCAATATTTATCAACAATATTACTGACATGTTACAGGGAATATCATGGTAATTCCAGTACCTATCAAATCGTTAAGGTTTTCATTTGAAGAGCTGATGTACTTAAAGAAAACATACGAATGTGTGAGAGGACTTGAACAAGACATACGTTTGTGAGAACACTTGAACAAAACAGACAGTTATGTGAGAGCACTTGAACAAAACAGACAGTTATGTGAGAGCACTTGAACATGACTCACGGTTTTGTGAGAGCCCTTTAGCAAGACATACAGTTGTGTGAGAGCCCTTGAATAAAACATACGAATGTGTGAGAGGACTTGACTTGAACATGACATACGGTTGTATGAGAGCACTTGAACAAGAAATATGATTGTGTGAGGTCACTTGAATACGACATATGATTGTATGAGAGTTCTTAACAAGAAATACGGTTGTGTGAGAGTACTGAACTTTGCAGTCGCTATAGAAGGATCAATGATGTCCACGCCCGTAGATAGAGGAGTTATGTTTGTATTGTTTGAACTCCCATTTTGAAAACAATCATTCTTCAACTGATATATTCTATTTAGAAAGACTTCTTCCTTGTGGTAGCTGTGTGTTCCTCATGTTTATGGGTGAGTGAACTTGCTGCAGCCAAGAAAGCTGTGAGTTCCTTACGTTTATGGATGAGTGGGCTTGCTGCAGCCAAGAAAACTGTGAGTTCTATACGTTTATGGGTGAGTGAACTTGCTGCAGCCAAGGACAACTCTAAACACACTGAAATGTACTTTTTCCATTGTCGTCTTGGTCGGCCATGTCCCGTGGTAACAGAAACCATTTCCTCCATTTCTTGATTTCCAAGATTTCCTTAAGTGACAAACATAACCCCTTCGATATCTGAAAATAATATTATTTAAGAACTTAACATTTTTCGTTGTCCATGTTACTTTCATTGTCCTTCTGTAGAATATCATTTTGAAGATGTAACTTCTCATTGAAAGTCTCTGTTGAATGTCCATGCTTCACAGACATACATTTCTACTTAAAACATATACTTCTTCTTCATCGTTCATTCTCAAACTCCCGCTGGTTCTCTCTTGTAGCCGGACCATGGTCCTACTAGATTTCCAGCAGGATGTAATCCTGAGAATGGAAATGCGTTTTGTCACCGTTTTATTTGCGCCAATGACCCGACACATCCGTGTTCGGTGGAATATCTGCTCTGACATAATGTATTTACGCTTGATTGCTGGTGCGTTGATAAACATTTTTCATGTGAGCTAGTTTTGATATTGCTATTTCAGTTCATCTCTTGAGTTTTACTAACACAATCCCCTAAATTTATTTTGCTTCTAAATATTAACATTTTGGTGATATCTTTAAGTTTTTATTTATCAAATATAACTCTAGATCGCGGTTTTGACTTTAATCATTGTCGTGATTTTATTTCAGAACACAGTGCGTACTATTCAGTTACACCAGTCGGAGGAGTATGCTAAAAGTCAGGATACATATTTGAGGTAAGAGCTATCGGGCAATAGCTCTGATCTGGAGAAGACAGCGCACTTCACCCTGACGACATGTCTGACAGTATAACATGATCGATGATGCTGACCGCAGAAGACAAAGATATGCACAACAAGTATACATAAGTGTACCATACACATAGATAGCAGCATGGGCAAAAGAATAATCAACGGTATGGGTGCTGGTAATATGGGTACGAGCGACCCACGACAACGATGGTATGGGTGCAGGTAATGGGGATAAGCGCGACCCAAGACAGCAAAAGTGTGGGTGCTGGTAATAGGGGTAAGGGCAACTCAAGACAACGATAGCTAAAGAGACTACTCAAATTAGTTTTAAATATCCTTGGTCACGGCAGGTGAACTCGTCCAGCGGAATCATTAGTTGATAACATTCATAGAGAAGTCTAAGTTCTGACAAGAAATGTCACACAAAGTACACGTTGAAAATATACGTTGATATACGTTATACATACATATATATATATTCTTATTGTAGATGGAATTTGAACCTGGTCCGTTGTAACGTAACCGAATCGCTCTGTCACTCAAATAAACAAATTTCCCGTACTTGACCAACCACATCACCACAACAATGGGGTGATCATGTCAAGACATCCAAACTGTGTACTCAAGTCACTGAGAATGGACCAATCATTACAACAACGATTACTTTTGTATTTGTCCGTGCTGCTATCTCTGTATATTGTAAACCTATGTGTATTTGTTTTGCATAACTGTTTCTTCTGCGTTCAGCATCTGTGGTCATGTTATATTGTCAGGCATGTCGTCAGGGTGAAGTCCACTATCTTCTCCAGACAACCATGATTACAACAACAACAACGAATACCCCCATCCCATCCCCGCGCACGTATTGGAGTATCCCCAGGAACACAAACATAGAACATCCGTATTTGTCTACAAGGATCGATAGACCTACTTGCAAATATAAATAGCATAGAGACAGAACAATGTTGCTTCAAATAATAGTTTATACAGATAAATTCAAGTAGGAAACATGAGGACAAATTCAAGTAGGAAACATGAGGACAAATTCAAGTAGGAAACATGAGGACAAATTCAAGTAGGAAACATGAGGACAAATTCAAGTAGGAAACATGAGGACAAATTCAAGTAGGAAACATGAGGACAAATTCAAGTAGGAAACATGAGGACAAATTCAAGTAGGAAACATGAGGACAAATTAAAACATTCTTAATGTGTTCTAAGTTCATGTTTATGAACAAATTCCGAAGATGTTCTGTTTGTGTTCCTGAGCATACATCAGTACCTATACAGGGATGGTCGTTGTTGTTTTAATAGTACTTGTCACGATTGGACCGTTCTCATTGACTTGAGTACACAGTTTCAATGTCTTGACAAGATCACGTATTCTTGGGGAATCAAGTACAGAAAACATGTTTACTTGACGTGCAAGGCGAGTAAGTGTGCTAGAACAGACCATGTTCAATTCCCGTCAGCATTTATAATTGTTTCCTGTGTTCTTATGCTTCCTACTTTCATATTTCCGTAAATATAGTAGTATTATCAGAATCTTTTACAAAATAGAGTAAAATATTTATATTTCATCTAATGCTCATCTATAGAAACTTGAAACGATTTTCTATCATAAGAAAACCCCCATTCCAAATCGTATCAACGAACCCAGATTAACCTCAAGTGAAAGCAACACCAAACATGTTTTACAGACACTGCTAGACAATTCTACTCATAGACAAACCCCATTGGTAAAGAGACATGTTTTGTTTTTGACTTTGTCAATATATATATATATATCATGTGTTCCTGTCAGGCATCATGTCTGACCTTCTTAATCTGTTCGTAACTCCGATGACATTCACAATATTGTGCATAAATAGCAAAACTAATCACAGACTAGATCTTCAGTGAATTTATATAGACCCATAACTTTAAAAAGAAATATAGAATTGCTACTTGTCAAAGACAATTATGTGATTGTTGTATGTGGGAATGTGGTTGCAGTTTGGGATGGGGTAAGAGGGACATGGGGGAAACTGGTTGTAGATACAACATATTGAGTGATTTGTATCACAGATTGATTGTAGATTTAAATATGATTATATTACATATAATAGCAATCAAGCAATGGATAGAGTACACGAACTAAGCGAACATATACACACGCGCGCGCGCGCGCTCACACACACACACACACACACACACACACACACACACACACACACACACACACACACACACACACATATATATATATATATATATAAACAAACATACACACTATTACACTGTTACAGCAGACAAAACAATTCAACGTCCCATACACACCATTGGGATCCGCGTTAGCGCAGTGGTTAGCGCACTGGCTTCGCATATGAGTGGTCCTGGGTTCATTCCGCAGTTGAGGCGGAAATGTTTTCAGATCGCAACGGCTCCCAGGTCGACCCAGCCGTAAATGGGTACCGGATTAATCCGGGAAGTAAAGACTGCGAGGGAGAGGAGATGGCTACCGCCCTCATTTGCAGAGCCTGTGAAATGTGAGATCGCCAGCATCTCACACCCCTACGGCATTAATAAATGCTATGGGTTACTTTACTTTTTTTACACACCATCTACATATGTCAATTGTGTGGAAGAGATTTTTGTGCTCGCATTGGACTTGTTAGTTATTTAAAAACGCACTATTCACTTTATTATCTTTTATTATTTATTTATTATTATTATTTTAGTTGATTTTTGGTCATTGTCGATTACGACGGACGAACATAAACATCATCATTACTGCAGAAAATCAATGTTTTAAAGACAATGGTTCTAAAATTACTACTTGAGGACCCATCTGGCCCAATAAGCCATTTTAAATGGGCCGTTAGGCTGATTTAATATTACAATATGCACTTGCCTCTGAACTCACAAAATATCAAATCAAAAGTTATCGCAGTCAAGCTGTAGACTGCGATGCCTAAACAGTGATAAGGAGAAAATGATTACGTCAAACCTTTAATGATGCAACCTGAACAGTGTTCTGAACGAAATAGACTTGTGGAGACATTGCCCGCCGGGACCCTTCGATGCATGTCTGTGGGAAACGATAAAAATTTTGAGTTTTCACTCAGAAATTTTGATTATCAATTTTTTCTTTAAAAAAAATCAATTTTTGGTGTGCAGTGACACATTTTACGGCATGCGTTGGAACATCAAAAGATTACATGCAAATCTGTCAGATTGCTTTATATGACCATCAACTCCTCCTAATCACAAGCATGCAATCCTGAATTTCGCTCACAAACTGCAACAATTTGTCCACAGCTGATGCAAGATTATAGTGCATACATTAATGTCATTATGACGTTATATACAATACAGACGTGATTAGAGTACATCGTTACAAAACATTATGATTAAAGTGTTCTCGGTGCATACAGATTAAAGTGTTCTCAGTGCATATATGATTAAAGTGTTCTCGGTGCATACAGATTAAAGTGTTCTCAGTGCATATATGATTAAAGTGTTCTCGGTGCATACATGATTGCAGCACATTCAGAAACATAAGAGTACAACAAGTAATATGTGGCTATAGAATATGTTATTTGTACGTAGGTATTCACCAAGACCGATTAAACTGAATAGGGATAGCGGTGTTGATGACTGGGAACAGGGATAGCGGTGTTGATGACTGGGAACAGGGATAGAGGTGTTGATGACTGGGAACAGGGATAGACCTTGGTCGACGTTGGCAGAAAGTACGAAGGATATACATACTGACCAAAGCAGGGACATTATCAAAAGGGAATCACGTATGAAGGCTTGTTTTGAGTTTTCTCGTAGGTCTTTACTGCCAATAGTCACTGCTATACTATGCCCGATGAATGAATGTGTATACTGAAATGAGTTGGTTATGTCTTTGAAATGCATCCTCTGTCCTCCGGTCTTGCGGAAACGAGTATGGAGTTCCCAGTAAAACTGCTCGTTGATAGTCGGTGCTCTTGCGGACCAGATGAAATGCCCAAGATGTCTGTACCGTGATCAGCATTGTGAAGGTATATAGATGTCACTAGTATTTCACTGTCTGGTAGTTTATCTCACCGTTGTGTTTGGAGTATCTTAAATAGACCAGCTTGGGTGGAAGTGGTTAAGTCTCCGTGTCTGTCTGGTGTATACTGTCCATGTTTGGCATGCACATATTAGTGATTGTATTACTACTCATTGTTAGACTATGAGTTTGGCGTGAATCTACGTTTCATCAACAATTGTATCCTGTGTGCTCGGATAAAATGCCGGATTGAACAGTCAGAATGACGCACGTGCAAAACACTATTGACGATGTTTGTTTGTTTGTTTGTTTTGCGTTCGCTTCATTGTAACCATCACGGATATCCGTGCGATTTCCGCCGGGAGCGTGATAACGTTGTGCCACCGTTATGCGCCTTGTAGGCCTAGCACATCCGATTTCGGCATGCCTTGACAATTCGGGGGGGGGATACTCTTAGCCTGTGACAGCCTCTATATCTGTCTCCAGGCACGCGTAGTGGCGACTCTTCGCCCAGACGATTTTTGCTGACTCGCACGAGGTGTTCCATTGTCTATGAACTTGCCTCGTGTAATTGGACGTGCTGTGCCTGTGCCCATTGGGTACTGAACCGTTTCTCATCCGTGAGCTTGGTTCCTTAAGGGGAAGAACTCAACAGAGGAGTTGGACCCTGGCTCTTTCGCCCTCTTAGCCGAGGTGTCGTTCATCGACATCGTGTACCTCTTGTCCAAGTTCGAGTCTCACACCACGCGTTTGAGAGCAAGGCGTTCTCGAGCTGAGCGTCCTTGTCCCAATAGCGCCTGAGCCCATCAGGTACTGAACCCTTTCTATCTTCAAGTGTATTTCCGCCGGTGTAGGAAAACCTGACAGTAGAGTTGGGCCAGGGCTATTTCGTTGTCCCTTTTGTGCCTGAGCCCATCGGGTACGGAACCCTTTCTCTTTGCAAGTGTACTTCCGTTATAGGAAACCTTGACAGTAGAGGTGGGTCAGGACTACCATCGTTGTCCCTTTCTTGCCTAAGCCCATCGGGTACAGAACCCTTTCTCTTCGCGAGCATATTTCCGGTTTAGGAAGGCTCGACATAAGAGTTGGGTTAGGTCTTCTTGCTTTACCAAACGCCAATGGATGGGTCTGGGTCTCTGCCTGTGGGGAACACAGGTAACTAGAAGCTCGTCTCGAGCTGACGGAGCTTGTAGTTCCCCTTTCCTAGGGACTTTTCACTTTCTATTTGCAGTTCGCGCTGCCCTCTAGCGCTGTTCTGCCCTTTCATTGTTTCATTGTACTCGGTATGAAATATATTTGTCTCTCGCCATGCATCTACCTTCACGTGCATTTTACATTGGCCGCCCCTCCAATGTTCGGACTGGACTGACTAGTTTCACTGTATGTCGACAGTGTCGCTATATGTGGTGATGCTGGTGGTGTCGGAGATATTGTCTGTCTCTTGTGCAGTCAAACCTCTTTCCATCTGCTACCTCCACATTCTCGGACACGATCCCCAAATGATTTGGCCAGAATCAGCTCGAGCTGCTGTATTTCTGTTTCCAGGGTGCACCGCGTGGAGGTGCATTTGTGATCTTGGTTATCTGCTATCCCTGGGTCCGCGTAGAGCAATGCGGTCCCTTTGCACCCGACTATTGACGATGTTTTTGAAGATATGTTTTATATCAACAATTCTAGATTTTATGCGTGGAGTGTAAAATCCTGCGCCATACTTTCTAACGTTCTGCGCGGCCGCACACCCGCGTAGATTAGAATAATCGTAGTGGTAATAGATATTGAGTTTCTGTTCCAAATATTTTTGTGCAGTGTTCCAAATGCGGCACTGACTTGAACCATTATGTTGTTTACATCAGTAGTCATGATTACATCTTGAGTGTCATTTTATATTAGTGCATAGGAAGGTGAAACTATTGACTGTTTGAAGATCTATACATTTTCCAGAAATGTATTGGAACTTGTTTGGTTCGTGTTAGATTGAAACATCATCTGTATTTTCTTTGTGTTGATGGTAAAGCTGAAGTAGTAGCAGGATTTACCAAAACGCTGCATTGTTCCTGCATGTTCCTGCATGTTCCTGCATGCTATTTGCATACTATCTGTAGAATCAGCATTAAGTTTGGAATCCTCTGCGCTAAGAACCTGCCTGTTATATCTGGTATCTGTGTGCTCGAAACACCGAAGATTGAAGTGTATGCCGTGTGTTGGAATTTATTTTTATGAATTTATTGACATGGCTTAATCGAAACAAATCTCTCAACGTGGCGTAGAACATCACGCTGTAAATGGTTGGAGTAAGAACGCATTTTTGTTTCACTTTATCCTGGTACTGTCGCACGATGTTGTCAAGTTCTAGAGAGTAGCCAAATCAGTGGAGAACCTTCCATAGACTGTCTGTATGTGATAAATGTGGTCAAATGTTTTAGCGATGTCTACGATTGTTGTGAACAATTCGCTTTGACGTTCTTGATTTCTCATTACAGGCTCACAGCAAATATCATGTCCACTGTCTTGTCCACTGTCTTGTCCACTGTCTTGTCCACTGTCTTGTCCACTGTCATGTCCACTGTCTTGTCCACTGTCTTGTCCACTGTTTTGTCCGCTATCTTGTCCACTGTCTTGTCCACTGTCTTGTCCGCTATCTTGTCCACTGTCTTGTCCACTGTCTTTCCGCCAGCACGAAATTTGCATTGAGATTCTCGCAGATCATCTGTGAGTGACTGTGTAAGTCATGTGAGATAATGTCTGTGTAAGTCATGTGAGATAATGTCTGTGTAAGTCATGTGAGATAATGTCTGTGTAAGTCATGTGAGATAATGTCTGTGTAAGTCATGTGAGATAATGTCTGTGTAAGTCATGTGAGATAATGTCTGTGTAAGTCATGTGAGATAATGTCTGTGTAAGTCATGTGAGATAATGTCTGTGTAAGTCATGTGAGATAATGTCTGTGTAAGTCATGTGAGATAATGTCTGTGTAAGTCATGTGAGATAATGTCTGTGTAAGTCATGTGAGATAATGTCTGTGTAAGTCATGTGAGATAATGTCTGTGTAAGTCATGTGCGATAATGTCTGTGTAAGTCATGTGAGATAATGTCTGTGTAAGTCATGTGAGATAATGTCTGTGTAAGTCATGTGCGATAATGTCTGTGTAAGTCATGTGAGATAATGTCTGTGTAAGTCATGTGCGATAATGTCTGTGTAAGTCATGTGAGATAATGTCTGTGTAAGTCATGTGCGATAATGTCTGTGTAAGTCATGTGCGATAATGTCTGTGTAAGTCAGATGAGCTAATGACTGTGTAAGTCAGATGAGCTAATGACTGTGTAAGTCAGATGAGCTAATGACTGTGTAAGTCAGATGAGCTTACCACAAGTGAATAGTTTGCCTAGATGTGGATAGAGCATAGACATTACTTTATGGTAAACACTATTTACTGTCATTTCCTCAATATATAAGAGTGTCATGTGACGTATGTGTGTGTCATGTGACGTATGTGTGTGTCATGTGACGTATGTGTGTGTCATGTGACGCACTCCTTTCACAACGTTGTCTTCCAAATGAACTCTCCGAACCTCTCTCTGTCTTGGGCGATGTGGCTTGCATTTTCTAGCGATGTATTCATGTTATCTTTAATGTCGTCAATCCATTGTCTTCTTGGTCTGCCCTTTCTCCTCTATCCAGGTACTCTTCCCTCCATTATTTGTCTTTCTAAACAGTTATGTCTCTTTATATGACCAAACAGGATATAAGAGTTCGATATATATATATATATATATATATATATATATATATATATATATATATATATATATATATATATATATGAGGATATAATTCGCTGGAGGACTTGGTGTGCTGAGGCACCCAATGTGGTACCCCTACGACCCTGAAGGGTTATGAGTTTATTGATTATTGATTGATATAAGAGTACTATTGACTTATCTTTTATGTTATTTTGAAGTAGGGTTCATGCGATCTCTATGGCAAAGATATCAGTGAGTTTCTGAATAAGAAACGTCAATCGTACCTTATAGATTTCTACTGTAATGGCATCGATACTTAGAAATTTCTATGTGACATCTTCTTAATGACAACACCGATTTCATGGTTGTTTGGTAGTGTATTGAAGCATTCTTTATTTCATGTTGTGGCTTGCGATCTATTGCTTCTTAGCTGTAAACTGCAGACTTGTTTCTAAATGCTGTATCCAGTAGTATAGAATATGAATTTGTCTATGAGCAGGGCTGACTTATCTCAGTGATCGTGTGCAACCGGGGTCGTAGAGTGTTCATAATTCATTGCAGAGGAAGCATAGTACAGATGACAGAGGTAACATTACAGTGTGTACATACAACACAACTTGATTATAGTACACACAATTAATTTAGTGTTAAAAGACAGCGAATGTCTTGCTAACACTTTAAAACGAGAGTCAGTGGACAAAGAAACACATTACGGATTATGTTCAGAAAGAGATTCACCATTGACGCCACATTCTGCCAGTATATCGCTGAGAATCGCCCAGTGCAGCGCAGAAAGATCTCAAAGGTGCTTGCATCGCTCGAAAAATCAAAGTTTAGAGGGAGGCACAAGGAAAACGTGCAGGCCGAAAAAACACAGAACATCATACACAGCCGTTTATATCTGATCATAAGTATCTAACATGTGGCATGGGATTGCCAGAGAATCCCTACATGTGACATGGGATCCCCTGAGATTCCCAAATATGACATGGTATTCCCTGAGATTCCCCAGGTGTGACATGGGATTTCCTGAGATTCCCCAGATGTGGCATGGGATTACCTGACATTCCCCAGGATGTGACATGGGATTCCCTGAGATTCCCCAAATATGACATGGGATTCCCTGACATTCCCCAGGATGTGGCATGGGATTCCCTGAGATTTCCAAATTGTGACATGGGATTCCCTAAGATTCCCAAAATATGACATGGGATTCCTTGAGATTCCCCAGATGTGGCATGGGATTCCCTGAGATTCCCCAAATGTGACATGGGATTCCCTGAGATTCCCCAGATGTGACATGGGATTCCGCAGATGTGACATGGGATTACCTGAGATTCCCCAAATGTGACATGGGATCCCCTGAGATTCCCCAGATGTGACATGGGATTACCTGAGATTCCCCAAATGTGACATGGGATTCCCTGAGATTCCCCAGATGTGACATGGGATTCCGCAGATGTGACATGGGATTACCTGAGATTCCCCAAATGTGACATGGGATCCCCTGAGATTCCCCAGATGTGACATGGGATTACCTGAGATTCCCCAAATGTGACATGGGATTTCCTGAGATTCCCCAGATGTGGCATGGGTTTACCTGAGATTCCCCAAATGTGACATGAGATTCCCTGAGATTCCCAAAATGTGACGTGTGATTCTCTAACATTCCCCAGATGTGACATGGGATTGCCTGAAAACCTATGCCAGGATTGGAATTTTCAGTAATATTCACACACACCTAAGATACAACAAGTCTGAAACTGTAGAAATCATCGACTGCTATATACGGCTATTGTCACCACCACCAAGGAGAGGATTACAGCAGATATATGCAATACTTGGTGCGATTATTATATTATATGCAATACCAACATGAGTACTATACAATCAGTAAAGTAGGATTACAGTGCAAATGGTAGTGTAAAACACTACGGTACATGCGGCAAATATATAACCGTAGGGTTAGCAGCAGTATTATAGCACACATGAGAAATAGAGGATTACAGTAGATGAATACAAAAACTAGTAGAATTTTTGTATTGTATACAGTACATATATGATTTCTGTACATACAGTTATCATAACCAAAACAATAGATTACAAGCACAAGATTATAGTGCATACAATAAATATATGATTACAGCTCATAATCTAAGATATGATTACAGTAGACAGGCTGTATATATAATTATAGTACATGTAATAAATTTAGGATTACAGTATATAACTTAAGTATTATATGAAATTGTGTATAACAAAAATATGATTACAGAAATAAACGAGTGCAGTACATATTACAAACGATGGGTTACAGTGCACGGTAAACACACGATTAAAGTGCACACAATAATTATATCATTACAGTTCAGACAGTAAATGTAGGAGTACAGTACACACAGTAATTACTTGATTGCGGTACACACAGTAATTACTTGATTGCGGTACACACAGGAAATGAAGGACTACCGTACAGAAAGTAAATATATGACTAAAGTACTACATACAATATATGATTACAAAAAATATATGATTACGGTATACATAGTAAAAGACAGTGGCAAAGAAGATCAAAGCCTTTGAGATGAAATGCTACAGAAAGATACTTAGAATATCATGGAAGGAAAAAAGAGAAACTCAGATATTATAAACACATTGAATATTCCAGAGTGTTGGTTACTAAACACAATAACAAAAAGAAAACTACGCCTGTTTAGTCTTATAAAGATACACAACTGTTTAGAAAGACAAATAATGGAGGGGCAGAGTACCAGAGGAGAAAGGACAGACCAAGAAGACGATGGACTGACGACATTAAAGATAACATGAATACATCGTAGGAAAATACAAGCCGCATCGCCCAAGACAGAGAGGGGTTCGGAGAGCTCATTGGGAAGACAACGTTCTGGAGAAAATAAGTCACATGACACACATAGTATATATATATATATATATATATATATATATATGATTACAGTACATATTTCTGATTACAGTATGCACAGTAAGTGTAGGATCACAGTTCATACATTTATTATATGATTATAGTACAAAGAGTAAGTGTTATAATGAATATATTAGATAAATGATTATAGTGCACGCATGAAGTGGCAGGTTGCAGTGATTATAGTACCTATAGGATTGCAGCACATACAGCTATGATTATGTGATTGCAGCACATACAGCTATGATTATATGATTGCAGCACATGCTGCTATGATTATGTGATTGTAATATGTAGATTAAGTATAGGATTGCATTTACTAAAATCTAATACATGTATTACGATACACCTACCGGTTTATTCTTGGTGAGCAATGCTTGGGTGAATTTCTTCCCCATTTCATCGGCGTGGCGATGGGATTTGCAAGTCTTTCTCATTTCTGCTTGGTCTATCTATGTATCCAGCTGTTGTTTTATAATTTCACCAATCACATTCATCCAGAACGCTATTGTCACTACTACACTACTTCCCGTGAAAACATGCCATCCGTTGAGAACTTTATTGTCACTCCTACACTACTTCACGTGAAAACATGCCATCCAGTCAGTCAACAAAAGTAGGAAACGATATTCATATCCATAAACATGTCTCAGAGAAGTTGGTAAAATACCTCAAAATTTTCTGTATGAAATTAATTTGTCTATTATTGTGAGAATCGAATGTAAATTTCACAAACATCGATTTCTGGTTCAAATACAGGGGAAATAAATAGATAGATGATAGTATTTTATACAGAGTAGTGCCCCTTTTGGGGATGCGCGGGAAATGTGACGTGATATGCATGTCATTATTATAAGTTTTGGTAAGTTGGAGCGTAATCATCGACCGATACAAGATTTGCTGGCTTATTGGGAATCATCTATCTAAGGTGACGCACATGACTTCCCGTGCTTTTTACTGGTCTCATTGTACCGCCTGCCAATGAAAACCACGGGGAAAAAACAGCGTCACTTTAGAATGTTGATTCAGAAAGAGAAAGGATATTTTATATTTAACGATGGTCACTGTTGTAGGTAGAGAGATTGTTTCTACAGCCAAAACTAATTGTTTCATATTCAAATGCAGGAAGCTCACCCCTGACCATGGACAATATAAGACTTCTTGGATAATTGGATAACATCCTCCTTAATGATTCATTTGAGTGTCCCAGTGATATTCATTTGTTACTATGATTATGATCTGTTTCGACAACCAATAAAAAATCAAGTCAAATAAGTCAAGTTCGATGACTGTTTTCCAAATGTCCAAGATGTCTTATATAGCCGACGGTCATGGTACAACTGCCGGAATTCTTTAGAAGTAAAGGCATACTGATAAATGTAAATATTTATTGAAATCACAATTCCTAAAAATTCTGGATTTGATTGCGATGTCGAGAATAGAATACGCAATGAATACATTTACTAAATAATAAAATAACTCAATGGATTACTTCTTCAATTTCACAATAACCACCTGCAAGACGCAAAAGGCTATACAATAAAACAGATTTGTTTTTAAAATTCACACAAAATATAATATTGTTCTATAGGCCTATAAATAGTAAAAGTAATTTTTCTGTTAGTTTCAGTAATATTGAAAGAATTCGCGAATATAGATAATATTGTAGATAATAGAATAACTATTATAACTTTTCCCGTATATGCTATCTCAAATGATTATTGAATCTTCTATTGCGCTCGTTCTTACATGTCGGCTGGTTATTATGTTTGTATAGATTACCAAAAACAGTCCACATATCACCAGACGCTGACCAGTCACATGATTTAAATGAATTACTCATTGCTTACTATCAGTGTTTCACAGTTCAAGTGAAGAGCTACAAGACCAGACATACCAACTCAACAAAATCTGCCATAATCACAACAAGAAGGTCAATACAGAAAATCTGAAGTAATGCATATACACAGAGACGATACAGTCAAACACAAAATAAATGATCAATTACTGAAACAAGCACATGAATTTCAATATCGTGGAAACATTTAAACAGACGACGGAAGATTGCACAGATAGATTGAGACAAGAACTCAGACGCCAACTACGAAAATTATGAAATGAAACCAATCTTTAAACACGAATCTATTCCAAAAAGAACCAAAAGGCAAATTATAAATTCTTCATACCAAAACTGTATCTTCAATGTTGGACATGGACACTAACAAAAGAATAAGAGAGAAAGCTTACTTCGTGTGAAATGAAATGTCTAAGAAAGGTATCAAACAGAACAAGTAGAGACCATGCAAAGAAAACAGAGATGACAAGAACTGTTGGAATAACATCTAGCTCTGAGATATTGAAATACAGCGACTGAAATCGTTTGGTCACTTAATGAGTATGAACCTTTATTTACCAGCAGCATGAGTATACGTGGCGACATATGGATGTGAAGCATGGACACTAACTAAAACAGTGGCCAAGAGAATAACATCATTTGAATTAAAGTGTTATAGAAGAGGTTATGAGAATACCATAGACAGCGAAAAAAAACAAACCAGGAGGTGTTACGAACAATTAACGTCCAGGAAGGCTGGATTCTGAACACCATATTAATGAAAAAGCTAGTTTTTTCGTTCATATAAAGAGACACGACGGTATGGAGAGAGTGTTACTGGAGTGGAGGATAGAAGGCAACAGGGGCAAAGGCCAACCTTTGAAAGACAACGTTGGATAAAAGACATTCAAGAATGCCTGCGCATGTCATTGAAAGATGCAGGGCAACTTGCTCAAGACCTCGGAGAATTCAGGAGAACCATAGGAAAGACTACATTCTGGAAAGAATATGTCACATGATGATGATGAGTATACGACATAAAAATTGAAACAGCAAGAGGCAAAAGAAGACCAAGAAAAAGGTGGATTGAAGGAGTTAAATACGTTCTGAGACGTCACAATTTGACTGGATTTTAGGCGTCGTAAAGTGCCATAGTCTGAAACCAATCGAGATTTAATACTGCTACTCCTTGCAGCAAGAGCAGAGAAAACACGATATATATATATAGTAAGATGTATTCTGGAGAAGGGCAAGTGATGTGTCATAATTTACAGCTTGGCTGCGACTGACGAGTTTTCAACTTGACACCTCGTGCTCGTGTAAATTAAACTAGATTCAGAAATCTGCCAAAATAAATATGGTCATGTATGTAAACAAATAGATCATCTTCTTTTTTTTTTTTACAAATAATTAAATATAATTGTTAAAATATTTAATTTTAATTTATATAAACTTTTGAACTCGAAATTTTCTCCCAAAAATCTAAAGGGATGAAAGAGGAATTAAAAATGTAAAGTGATTACTCGGTCCATCTCAACGACGCGCCACGAAAGTACAACTTACAAGAAGTATTTCTGTAACTTCAAGCCATAATCCCAAGAGATCTCCGAAAAAAAAATTCAATTTGTCATTAAGACTTCACCAGCCAGATTCGAATCCGCGACCTCTTAAGGACAAAGCGAACAGCTTAGCCACTACGATATGGGATCCCTAATATAATTTTTACAGATAAATAACTCAATGTTTTACAAATATTAACACATATATAACTCAGTGTTTTACAAATATTAACACATATATAACAATGTTTTACAAATAAAAACAATCTTTATTGTATTTTATATACAGGGTCAAAGGTTCACAACTACCGGTAGATCTTGATTACAACAAAAACCGGGCTGTTATTTCTCGCCTGACAGAACCGTCGACTAAGTTGTAATTGCATAACTGACGTAGGAGATAGGGAAGGTAAAGACAGCAAGGAAGAGAACTGACCACTCCGCCTAACAGTTGCTGCAGCTTAGCACGTGAAGTTATCTTCATCCCCGATGACAGGTTGCTGCCATGGGATCTATCTTTACCTTTCATATTTTAAAGAAAATTATGTAACAATGAAATAACACTTAGATGACATTTTAATTACAATACAGGTGAATAACCCAGTGTTTTTATTGATATACTAGATGTATTCCACGATTACCTGTGTTGAAGATACATACAGGTGAATAACCCCGTATCGTTATTGATATACTAGATGTATTCCACGATTACCTGTGTTGAAGATACATACAGGTGAATAACCCCGTATCGTTATTGACAGACCAGATGGATTCCACTATTACCCCTGTTGAAGATACATACAGGTGAATAACCCCGTACCGTTATTGATATACTAGATGTATTCCACGATTACCTGTGTTGAAGATTTATACAAATCGAAATACTGCCAAGAGAAAGACAAAAACATGGTTGTGAACAAAAGTGGAATCAAATAACGAAATAATACGTATTAATGATACATTTACGTAGCGTCAGCGTATAAGCCATAACGTATATAATTTGATAACAATCGTAACATGTTGCACATGAAACTTATGACGCACGACGTCAATAGGAATAACTATGATGGCGGCTGCATGTCATTTGTTATTGTGTGTTTGTTTGAATCGGTAAAAGATGCGATCAACTGAACGCAATTTTCCTTTTGTGTAGTGGCAAGGTTTCTTGAGAGATTTATTTCATACTAACAAAAATACTATAAATATTTGTGGGGTACAATGATTTGAATAGCTTAACACTCAGAGTTAGTAGAAATACTTGTATTTAATGGATGAAGTACTACGTGTATTCCAGTAGAGGAGATGGTTTAAAGTAAAGGAGATGGTTTAACGTAAAGGAGATGGTTTAACGTAAAGGAGATGGTTTCCAGTAGATAAGATGGTTTACAGTAGAAGAGATGGTTTGCAGTAGAGGTGATAGGAAAGCGGGGAATTCCCAAAAGGTCGTGGCTCACTCAGAAATCTTCCTGTCTCATCGGTGTGAGAAGAAATCTCCTATTCAGCCTGTGGGGTTGGGGGTCGAGGGAATTTAAAGTAACGAAGGAAGGTGGAGAAAGTAATGCACAACATTATTTTTCTCATGAACGTTTTAGTAAAAATGTAAGAAATGTGTAGACACTGTAACTGGATGTGTTCAGTAAACATCTATAGCACTCAACACAATCTGCATCTGTACCACTGAATATTATCTCCATCTGTACCACTCAAAATTATCTCCATCTGTACCACTCAATATTATCTCCATCTGTACCACTCAAAATTATCTCCATCTGTACCACTCAAAATTATCTCCATCTGTACCACTCAATATTATCTCCATCTGTACCACTCAAAATTATCTCCATCTGTACCACTCAATATTATCTCCATCTACTTTAAGGACCATAAACCAGCCCTAAATATGTGAATGCATGCCTTTCTTTAAATGGACTTTGACAATCGCTATTGACCAACAACTTCTAGCCATTTTTGTGTCTGCGATCAGTGAATAATGTTCAGTAGTAGATACAGACAGCATTGTCGTGTCCATTAATTCAGTCATCAGTAGAATATCTCTGTGGTTGCCTCGCAGCTTCACTTCGAGATCTGTCTCTTGTGACCAGGCTTTAGTCCTCCAGTCGCCAAAGAGTGGGCATGTCTGGATTATGTGTTCTAGAATTTGGGAGAGATTTGACATGGACATTGGTCAGTTTGGACAATCTTTATTTAGTGGACATGTGCCTGTAGTCTACTCTGTCCTGTGCATTGCTGTCTATTCTCTGACCAGGAATGAATATAGGAACATCTCATGTCTAGAACGAGTTTATTTCATAAGTTCCATCGATTGTGATGCTTTTAAGCAACTCAGTGAGTCAAAGGGAATGAGTCCATCGACCGCTGGATCAATAACCAACCATTCTCGCTACTAGAATCAACCAACCAACCAACTAACCTACTAACCAACCAACCAACCAACACACCAACCAACCAACCAACCCAGATTTTAGCAGTGCGTCTCAGTTCACATAGATATTATGGTTACTATTGTGTATTGTCTATCCCTAGGTGGACGATGGTCAGAATAATGTCTATCCCTAGGTGGACGATGGTCAGAATATTGTCTATCTCTAGGTGGACGATGGTCAGAATATTGTCTATCTCTAGGTGGACGATGGTCAGAATATTGTCTATCCCTAGGTGGACGATGGTCAGAATATCCACACTTACCGTTAAGCATAGTGGTGGCGACTGGGAGCTTTCTGACTAGTACTTAGAGAAAAATGTTAACAAGCTTAGTACTTGGAAAATGTTGACAAGCTTAGTACGTCGTACTTGGAAAATGTTGACAAGCTTAGTACTTGGAAAGTTTTAGCACACTTAGTACTTGGGAAAAGTGTTAACAAGCTTTGTTCTTGGAAATGGTGTTAATAAGCTTAGTACTTGAAGAAAGTGTTAACAAGCTTAGTGCTTGGAAAAGTGTAAACAAGCTTAGTGCTTGGAAAAGTGTTAACTATCTTAGTTCTTGGAAAAATGTTAACAAGCTTAGTACTTTGCATAGTACTAAGAAGCTTAGTACTTGGAAAATTATTACAGTACTTGGAAACGTATTAACAAGCTTAGTTTTTGAAAAAGAGTTAACAAATAGTTAGTACTTGAAAACGTGTTAAAACGTAATTCGTGGAAAAGTGTTAATAAGCTTTGTACTTGGAAACGTGTTAAAACCTTAGTTCGTGAAAATATTATACACAACAAATTAAATTTCTAACATAAAGATGTCAATGTTTAAAAGTACAAGTTAAGTATAATAAAAGTAAAATGTTATCTATAAATGTAACAGGTCTGGGGGGGGGGGTCGTACTGCTCAACAAGAGATCCTTGTCAATCAAGTATCAGAGCTGTATAAATGGGAAATCTATCTATATAAATGTTGGTGCTATCTTAAGGGGAGAAAATCGAACTATATAAATGTTGGTGCTATCTTAAGGGGAGAAAATCTAACTATGATAGTTGGTGCTATCTTAAGGGGAGATAATCTAACTATGATAGTTGGTGCTATCTTAAGGGGAGAAAATCTAACTATGATAGTTGGTGCTATCTTAAGGGGAGTAAATCTAACTATGATAGTTGGTGCTATCTTAAGGGGACAAAATCGAACTATATAAAAGTTGGTGCTATTTTAAGGGGAGAAAATCTAACTATGAAAGTTGGTGCTATCTTAAGGGGAGAAAATCTAACTATATAAAATTTGGAGATATCTTAAGGGGGAGGGGGAATCTAACTATATAAATGTTGGTGCTATCTTAAGAGGGGGGGGGGAAATCTAACTATAAAAGTTGGTGCTATCTTAAGGGGAGAAAATCTAACTATGAAAATCGGTACTATCTTAAGGGGAAATAATCTAACTATGAAAGTTGGTGTTATCTTAAGGGGACAAAGTCGAACTATATAAAAGCTAGTGCAGTATTCCTCATTTTCGGTGATTTAGAAATGTATAGTTGTACTCTCTGAACCAGCACAAATGAACAGTTAACAGTGGACTAGCCATATAACATTCTACTAACAACAGTGTAAAGATCTTCTAAGAAATAACAGAAAACACGCCCTATTTCGTAGAAACGCAAGCTATATGAAAGATTTCGTGATACCCGTACATACACATAAAGACTCCAGATATATTTGAATTATCCCACATTTGATATTCAATAATTAATATCATATACTCATAACACTATACTGTATGTAGCAAGTAGCATCACAGTCCCATATCCAGGCACAGTTTTATAACTAGGCACAGTCCCATACCTAGGCTCAGTCTCAGTTCTAGGCACAGTCCCAGTTCTAGAAGTACATGTTTATTGTATTCCTATACTAGCAACACTGACTGGTCTTAGGTGAGACAGAGACTGCTTTCAAATGACAATATTAAAAAAATGATGTGTATCGATTTTAAGTTGGCAAGGTCGTTTCTTTGTCTGGTATTTCTGGGATGCCGTCGTTAGTTCTATGTTAGTTCCAGAGTATTTGGCGGGAGTTACGGGAAATCAGGGATTAAATGTCAACACAGTATCACTGTTGTGATTATTTGGTTGCTCGCGTCATGTGCTCATTAAAGAGATGAACGAAATAAGGAATGGAACTCGGGCACCCTTGTGGTATGACAAAATAATATCGCAGATACAAGAAAAACGTGATAACCACAAAAATAATAAATGTTGATATATGTTCATATAAATATTGTTTTCTTTGTTTAAACGGTATTTTGCTTATGTTATCAAACTCCTGCATGTGTTCTGAGCATGTTATCAAGCTCCTGCTTGTGTTCCGAGCATGTTATCAAACTCCTCCTGTGTGATCTGAGCATGTTATCAAACTCCTGCGTGTGTTCTGCGCATGTTATCAAACTCCTGCATGTGTTCTGAGCATGTTATCAAGCTCCTGCTTGTGTTCCGAGCATGTTATCAAACTCCTCCTGTGTGATCTGAGCATGTTATCAAACTCCTGCGTGTGTTCTGCGCATGTTATCAAACTCCTGCATGTGTTCTGAGCATGTTATCAAACTCCTGCGTGTGTTCTGAGCATGTTATCAAACTCCTGCGTGTGTTCTGAGCATGTTATCAAACTCCTGCGTGTGTTCTGAGCATGTTATCAAACTCCTGCGTGTGTTCTGAGCATGTTATCAAACTCCTGCATATGTTCTGAGCAAGTTATCAAACTCCTGCATGTGTTCTGCTGTGCATGTTATCAAACCCCTGCATGTGTTCTGCTGCGCATGTTATCAAGCTCCTGTTTGTTATTAAATTCTTACTTGTTTTGATTTTTTTAATCCACAAAAATTTCGTTAAATAGCGTTAGTATTTATATGGATATTGTAACCATAAATAGTAGAAACACAACCCGAAATTTACCATCCAAATCAACTAACTGAACTGTTCTTTGCTGACATTCTCCGCATCTCAAGTGAAGAGCTGGAAAAATCACATAAATCTAGCTAAAGAAAGATGCATCAATCACAAAATGAATATAATACAGAAAAGTCAGAAGTAATGTGTATATGCAGAAAACACATTATTTTCAACATAAAGATAAATGGTCAACTATTGAAACAAGTGCAGGGATTTAAATATCCAGGAAAAATTTTACTGACAACCCAAAAATGGACAGAAAGCTCAAGACCAAAAATTTAAAAAAAAAAAAAACGTTGTGAATTATGAACTCACACCAATTTTGAAATACACATCTATATCCCGATGAAATCCAGAAAAAAGGCAAATCATAAATTCAATATTCATCCCAACATTATTCTTTCAATGTCAGACATGGACACTAACTAAAGAACAAGAGAAAAAGCTTTCGACCTTTTAAATGAGATGCCTAAGAAAAGCAGCAAACAGAACAAGAAGAGATCATATGCGAAATGAGGAGACTACAAGAACTGTTGGAACAACATCAGTGGTCAAATATATTGAAAAACAGAGGCTGAAATGATTTATCCTCTTAATTAAAATGAACCATTATTGGCATAATCATACAACATGAAAATGGAAGTAACAAGAGGCATAGGAAGACCAAGAAGAAGGTGGATTAAAGGAGTTACCAACATTCTGACACGACATAGTATTAGACCTAACGCATATCAAGCAACCAAACTTTAAAAAGAAGGCAAACACAACTGTCATGCAATTCCGTGACGCCTGACAACAAGAGCAGAGAAAAAGACGCTAGATCATTTAAACCGTTAGCAGGTTCGAGTTCAAAGTTTAGGGTTTTAGATAACCATCGCCCCTAGGAATGGTCAAGCCATAGGAATGATAAATCCCTAGGAATCGTCAATCCCTAAGAATGGTCACGCTCTAGGAATGGTCAAGCCCTAGGAATCGTCAAGCACTAAGAATGGTCAAGCCCTAAGTATGGTCAAGCCCTAGGAATGGTCAAGCCCATACGTATCGAGAGATTACGACGACAGAACCAAGAAAACTAAACAGTGTAACAATACTTGGAACACAATGTCATATTAAGTCACTCTAGACTCTAGAGCAGTGTTTCCCAACGTGGGGTCCAGTCCCCACATGGGGGCAATTTGATTGTTCAGGGAGGCAATTCGAACAGGTTGTAATTAGGTTTAAGTTAGGGAATAATTACATTTTTGAATATAAAAAATATATGTATATGTTACATAGGGGGCATCAGAATTGTATAAAGACTTAGGTGGGGGCATGGTACAAAAAAGGTTGAGAAACACTGCTCTAGAATATAGTTTCATGTTCTGACTGCTGTCCGTGTTCAGTGTGCCTACACTTTATGTTGCTAGTCTTACACGAAACGAAATAACCTCACTTATAACCAAAAATAAAATAACAAATCCAAGATCTCTGCGCATGGATATTCTAAAGAAGGACGTTTATCATATCCATGACATGATTCTATTTCTATGATTAACTTGAAAAGAAATTAAATCATTAACGAGCACACTTATCGACGAGCAAGGATTTTTTTTTAACTTGAAGAGTACACTTCACAAAAAGCGAGACTAGATTTTTCCTTTACAAGTTGCACTCATTCTCAAACATGGACTGGCGAAACTGAATATACTTATACCTGCAATACATTCATACCCACAGGCACCATCGAATATAATGCAATGATTCCGTTTACTTTCTTCATAATTTGATGACATAACCTCTGCTTTGAAATCTCAGCATGCACTCACATAATCATTGGCTGAACTGTGTTAGTGAGCAATTTTGCGGTTAATTTGTATACCCAATTTATAGATACAATACCAACCTGCTGATTATATTACTGATGCGATCACTCAATGACGTTGTCCATATGACGGGTTGTAAGCGCTAATTGCCAGGAAAGTACCAACTAGTTTCAGCATTTGCTTCAAGCGATTCATGAACTCTGCTGGTAAACGTCTATCATGTCGAATGGGATATTTACAAATATTTATGGAAACATTATAAATAACTAGTGTCTTGTGCAAACATTTAATACTAGTTTCTAATTTGCTTATTTTATAAAAATAAACATTTGTTTGTCTAGTTGAGTGTAAATTTAAAATTTCTATGTCAAGAATATGAGTTTATTGAAGTGAAAATGTACATTTCTCGGTAAAGAACATTGATTTAGTTGCGGGATAAATTTAATGAATAGATCTATTATATAATTACAGCTTGTTCCTGCTCCGTCTTTATATCCAAGATAAGACGAATGATATACTGGGTAGACAACATTGATGATACTCTCAGCACATCACAGTCAGTAAGATTAATTTTATATTGGAGCTCTTGTTATATATATATTTAATAACACGTTCTCAATAACAGAGAACTAGAGCGACTTGCCAGTTTCGAATACCTTGATTCCGATTTAAGCAGCAAATAAGTTACCTATGGAAAAGTTAGAAGGAGGTTACCAGTTGCATCAATTTTAAAAAGAACGATACAAGTGAAAATAACATATTGGTAGGCTGTAACAAAATGAACTTTACTTAGACCCTTTAGAATTCCAACTGCTATATATGATTGTAGGTGAAGGAATTCCAACTGCTATATATGATTGTAGGTGAAGGAATTCCAACTGCTATATATGATTGTAGGTGAAGGAATTCCAACTGCTATATATGATTGTAGGTGAAGGAATTCCAACTGCTATATATGATTGTAGGTGAAGGAATTCCTTTATCTGGGAAACATCATATCATCAAATTGGAAAAAAACACAGACACAAAATATCCAATATGGATGCAACATAGCAAGCCAGATCTTAGGGCAGAGGTCTCCTATATTCAAAAACAAATATGTAAACATGAACACCAAAACAGCACTATATAAAATGATCATCATACCATCACTATTCTAACAATGACAAACATGGACACTAACAAAAAAATCACAAGAAAACATTTTACAATAGAAATGAGTTTTCAACGTAGAATGCTTGGAGTAAAGACAAAATCAGAAACCAGAACAGCAGAATACTAACAAACACAATACCATTCCTGGATTACATCAGAAGGCAACAGATTAAGTGGTTTCACTTGCTTCCATACTACTATCAGATAGTGCCCCTTAAAAATCATTGCAATACAGACACGATGGATACAAAACTAGGGTAGGCCATGTATAAAGATGAATTACAGAAATAAAAGAAGAATCAACGAAAATCAGCAATAGGGACTATATAAAGCACATACAAGCAAAATCCAGAAAGCTCTTTTACGCCTGACACTGCAAAGTATAAAGGGGTGTAAAGGGAAAAGAAAGATATATAGATGAAAAATCTGAAATAAATATCAATAGATAAGGAACAATATGCAGCATTTGAAATAAAATATTACATAATAATCTTTAGAATTCCAATGACCAAGAAGATCACACCAACAGGAACATTATCAGAAAATTGAAAGTAAAATAAACTAAGTAAACCAAGGATACTTCTAGAAAATTGCAATATTTTGCTCATTTCAAACAGTTTGACGGCTCACAAAAAAAACCTACAATGGAGGGGATAATATCAGGACAACGAAAGAGAGACTGAAAGAAGATGGACGTAACGTATCAAATGCCACCTAAACATGGCACAGAAGGACGAAGATTTGCTCAAAATCAGCATGAGTTCTGAATAGTGGTCCAGGATATGCGACATGATAATGCTGTATATAGTAAAATTGCAAATGTTATTATGCACAAAAAGGTACAGTGGTGAACAGAATGCACATCGAATTGGTGAACAGAACGCAAAACGGATTGCACACATGAAAGTAAGGTGGTGGGCACAAATATTTCTGAGAGTTTGTTCAAAGAAAGTTGCTTCAAGCTCATGTAACGATATAAGAAAGTTGCCTTAAGCTCTCGTAACGACGCAAGGAAGCTGCATTAAGTTCTCGTAACGATGTAGGGAAGTTGCGTTAAGCTCTCGTAATGATGTAATGGAGTTGCGTTAAGTTCTCGTAACGACACAAGGAAGTTGCGTTAAGCTCTCGTAACGACGCAAGGAAGTTGCGTTAAGCTCTTGTAACGACGTAAGGAAGCTGAGTTATGTTCTCGTAATGATGTAAGGAAGTTGTATTAAGTTCTCGTAATGATGTAATGAAGTTGCGCTAAGCTTGTGTTACGGTGTTAGCAGACTGCTTCATGCCCCCCCCCACTCATCCCCTCTGACTAAATTCTGCCGAAATCTCTGTGATTAAAAGAAATATACCGACTACACAACACACGGGATGGATTTCTCCATACGATGTTGTATTATTTCTCCATACGATGTTGTATTATTTCTCCATACGATGTTGTATTATTTCTCCATACGATGTTGTATTATTCTCCATACGATGTTGTATTATTTCTCCATACGATGTTATATTATTTCTCCATACGATGTTGTATTATTTCTCCATACGATGTTGTATTATTTCTCCATACGATGTTGTATTATTTCTCCATACGATGTTGTATTATTTCTCCATACGATGTTGTATTATTTCTCCATACGATGTTGTATTATTTCTCCATACGATGTTGTATTATTTCTCCATACGATGTTGTATTATTTCTCCATACGATGTTGTATTATTTCTCCATACGATGTTGTATTATTAGGCTGAGAAGTCATATTCCGAAACGTATACTTGCCATCTATATTTGAGATTGACGCTCAAGAAGTAATCATCAGTAACTCCTTTCCAAAATCTATACATACATGATCGGTACAAGTGCATCAGAAATCGACTACCAACATTATGAATGTCAACGGCTTGAGTATCCAATGTAGAAATGCCAGCGGCATCAGTAATCGACGGCCAAAAGTATACATGACAGTACACAAGTCAATTTCCAAAAGGTACACACGTATTACATCATAAGCAGCCTAGATATTATTTTCTAACATTGCTATTAGAGATAATTCTAGACGTACCTAGATTCCGATTTTGTGAGAATCATTTAAACAGACAGAATAAAACAAATCAATTAAAAAACACGTTTCAATTATAAAAATAAAATGCTAAAATAAATTAAAGAAGATAATGCTCTTGATCGAAATATATTCTGAAAAGGGCAACAGTATATGACCTCGATTACTGACAAGATTTGTTGAAATCTCCAAGAAAATGAAAGCACGAGAGATTTTTGACAGAGATAATGTCTTGGTCGGATCTTCAGCACAATCTCTCTTATTGTCTAATATTTGTTCTAATATCGCACACTGAAAGATGAGTTTATAGAAATGTTTATGTCTTAGATTTATAAGCATCAGTTTAGTCCAAGATATTGCACACACTAGAGTATGTGATATCTATGTAAATTTTGTGTAACAACGTCACGATGTCGTCTTGTCGCTGACATTTAGCAACGTCACGATGTCGTCTTGTCGCTGACATTTAGCGACGTCACGATGTCGTCTTGTGGCTGATTTGTAACAACGTTACGATGTCGCGTCTTGTTGTTGACATGTAACAACGTCACGATGATGTCTTATGGCTGACTTCTTACAAAGGGGGTAATGCGCTATCTTCACTCATGGACTCTCTTCACTCATGGACTCTCTTCACTCATGGACTCTCTTCACTCATGGACTCTCTTTATTCATGGACTCTCTTTATTCATGGACTCTCTTCACTCATGGACTCTCTTTATTCATGGACTCTCTTCACTCATGGAATCTCTTCACTCATGGACGATATAAGAGAAAACATTCAAGCAACTCTTGTTTGCAAACAGATTGACACCAAGTGTTTATTATTTATACATCTATTGAGGTAATGTTAGTGAATCAAGCAATCAATAAGTCAATCGATTAATGAGCCATGCCAACGATCCTCACAAAAGCATAAATCACGAGTGTATTTAATCTATGTATCATCAGTGCTCAGATAACACTATCTGTAGACACAAACGACAAAAGAAGAGCTTTCTCGTCACATACCACACGACAGAGATACATCTGGCTCTCCATTCCCCGCATATTGCCCATATATAATATGGAGATTATTAATATAAACCTTAGCATGGGAAGTTTGTAAGGGATTGTAGTAGTATGATAGGACCACAAATCAGGGACAGAAGTTGTCTGAGACCAGTCATCTTTTGGGGATTGTAGTAGTATGATCAGACCACAAATTGGGAATTAAAGTAATATTATATGACCACACATTGGGGATTACAATAATGTGATAATACCATTATATGGGGAACGCAATAATGTGATAATACCATTATATGGGGACTGAAGTAATAACATACTACAATCTACAATGGTCTGATATGATCAAGAAGATGAAAGGGTGAAAATAATTAAAAAAATTACAGTAGGCAATAATAGAAAGAGAATGAAGGTAGTGAGAGAAGGAGAGTAGTGTGAAAGGGAGATTGTAGTGAGAGACGGAGAGTAGTGTGAAAGGGAGATTGTAGTGAGAGACAGAGAGTAGTGTGAATGGGAGATTGTAGTGAGAGACGGAGAGTAGTGTGAATGGAAGATTGTAGTGAGAGACGGAGAGAAGTGTGAAAGGGAGATTGTAGTGAGAGACGGAGAGAAGTGTGAAAGGGAGATTGTAGTGAGAGATTGTGAGTGTAGAGACAGGATCAACGGTCATACTGAATAGGGACTACAAAAGAAAGGTATATAAAATATTACAAAATAAGCATTGTTCTAGAACCAGACAAAGTAAAGGAAAACGAGGAAGGTAGATAAAAATAGATACATAAATATATTTCACGGAAAAATACACGGATTTCATTATTTTAAATGTCACTTGACAATCGATTTAGGCTCACATCTGAAGCCCAAAATATGTTTCAGGTTTATTTCTGGCATCAATCTTCTGAAGGAAAAAGGTTTGATTCGTGAGGTGCCATATGTGAATGATTAGTGGTTGGTATATTTCGATATTTGATTTGTAAGACACCACATTTGAAAGATGAATAATTATTATGTTTTAATGTTTGATGTTTGAGATAACTCATTTGAATATAATATCCTATTTACTCCACTGTGATGAAGCATGCTAGAGACCCAACAGCGAGGAGGGTATCAACCCTCTTATTTGCATTATACCTGGAGATTGCAAACAAGTCGCTGCAAGCAACTTCGAAATAGAACGCTGTCCAATCCGTTGCATTGGATCCTAAACTCATTTGAGTAAAGCAGATATATGAAACTTGTAAACCCTCTAGTTTTAGAAAATCTACCTAGAAAACAATATAGAATTAAGAGTGTACTCCACTCTCTTACATAAGAGTGATGTCAATATAGAACTAAGAGTGTACTCCACTCTCTTACATAAGAATGATGTCAATATAGAACTAAGAGTTTACTCCACTCTCTTACATAAAGAGTGATGTCAATATTGAACTAAGAGTGTACTCCACTCTCTTACATAAGAGTGATGTCAATATAGAACTAAGAGTGTACTCCACTCTCTTACATAAGAGTGATTTCAATATAAAGCTGAGAGTGATACTCCGCTCTGACATAAGAGTGACAAACTCGAACTCCCTTGGTGTCCAGTCGATCATCATTCTTACAAAGGAATATATCGACATCAGAGCACGTAAACTGTAGCATCGGCGAAAATTTCCAATGTATTTTCCTTGTTTGTAATGCAATGTTATAGTTATCATTTTGTAAGATAATTAATTTATGTTTGTGAGCGTTGGACACTAACTGCATACACGGAGAGGCGGGAACAGAGTTTCAAATACTAATGTTATAGAAGAACTGTGTACACTTAATGAAGAGAACATACAACAGATGTACACGTGAGAAATAAAGGACAGAATATAACATGTTAACAAGAATCACTACATTCAGTGGTTGAACGACAAATATTTTCGTGGTTTGGGTTGTATGCCCACATGATGCCCTGTCAAAAACAACATTGGTGTAATTGAAGGTGGAAGAAGCAGAGAAGAACACAGAAAATTATGGACAGACAATATAGACGATTAGATAGGGCAGGATTGTTGCACATTCATCCCAGCAGCTGAGGATTGAAACCGCTGGAGGTCTATGTGTGTTGACGCGTTCAATATCGTATTCCTTCGACCGTGACAAGTTATTGGCTTATGGATGGATGGATGGATGAATACCTGGATAAATGGAAGCTAATTAATATGTGTTCATGAAAAGTGAACATTCTACAATATCTGGATATACGAACAATGCACGGCTTCTGTTATGCATTCAATTTTCCCATCTAAGCTCGGGCTAAAGGTTAAGATTCGCTGGAATTTCGTCGTTGTTCGAGTACAATTAAGCGGTGCCCCTTCGCGCAATACTGGCAATATGCCTGTATGCTGCACGCGTTTACAATGGAAGCAAAGAATGGCGACATTTTAACTGTCATCCATGTTGTCGGAAGCGAGTAAGAAGGTTCTGGGGTGGGCTTGACGGCCCCATCCCATTGAGGGTCAAAATGACTAAGAAGACATGCTAAGTCGGATTTGTCAGACCGAAAGGAGCAGATATCGCAGCCAATATGAAACAATGACACAACACATTTAACTCTCCAGACTACATCCTGCTAATCTGAAAGAAAATGAGAACAAGTGAGGAAGAAGGAGAAGACTCACAGTAAATGTTGGTGCTAAAATTGTAGAAATAGTTTACAAGTAATTTTTAACACGGATTATTCTTTAATTATGTTTTGTAAATATGATCCTGTATGGCACTCCGGTTGTATCATCCGTCAATGAAATGACTAGCTGCATGACCGCAACTATTTGTTGTCTGTAATCAATATAATGTTCTTGTCTGAATGACAGCATCAAAGATACAAACTCTGCAACTATTGGGGTAGAAGCACACGTAGATTCTCTGAGGCATGGCGACATCTTTACTGACTAGTTCTTGTTAAACGGAAGGGATGTCTGAACACAAGGTACGACGCCTAGACTGTTATGACTTTTTCATCTAGTTATGCCCCCCCCTCATTTAGTTATGTCCCCTCATCAAGTTATGCCTCCTCTTCTAGTTATGTCCCCTCTTCTAGTTATGCTCCCTCATCTAGTTATGCCTCCTCATCTGGTTATACCAAAGAAAAATCGTCACATGTGAAATGAAGTGTCTGAGAAAAGCTGCAATGGTTACCAAACTAGATAAAATAAGAAATGAAGAAATTAGGAAAAGAGTTGGTATAATATCATGTATTGAACATATTGAGAGACAGCAAGTAAAATGGTTCGGTCACCTTATGAGAATGAAGCCAAACCACATACCAATAAGAGCATATAATACAAGAATATCCGGGCGTAAAGCCAAAGGTAGACCAAGAAAATGGCGGATAGAAAACATTAAGATAACCTTGAACAAACATGGACTAAATGCATCCTCGGCGACACATCTGGCCTTGAAACGACAGCTTAAGATATCACCCCTACGTTTAACGGCAAGTGTGAATGCTATCAACAATCATTCTCCTGGGGAAAGACAATAGACAATCTAGTTATATCCATTGGAGTGAATTCAAATCGAATGATAAAATCAGAGAAGAGACACATCAAAATGTCATCACAGATGTTATCAGAAAACGCTGTTGGTCCTACATCGGGCATGTCCTACGCGCAGACACCAACAGAATACACCACCAATCTCTTGAATGGATACCTACAGGCAAAAGAGCAAGAGGTAGACCAAAAGAAACACTCAGAAGAACAATACTTAGAGAAAGTAAAACAACCAATATCCATATTATTCAAGAACTGCACAGAATAACTTTGAACAGACATAATTGGAGAGATCTGACCTCTGCCCTATGCGCTAACTTCAGCGCAAAAGGAAAATGAATGAATGAAAGAATTAATCTAGTTATATCCCTCATCAAGTTATGCCCCCCCCCCTCATCAAGTTATGCCCCCCCCCTCATCTAGTTAAATGTTTAAACGACAAATCAAAGAAATAGTAAATTTGAGTAAGTTATGAATGTTCATATAACTTAGAAATTTAACATAATCATTTCCCGTGTGGTAATTAGATTTTTTGTTTCTAAACTGGCGAATCAACACTACCAGGAAGTGAACACAACACCTACAGGTACGCAGACTCTTCTCCCTGACTCTAGAGGATACTGTGACTCAATAAGGCACACTTTTTGTTTTGTTTGTTAATGTAATAGAAAACTATTAATTCATAACTCACACTTAGCTCTATCCTCGAGCTAACAGATTCCTTAACTCCCGCTATTAGCGATGTGACTATACTAGAAAACAAATTATGCGATGTACAAGTTTGAGAATATGCGCGTTCAATTCTCCTACGGTCTAGTTTCCACTATTACCTCATTACACTCTGGTAATTATGTCAATGTCGGGGAATAATTGTATGACAAATGAACATATTAATTACAACATGTGACCATAGTTATTTCTTATATATGATATTTCATTTAAAAACATCCCACGGTTCAAGTACCTATATCATCCCTGAACAAATAATTACAGGATTCAAGTACCCATATCATCTCAACAAAAATAATTACAGGATTCACTTACCCATATCATCTCAAGAAAAGTAATTGAATCATATGTTAATGTGTTTGATGAACATTATTAGACGTGTTTGCGCCCTTGTGAGGAAGACGTTTTTGCGCCCTTATGAGGAAGAAATGTTTGTGCCCTTGTGAAGAAAAAGTGTTTGCGCCCTTGTGAAGAAGAAGTGTTTGCGCCCTTGTGAAGATGAACTGTTGGCGCCCTTGTGAAGAAGAACTGTTGGCGCCCTTGTGAAGAAGAAGTGTTTGCGCCCTTGTTAAAAAGAAGTGTTTGCACCCTGGTGAAGAAGTGTTTGCGCCCTTGTGAAGAAGAAGTGTTTGCGCCCTTGTGAAGAAGAAGTGTTTGCGCCCTTGTGAAGAAAATGTGTTTGCGCCCTTGCGAGGAAGAAGTACATGTATTATCTATATAAACATTATTGAATGAGATTTTCAATATCCAGTGTGATGACAGCTTATATAATTGTTTGACATATTTATAGCACCTCCGCTAAGCAGGTTCCTATTTCACACAATCAATAAAAGGTAATACTGCTGTAAAACTGTATGAAAATAATACTTACGTAGGAAACAGGTAATAAAGTCTTACTGAACGACGACTAAGAGTGTCTTGTCATAGTTCAGTAAGGTAACAAAAGGTATTTGTTTACTTAAGTACCATTTCACACAAGGAATCTTGAAATATATTTTATCTGTAAAGTATTTTTTTAAAATGAATTTGGAACATTGAATAAATTAAGACGTAGAGAAGTGATTTCAGTGTCCTCATGTTACCCAATGTGTACTCGTTTCTTTCATTATTGTAACACTCCGCTTGCCGAGAGTATCACCCATAGCCCCTAACTTCACAGCTTCAAACAGTAAGCGCCTGGGATTTCAAAACTAAATTAGCTTTATATACAAGACGTGGCGACTGGGATCCAAACCCGCGTCCTCTGGAGTACAAAGCGAACGGCTTAATGATATACACCAGGGAACTTCCAAGTGAATGGTACGAAGTTACTTTATTTCACTATTTGACAGAGTTATTTGCGTATAATTGTATATATAAATGGAGGCGTGATGCTTGTTGCTTAGCAACTGCCCGTGATATGATTACACAACGATTGATGACGTAGCTACACAGAGACAGCGGAATTTCAGATTCTACAGTAGAAGAAGCAGATGGTGGTGGGAGAGAGGTGTCGTAAGCGGAGTTTATTTACCAGACAATCACAGGAACCACCAGCACGCGCATTTGTCGACACATTCTGGGGAAAATATTGATCTTTCCTATGTTGTTTGACGATGTTCAATAACCATTTATCAATAATATACGGTAATAACAGATAATCTGTATATAGTGATTCTTAGCGTGACCCATTATGAGAACAGTGGTTACGTGCAAAATACATCGTCGTGCTGTCACCATTGGTACCTGCTACGGAAATTTGTTGAATATTGTCAAGTTGTTAGCTTATTGGTAGACAACCTTTTGGGATCCCGTTGGGCAAGATTTGATCGTTCTCCCGAACCAATAACATTTCTTTAGTTCTTTGAATCTATTTTAATTTATTTGAAGTTCCAAAGGACAGCAAAGCAGATGTCCCCATGCACCAACAAATTTCTCCGCACCTAAGGCTTGTTTATTGTCTGTCCCCAGGTCAACGATAGTTGATCGTATTCACTATTGTCGTTAAGCGTCGGGGTGGAAGCTTCAGCTGTCGTTCCAACTCCACATGAGTTGTCGTTCCATCTCCACATGAGTTGTCGTTCCAACTCCACATGAGTTGTCGTTCGAACTCCATATGAGTTGTCGTTCCAACTCCACATGAGTTGTCGTTCCATCTCCACATGAGTTGTCGTTCCAACTCCACATGAGTTGTCGTTCCAACTCCACATGAGTTGTCGTTCCAACTCCACATGAGTTGCCTTAGTTGTAATTAAGTCTAAGTTTTCTTCAAGGTTATCTTGATGTTTTCTATCCATCATTTTCTTGGTCTCCGTTGTCCTTATGTCCGGATATTCTTTTGTTAATCTTATTTGTATTTGGTTTGGGTTCATTCGCATACGATGACCGAACCATTTTACTTGCTGTCTTACGATATGCTCAATAAATATTATACCAACTATTTTCCTAATTTCTTATTTTATCTTGTTTAGTAACAATTGCTTCTTTCTCAGACACTTCATTTCACATGCAACGATTTTCTTATGCTGCGAGACTGTTAAGGGCCTAAGGCTTGCCACGTTGAAAGTCCATAATGTTGGACATGACACGAAATTCAACATAAATATTGCTATACTGCCCTGGCCATGCTGGGGTCAGAGTAAACGAGAGAGCCGAATTATTGGCAGGCAATGCGGCGATAGATGGCACAATGCTGAGAAGAGATAAAGCAGACTTGATCAAGGCAGTAATAAATTCATTTCAAGACTATGATGTCAATGAGGCTGAGAACGTACACACACACAGAGAGAATGTTAGAAATGGGAATATCTAGGGGGGAGGGAAAGAAAACGTAATTTTTTGGAAGGCCCCGAAGATCACGCAATAAACACCCGACCGGGAATCTGAATCTACATACAATGCAATGGCTGCTGGAACGGACGGCGGAGCACTTATGGGAGTTCCCCACATGCTGTGAAACCAGTTTCTAATCAAGAATCAAGAAGTACAAGCACAAACCCACTATCTGTTTTACTTGAATTGCGAATGATTTTGGCACAATTTAGTCAACGAGTCTCGTTTATTTCAGATCAAGTTGAGCTATTTTAGATAAATGTGATCTGAATAAATGTTTCTCGTTGACATTTGCTAATTTATTTTAGCATGGACTATCACACGAAAACAGATCGACTTACATATCTCACACTCTCTGAAACACTATCACATTTTAGTGATGAACGAACGCTTTGTTTTCACTATATCTCTTCATTATTGCTAACAGTTTCAACGTCTTAATGATCACATAGCTGCTGCGTTTAAAAATCACACAGTGACCATATTCCCTTTGTGACGGATCATATAATGTTATATTATCTAATAAAGTATACACGGGACCAGGTGTTCCTTAACGGATCCCTACCTGGCATACCCAAACAGCGCTTCTGATGCCTGTAAATGATGTCAGAGCTGAGAGTACTGAAAGGATATTGGTAAGCAAAGTGAAACTCTTCCAATGAAAATACAATATATTGTTCTATGTGTATGTTTATATATCGCTGTAAGTCAAGGGACTAGGCGAATCTGATGAGCGCACGTTTATGCCTGGCGGAGTGTTTAAGACATTTATTTTGTGCTCATGTAATTGTAATTTGATCCCTCTTCTGTCATTTCGTTTACAAGTGTATTGCTTCGGTGATCCCAGGTGATTATCGTAAGAAGCTACTGAATCACCTGCTATGTGTTGTATTCTTGGCAGTCGCTTCGATGAGAGGAGTAGAATCCATATGAGGAAACCAAAGTGTATTGAAGTTAATCCTCAGCGAATATTAAGATCTTTCAAATGTCTTTAACCTCACAAGATTACAAGTTTCCATGCATTTGTTTAAAACAATTGATTTTTAGTGTAAATCAATTTATGTAACGATTTGATTGTTAGTGTAAATCAATTTATGTAACATGATTTGATTGTTAGTAGAAATACATTTTTGTAAAATAAGAATAGTATAGTGCGTTCATAAATAGTTGTCCACCGATATTGTCTATTTCCTCCGTAATTACTGAGCCTATAGGCTTCATATTTTGCATGAGTGCATTATTTCATAATCACGTTACAGATTTATGATTAATTATTATCTAGATTGAACGGATTTATCGCAACACTCTCTACGATTGTCGTTTTTAAGGTAGTAATGATTTGATTTTATGTGGGAAAGAAATGTTACTGTAATTGCTGGCATATGCGTATATAAGTATAAATCACGCTGTCTAACACGACAAGATTGTTAGTATAAATAAAACTATGTAACAAAATATTACTGTTATAAATCAATTTGTGTAACGATTCATTTATGTAACTATTTATGTAATTTATGTAATTATGTATCAATTTATGTAACAAAGTGAATGTATGTAACGATACGATTATTACTGTAAATCTATTTATATAACATGATACGATTGTTACTATAAATCAATTTACGTAACATAGGACATTCAGTATTTAAAAGCGGGTATACCCCAGCCCCCAATCAATTGATTGTTTCTCCAGAAAACGGTCAGAAAAATTCCACCGGAAACGAATGAATTTACGATAAAATCGAGAAAATAACTTTTCATTTTAATTCCAACCATTTTAAAGTCATGTAAACGGTTCTGTCAAGACGGCTACTTTTGTTGATGTTACATCAGAATAATAAATTTAAATAATCCGTTGCTCTTAGAAAACTAAACTAGCGTATGTCAATATATCTCAGAAAATGTATAAATAATAATTCATTCTTGTAGTTGATATGGACCGTATGTTGTCGGTCCCGAAAGGAGAGGAAAGACTAGTAATACTGTTTACATTCCATGTATGTCGCAAGATGCAACTAAGAATGTTTTGGGATGGATAGACTGTCCCATTCAATATCGGTTCAACGTGATCTAGAAACCATGCTGAAGTCGGATGTGTCAGACTAATTGCGCAAATAACACACCTAACCTGTAGACTATGAGACAAAGAATTCCGTTCTCCGGGCAATATTCCGTTAAACTGCAGGAGTTTGAGAGCGACCGCAGAACAAAAAGAATAGAAGATAAGACAAAATGAAATAAATGCTTATGGCTGTTTACGCAATAAATAAATGTAGCAGCTTGTTCTAGTTTGAGATCCGTTCTATGACCATTCAGATTCGTCTTTACACAACCTGTAGCCTAAGGCAAAAAATCAATTTCTTAGACCAAAACATTGGGTGAACAAGTTTGTTTTCAATTAAAGGGAAGATCTTTGATTTCGTATCATTTTGCATAACTAATATTGAAGATGGCTGGTCTGCTTGGGTAAACATCGATCGAAGTTGCCATTTAGGACAGGAAAAATATTCCAGATTATAGATGTCACAAAAGAATATCAATGTTGATAAATGAAAATTGCTATGGGGACTGTCCATAAATTATGTCCTGAATTTGCAGATGATGGTCTGAAAAAATTGACAGTAGATGACAAGAGGGAGGAGTTTGATAAAAGTTGACGTCAATAGTAGTGCTTTCTTTAGTGGGAGCATATTCTGATCAAGATGCAGCAATCAACACAGCATTTCCTGACTGTAGTGATTTCTAAGAAATGTAAATATTGTCAGTAGTTTGCCATTGCCGTTTGAACCGTCCGAATGCACAATTTGCCTGCGGCGGGATTAGAACCCAGTACCTTGGCTGTCACAGACGAGCTCTGCACCACGCCGTCATGGAACCGGTCATTGTTATTTTTAATCTACGAATCGAAGTGTTTGAATTTGAAAAAAATAATTCAATACGATAAAAGAAACATTTTAGCAGTTTTTCTCCAAGAATTCTTTGTTTAAAGAAGTGAAGATCAGTTTTTCTCCAAGAATTCTTTGTTTAAAAAAGTGAAGTTCAGTTTTTCTCCAAGAATAGTTTAAAGAAGTGAAGTTCAGTTTTTCTCCAAGAATAGTTTAAAGAAGTGCAGTTAAATCTTTGTGGACATACATAAGCAGGTGAGGGTCACTGAAATATCGACAGTTGTTGACATTTGAGTGGACATTTGGACAATTGGTGGTGGTCATTAACTTGTTCATGTAATGTATGAACAGCCCCTATGTGTTATTTGTGATTGGCTAGTCGGAAATGTAAAAAAAAACAACAACATAACTTGGTCGAACAAGATGGTGGTCAGCAGAACTCCCCCCCCCCCCCGGATCGACTAGTGATGATATTGGATGTAGAAATGTCGGCAAAAATTCAACAATATTTGAATATTTATGTCATTTAAAGATATGCTTAAATTATAATGATTTATTTGTAAATAAGCTCTATCAGTGTAGTTTCCATGCTGCAATTCTTTATTATTTCCCCATATCCATCTTTTCATATATCTCAGGTCTTTCCTTATATTTTCCTTATGAATTACTTTCTCGATAATTTAATCCTCTATTTCAACCCACAGCCTTTATCATTCCTGACAGATATACGATCAGCACACGAATTGTCCATGTAAAAAAACTACGATACTTGCAAATACTAATGACCGATTTAAACAGTCAACGCAAAGTAGCTATTTAGTGGGTACCATCGCATTGTGGGAAACATGGACACGAAAAAAAAAATAGGCTGGTTAAGTTGGTTGATGCAAATAATCAATTAGATGTGTCATTAACGTAACATAAAAAAATCAAAGCAATTAGTAAATGAGCACAAACAAATATATGTCCTTTTGGGTCTTGCAGATAGTCATTTAGCGAAAAGAAGAAGCAATCCGTTGAATTTGTTCTCAGAAATGTGATTTTTCAAGCGATCAAATCACAGAAACGGAATATTTTTGTTTCCTTCTTTCTCTGTTTTCTTTTATATCTTTAAACATATTATTTCTGAACAATGCTGCTTCCCCAAACAGGTTCTGCCTCGCGAGTTTCGGCCTTGTTTTCCCAGTTTTTGGATGCTATTCGGAAGCCATTCATTGAGGATTTGCAGATGTCTTTATGCCTCAACATTGGTCTACGGCGAGTTCATGGCCTTCAGCCAGTTCCCCGAATAGTACTTGTTTTGGGATGCGGCAGTTGGCATTCTGCGGACGTAGCCCAGCCAACGAAATATTTTTATATTGACTGTTTCCTTGGTAGATGAATGCAATTATTTCATTATCCAGAGAAGGGGTGGATGTAATTGTGGATTCTAGGTAGCAAATATGTCGACTTGCTTTATACAGGTGTTGCTTAGGGTGATGTTTGTTGGCACTGTATATCCCTGACACATTGCCACAGTTTTAGTGATGATTCTTGTCAAAGAGAAACGCTCGCATGCCTTCGTCATGTTGTCAATTTGAGACTGAAGGTGGACTCAACTGTGTACCCATAGTTCAGCATTATCTGAGAAGAGAAGTTCTCTGATGCAATTAATTGGTCTTTATAGCCTAATTGGTCTTTATAGCCTAATTGGTCTTTATAGCCTAATTGGTCTTTATAGCCTAATTGGTCTTTATAGCCTAATTGGTCTTTATAGCCTAATTGGTCTTTATCCGCTGATTGAAAGGGGCACGCCTCTCCAAAAGAGAGTCAAACGCATTAACTACCTACTATTTACCTCCCATTTATTGTTTTGATGATAGTACCATAACAAATTACTATGCCCTTTATATTATCCCCCCCCCCCTTTGCAAACATAGAGCAAATTGAGGTCCTTATATTTGTTTCAAAAAATATGTGCCATCTTTCTGCATGATCGCATCTGCCTACGTCCTTTTTTAGTATGCCCTTGCTTGCTGATCCTAAACAGCTTTATCTGCCATGACGGATTCCATTTTTCCCGTGATTTTTTTGGCTAACAAAACAATGTCTATGCATATGACCAATGACATGGGATGTTTAATACATAATTCTACTTGGAAATCAGCCAGCATGATTATCCTGGAGAGGCACTGGTATGTCCTAAGCTCCTGGCTATATAACCAACGAATGACACGTGTTGACCAGAAGAATACACGAGAAATCGTCAGCAATCAATTTCCATTCAAGTTGAATGAGAAACTGGAAAGTTAATCTGATATGATCAAAGAACGCATCTCTAGTTACGCTAATTACCAGTATCTCCCTGCGTTATTCTTTCAGATCGGTAGTTCCAAAAGACAAATTAATGAAGACAGACGTAAAGATGAACATAATCTTCATCAAAGACAACATATCTGTAATGGAAGATGGTTGTACGGGATATGAATTGAGTGTTTGAGATAATTTATTACATAGTGTAACTTGATGAGATGTAAATAATACAGCAGCGAGATGTAGGCAGAGCTTGAGCTAATTGTATCGTCGTGTCCATTTATGTGTCTCTGAATGTGATTGATGTACTTTATTAACGGTGGCATGACATTGTCGTATTGCTAAAACTGTGTCATTCTAAAATGATTTCTCGGTCCGTATTGTTTTTCAGTTTTGGTCATGTAGTTATAGTTCTTCAGATACAGTCTTATTCTTCTTCTTTTATTCGTTTAGTACGTGATTGTATCTGACATTATGTCTCTTCTATAAACTGTGTATTGTAACTTGTACAGAGATTTCTTCTATAAACTTGACTGTGTATTGTAACTTGTACAGAGATGTATTCTATAAACTTGACTGTGTATTGTAACTTGTACAGAGATTTCTTCTATAAACTTGACTGTGTATTGTAGCTTCTGCTCCTGAATTTGTTACTACATTTGTTTTTGTTTCTTCTTCTTTCGTCACTCTCCGTTCTTTGTCTAGACTTGTTAGACTTCTGTCTTCATTGTAAATCAATAAGTCAATAAATCGATAAATCATCAGGAGCGTCTCTGTATCGATGATCTGATTTGCTGAAGGGGATCTCCAGCATCGTCTGCCTCTCGTCTTGGTAGTGCACTCTGATAGACTGCATCCTGTCCATCTCGTCATCTTACTCTCCCACATCCATCTCTTGCTCGCCTCCCCTCGAATTTACCCCCCCCCCCCCCACTCAAAGTAAGGTCTTCAACAAGGTGTCATGTCTTTTTAATTTTAATATGTCCAAATTATTTTATTTGTTTGATTTTTATTTCCATTAGTAATTCTTTCTTCACACTAAGTGTTGTTAGAACCTATCTTGTTTGTTTTCTTCTCTTTTCAAGAAGTTCTCCCTAGTCTTATATATATTCAAATATCAAAAAGCATCAATTATATCTTCTAGTTGTTTCTTCATTGTCCATGTTTCTGAGCCATACATTAATTTAGAATAGATATAGAATTTTATAATTCTAGATTTTAGCTTGTTTACATGTCAATATATTGCTCATGTTGGTAAAAGTATTATTATCTATTTCCTATTCGATTTTAAACTTCTGTTTCTCATCTACAATCATTGATGATTATGTGTCCAAGATTCATGGGCTGGTCTACGTTTCTCTCCATGTATTTTTATGTTTAGCGTTTATTCCTCTGTGATTTACTGATTATAATAATGTTTGTTTTCCATAAACTTTCTTTGATTTGTCTACTTGATATATTATTCTTTGCAGTTTTTGTTCACTTTCTTCAGAATTGTGCCTTCTGTATATAGTAATTTGTGTATCATTGGCATTAAAAAAACTGTTATTACTGCGTGTTTTCCTGTTAAAGAGTACAGGGAGGTTTTTTGGCTGTCGAAATAAAGGCCGTTTTGCCATATCTGTCGCCGCGACGTGCACAGGAATAACTTTTTATTACACTTTCGAAAGACAAAAATCCTTATCCCAATATTGAATTGAACCCGGGACCTCAGTCTTCTCAGAACTTCGTTCTAGCCATAATACCAAGCGGTCCAACATCTTAGACATAATATAACAAACTAACTATTATATTATGTAACATAAAAATTAATTTATATAAATATAACCAATATAATTAATTTACAATTTGACATTACTTTAAAATTACATTTAAATCTGAGTTAATTATCAGCTGACAACCGCAGAGATAATCGAGAAACTCTAACACACAATTAAAACGTTGCCTTCACCTTTCTGTCAGTGGATGCTTTCACACAAATGCTTTAATCTCTAACTTCAGATAACTGTTTCCAGGATTAAAACAAGAACTATCTCCAAAGTCATATCAACGAAACACGATATATGAAATAATAGTTAACTACATATGCACGAGACAACAATGACCGGGTCGCTATATGACCGAAAGATTGGTAGCTGAACTAGAAGTAATATACAACTAGTCTTGTCCAAGAAATACCACTTACTTTTGCTAGAACTCACATCCACCGATATCGCGAACTTTGTACAGGCATAGAATTATGTTCCAAGAATACTTGGCTGAATCTTTAGGATATGTCAGGTAAGACTACGATAAATAGTGCTGGTAGGGTATGTCTAATCAATGGTTCAAGTCGTGTCTCACCGTAGCAGACATGGATTATAGTTTCCTACAATAGTTTCTGATCGCTGGTTTCTGCAAGCGAGTTTTCTAGTATAACCTCAATGTTTCACATTTTCTTAGTGTCTTCTGTTCTTGAATATGTCTGTCGTTTTGTATTTTATGCTACTTTAACTAACTAAACCCGAGGTACCAATAAATCGGTTCGACTATTTTCTTGAACTGTCGCAATGCCAACGTACCAGCTTTTCGAGTAATCTCTTACTATACAGAGCAGCGTCAAAACGGTTCAGAAGTGAATCAATAAACGTTTTTTCATCTGTGTACTACTATCAGTTTTCCCCGTACACAAAAAGGGGTTGCAGTTGTTGTTCTCCAGCGAATGTTCACCTTCATCTATCTCTCTTTAATTGACGCTGGTATAATGACTTCAGTTCCTCTTTAATTGACGCTGGTATAATGACTTCAGTTCCTCTTTAATTGACGCTGGTATAATGACTTCAGTTCCTCTTTAATTGACGCTGGTATAATGACTTCAGTTCCTCTTTAATTGACGCTGGTATAATGACTTCAGTTCCTCTTTAATTGACGCTGGTATAATGACTTCAGTTCCTCTTTAATTGACGCTGGTATAATGACTTCAGTTCCTCTTTAATTGACGCTGGTATAATGACTTCAGTTCCTCTTTAATTGACGCTGGTATAATGATTTCAGTTCCTCTTTAATTGACGCTGGTATAATGACTTCAGTTCCTCTTTAATTGACGCTGGTATAATGACTTCAGTTCCTCTTTAATTGACGCTGGTATAATGACTTCAGTTCCTCTTTAATTGACGCTGGTATAATGACTTCAGTTCCTCTTTAATTGACGCTGGTATAATGACTTCAGTTCCTCTTTAATTGACGCTGGTATAATGACTTCAGTTCCTCTTTAATTGACGCTGGTATAATGACTTCAGTTCCTCTTTAATTGACGCTGGTATAATGACTTCAGTTCCTCTTTAATTGACGCTGGTATAATGACTTCAGTTCCTCTTTAATTGACGCTGGTATAATGACTTCAGTTCCTCTTTAATTGACGCTGGTATAATGACTTCAGTTCCTCTTTAATTGACGCTGGTATAATGACTTCAGTTCCTCTGTAATTGACGCTGGTATAATGACTTCAGTTCCTCTTTAATTGACGCTGGTATAATGACTTCAGTTCCTCATTAATTGACGCTGGTATAATGACTTCAGTTCCTCTTTAATTGACGCTGGTATAATGACTTCAGTTCCTCTTTAATTGACGCTGGTATAATGACTTCAGTTCCTCTTTAATTGACGCTGGTATAATGACTTCAGTTCCTCTTTAATTGACGCTGGTATAATGACTTCAGTTCCTCTTTAATTGACGCTGGTATAATGACTTCAGTTCCTCTTTAATTGACGCTGGTATAATGACTTCAGTTCCTCTTTAATTGACGCTGGTATAATGACTTCAGTTCCTCTTTAATTGACGCTGGTATAATGACTTCAGTTCCTCTTTAATTGACGCTGGTATAATGACTTCAGTTCCTCTTTAATTGACGCTGGTATAATGACTTCAGTTCCTCTTTAATTGACGCTGGTATAATGACTTCAGTTCCTCTTTAATTGACGCTGGTATAATGACGTCAGTTCCTCTTTAATTGACGCTGGTATAATGACTTCAGTTCCTCTTTAATTGACGCTGGTATAATGACTTCAGTTCCTCTTTAATTGACGCTGGTATAATGACTTCAGTTCCTCTTTATATCTTTACGTTGGACAATGTCTGACATTTCACTTCTTCAGTTTCTCTTTATATCCTAATTGGACACCGTTAGGTGGGTAGTTAATGAGTTTACCTCTCTTTTGGAGATGCGTGCCCTTTCAACCATTGGACAACAAAATTCAATTAGGTTATATCAGGACACACTACCATCAAATATTAGATGTAACAAAGACACCAAGTATATAAAATTGAATTATTGGACACTGGTATGCTCGCTTAAACAGAGCCTGCTTGCTTTTTATACTGGAGACTGGTATATTCCATTCTACAGCCCCATCTGTCTTTCTAAAAGGACAGGGTATGTCACCTTATACAGCGCGTCCTTTGATCTCAACTCATTTGATAAGAATTTTATACAACTTTCGTTCCTGCTTGTTTTCCTGTGATGGAGCGCAGGGATATTTTCTATAGGCTGTGGAAATAAAGGTCGCTTTGCCATAGCAGACGCCGCGACATGTATAGGAAAGATTTCGGTTGTACCTCGGAAAGAAAGAATTATGTCCCAACCGTGGGCTGAACTCGGGACCTCAAGGGTCTGAGGGCGGCGCTCTAAAAACACGGCCATGGGCCAGGCCAATAACATTTATGTATGAACTTATTCGTCTAGACAGACTGTCTGAAGTAAGCTTGTATGTGTTGAAGTTGAGATGGTACGATCAGGGCAGGACTTCTCATGAAAACACAATTCATGAAATAATCTACATACATTTGCTCTTCACATAAGACACATGGGAATTTCACATTCGCTGAGTTGCTGGTCTTTACGGCATCGCTGGGTTGTTGGTCTTTACGTCATCGCTGGGTTGTTGGTCTTTACGTCATCGCTGGGTTGTTGGTCTTTACGTCATCGCTGGGTTGTTGGTCTTTACGTCATCGATAGGTTGTTGGTCTTTACGTCTCCGCCTACGATTTTATGCCTTGCACGTTATTCAATTCTCAAAGGCCATAATACCACAATTAGTTCTCCAAACAAAGTAATGTTCCACTACGATTTTCACAGATTTATGACGTGAGAGCTTCCCATATAATATTTATTTTCGGATGCTGCTGTTTTTCATCTCTGAATGTGGCCAAGATAGTAAAGAAACCAAAAGCGGACATTATTGTTGGAGGCCTTTGACCTTTAGAGAACTTCAGTGTTGGCAATTTTGTCTTGTTACTTGAGGTTCAGAATTTTACAATAACAGCGACTTTGAAAGCTATTCAACCTTTGTTCTTGCCTAGAGTGAGTTGTCCATGTTTCACATCCGCAGAGAAGGACACTGAAGATACACGGTTGGTATATAAGTAGATAAGATTCTGCTGTCAACTATGGATTGTTCCATATTATTAGTATCTATTATGTTGTTGACAGTTTGTTTAACATGGTGACTGCTACTCCTATTCAGGCACTTATATCTTCCTTGAGTGATAAAATAACGGTGACTTTGGAACCCAGATAGTTAAAGTTTAAAAAAAAATGGAAGTTGCACATTGTGTAGCGTGATGGTCGATGATCTGGGAGCATTTTGGCAGATAACCACAGTTTTCTTGATGATTATTGATAGCGGGATAGTAGATACTATACGCATCAGCGCATAGTAGCAGTAGCATCAGCAGCAGCAGTAGCAGTAGCAGTATCCTAACATGGTCTAAGTGATTTTAGTTTTTGCTTTCCCGCGGGCCACGTTAAACATTTAGCTATCAAATCTCGTGCGAAAGAAGATCTCACGTTCTTAATTGCCGAAAGCGTCGCGTGATGAGGACAAATATCCAGAAGATGGTTAGAGCGAGGTGAGACTGACGTCAGTAAGATGGTTAGAGCGAGGTGAGACCGACGTCAGTAAGATGGTTATAGCGAGGTGAGACCGACGTCAGTAAGATGGTTATAGCGAGGTGAGACTGACGTCAGTAAGATGGTTATAGCGAGGTGAGACTGACGTCAGTAAGATGGTTATAGCGAGGTAAGACTGACGTCAGTAAGATGGTTATAGCGAGGTGAGACCGACGTCAGTAAGATGGTTATAGCGAGGTGAGACTGAGGTCACATGACATGATCTTGTCCTATTACACTGTGTCCATAAAGAACATAAGTCCATGGGCCACTGGAACCTTCAACCAACAAAACAACTAATCAACCAGCCAACCAACGAGCCAGTCAACCAACCAACCTACCATCCTGATGACGGTGACCGCCGCTTGCTACTGTTCATACGGTCAAGTAGCAGACCAGTCAGTACATGAAAAGTGTACTAGGAATCCATCAATTTGCAGCTTCTCTGGAGGCTGATTTTTTCGAATTTCAATTGACATGGACGTGAATAGAATATACATAACAAATCTGTGATTCAAGATGTATGTCTTTTGTATTCTTCTGCATAGCCCCTTCAGAAGAATGCATGCCTCAGCGAATCTCAAAACGTCATGATGCATAATCAGCGGTCAGTTCTTCCCAAGAATGTGGGCTGATCATGAAATCGTGCAAGGATGTCTTGTAGATGTCCAAATATGTTAATTGTGGTCTGCGCCTTTGCCGTTCACAGGTGAGACGTTACCAAAAATATTTATCAAACATGGGATCATGAGACATTATTATCACATGGCGAACCCACCTTGTGAAATAATTCTCAAATGGTCAACCCATCTTATGATATAATTCGCACATGGTCACCCCATCTAAAACGTCCATGTCTGAGAGTCGAGTAGATGGATGGTATCTTAGCTTGGAGAAATAAGTCCGTACTAGAAACCCTATATACAAACCATCTTAGTTTGTTGGTAAAACAACTGCAATTCTGATAAACTATTCCATGAACGTCTGAGATAAAAAAAACAACATCTGTACAGAAAGTAAACGTGGATTTTTACATTTTTTATTATTATCGTGTATTTCATTGGTCAATATTTATGTACTTCGAGTTGCATGCCAAAAATAGACAAGACGGACCACGAAACAATCAAAATCTGTACACAGGTCTATATAAAGGAAACTGGTCATGCATATTCCTAGTCTCTTCGTGCTTCATTCAGTTTGCATCTACTGTTTTAAACATATTTTTTATTATCCGACCTGCATACTACTCCCATCCCTCAATTAATTGGTTATTTGTTTGTATTGTATTTGAATAGACCTATCACTGTTACCAAACTGGTCTGTGCATTTTTCAAAAACACACATTTCGTTGAAGCCTTTCGTATGTATACATGCTTTATAAAATTATCTGATTTTGTCTAGTTTTTCCTTTATACTGATCTGATCTTCCTTCTTATATATGTATTTTCGTAACATTTCACTCCAGAATTCTTAAAGTTGACAAGCGTGCTCACGTTTTATTTGTGAAAGATCAGTGGAGCATTGAAGATTATAAAATAATTAAATTCAGAATTGGACACATTGAAAAATGCAAGAAATAATTCATCTGAACATTTGAAATCGTTGCGGAAGAAATTATTACGCACTTTTTGTGGGGTCTGGCTGTTGTAATGTTTCGCCTTTAGCAAAATCTGCAAGGAAAAATGTTTTTAACTGCTGCTGTGAAGAAAAAAACAACATATTTAGCATTGAGTTCTGGTATGTTGTCATATCAGCAAAACTGACTTAATGTGAGCAGAGAATATCATTGGTTACTTGATGTAACATACCTTGTCATTGGTTACTTGGTGTAACATACTTTGTGCTGATAGAAAATAAAAATGACAGGATGTCTAATAGCATCATTTTTTGGGGGGATAATTCTCGTTAAGTCAACAGGACTATATAAAACACTTAGGTCTAGATTTTCAACAGCGTTGCTGGATTTCCCGTCATTGAACTAATCGTGACCGATCTCCAGTTAAGGCCTTTGTACAGAAAGTAAACATAACCTGAAAGGCTGATTTTTTAAATTATGTTCGTACTTTTCGTTGATAGGCCTTGGAGTTTTTGGCATGTGGCTTCAAGTTTATTAAAAAAATAAAATGACCAAGAGAAATAACTACAATAATCAAAAAACGTGTAACGAATGAAGTCTTATTTAATTTCTGTACTGAGGTTTTTTACTGCAGTCAGTAAGTCTCGAACCAATTATCATTAGTATAGAAAATATATGAGCATCCTGTATATCGCCAAGATGTGTGACGCATTTCAGCCAAGATGTGTGACGATTATGAGATCAGCCAAGATGGGTGACGATAATTGAGATCAGCCAAGATGGGTGACGATAATTGAGATCAGCAACAGGCATCTAGAAAAAAAACTGGAAAGGACTAATTAAGTGTGTCACATTTAAGGGGTTGTTGTCAACAAGTGTTTCAGGGAGTTCTGGCACAATATTTCATAAGTCTTTCTCTAGAACAGCTTCACCCCCTCCACCAAAACTCTGAGTAGGAGGATTCATGTAAAAGCATTTCATAATTTGGAAATGAAACCACACTTTTAGAGAATGAAACCATAGATTAAGGGAATGAAACCATAGTTTTAGTGAATGAAACCATAGTTTTAGTGAATGAAACCATAGTTTTAGTGAATGAAACCATAGTTTTAGTGAATGAAACCATAGTTTTAGAGAATGAAACTATAGTTTTAGAGAATGAAACCATAGGTTTAGAGATTGAAACCATAGGTTTAGAGAATGAAACCATAGTTTTAGAGAATGAAACCATAGGTTTAGAGATTGAAACCATAGTTTTAGTGAATGAAACCATAGTTTTAGAGAATGAAACCATAGTTTTAGAGAATGAAACTATAGTTTTAGTGAATGAAACTATAGTTTTAGAGAATGAAACTATAGTTTTAGAGAATGAAACTATAGTTTTAGAGAATGAAACCATAGTTTTAGAGAATGAAACCATAGTTTTAGAGAATGAAACCATAGTTTTAGAGAATGAAACCATAGTTTTAGAGAATGAAACCATAGTTTTAGAGAATGAAACCATAGTTTTAGAGAATGAAACCATAGTTTTAGAGAATGAAATCAGTTTTAGAGAATGAAATTATAGTTTTAGAGAATGACGTCCACCCTGCCCCCATAGGTAACTATTACTTTAACATCACCGTTTGTAATTACTGGAAATTTATATAAACACTGCCTAAAACGGATATGTCGATCCATTGGCGCAAATAAAACGATGACACAACGCATTTCCATGTTCTGGACTACATGCTGCTAGAAGTGTAGCATGGCCATTATCCAACTACAATAATCATCCAGCGGGAGTTTGAGAAAGAACACTGAAGAAGAAGGAGATACAGATACACAAAGCAGAAGAGAGATAGAGAGATAAGCATAGAGAAAGATAGCCAGAGAGATACAGAGACAGGACATATGGCGAGAGATACATCCAGATATACAGGGTGTGACAGAAAGAGAAAAAAAACAGTCAGAGAGACATAAAGAAACATGTACAAACAAAGAGACATGGAAAAAGAAATACAAATACAGATGCAAACAGAGACAGACGGAGAGAAACAAAGAGAGAGACATAGAGAAATGGCTAGGTGAAATGTGCTTTTATTGTGAGGAACGTTTCCTTCAAACGCGGACGAAAGTCTATTTTGGTTATATCAGAGCCTTCCAACTATCACAAACAGTGGAAGTCACGGTTCTGGTAGTGCAGTCACCACCGGCAGGAAAATAGAAATGCTCAGATATAGATGTTTAAAGTATTGGATGGAATAAGTTATTATTCGTGTTATCGCCAAAGGGTAACTTTTCTAGTAATGAAAGCTGTCAATTGCACGAGGCGGGTACATAATATTGATAACAGTGGAGCAGACTAGGAGAAGCACTCATCGATTACTGCCGTCCTCATTGGATGACACACGTATACATATCCCTCAACTTTCCTGCTAGTTCTGCATAAGATTACATTCTCCTTATGACATGATCAAATTGTTTCCCATGTACAAAGGAGGCAATTGAACGGTTTTGAAGTTTACAAGTAAACGTTTCTAAAAATATATAGACATCAGAACATATTTCAAATTGCCTGACAGTCGATTCGGAGTTTCGGTATATCATTGACGTGCAGATATATAATCAGGAGAGAAAAAAACTGAAGGAAACTGTGTTCACTTATAGTGTAATGTAGAAGTAAAGTTCTTCAGAATGATCGACGACTTAGGCCCGGGGGACAGAAATGGCTCGTCAAGTTCTTTTCACTGGCCTGCGAGTCTGATGTCACAATCTAACTTCTGGGATAAAAATCACGACAGACATGAACAAACAAACAAGAAAACATATCACGACACACATGAACAAACAAACAAGGAAACATTAATAATGTTAGCAATCCACCACCAAAATGTGTAAGAAAACAATTGTAGTGACAAAGAGTAAATGATATCTACAAATCTTTGGTAGTTTGTGTCGAACGAGAGTTCAGAAAAAAATACATATTGATTAATTGATGTAGACATCTATGACGATAAAAGTATGAACAGTGAAAACGTTTGTCTGGTTGGCAAATCTGATGATCAAATTAGTAATGTAGCGGTTCTCTCCTGAAATATATATATATTTCAGGAGAGAACCGCTACATTACTAATTTGATCATCAGATCATCAGATATATATATATATATATATATATATATATATATATATATATATATATATATATATTGTTATATATATAATTTGAGATAGGAATCTTGATTGCTCAGTTGAATAATAAATACGTATTAAAAATACAAGATGTGATTAGTTAAAAATAAAAACTAGGTTTAGAAGATAATTTAATGTTTCCATTAACCACCTATTGTGGTCCTAATAAATCTGATTAATTTGTTTATATATATATATATAACAATATTCCTACTATTCAAGAACTGCATATAATGGTTTTGAAAAGACACAATTGGTGAGATCTGACCTTTGCCCTGCGCTAAAGGAAAATGAATAAATATGTATATTGACTACTAATGGCATGATTCTTGATGAGGAACAAGCATCTCAGCACTGGGGGGGGGGCATTCCCATATATGCTCTGCTTGCCGTTTCGTCAGCCATCTAAAAGTGTATAAGCTCAGTGTCCCAGTCAGTTGCTGATTACGCGTTCTTTTGATCTTTCCGGAGAGGGGGCACTTTCTCCCATCGCCTCTAGTCTACCATTCTCTGAATATGTACATTGTCTTGTTCGACTTCCTCCTCGTCTTCTCGTTGGGTATCCATGACTGCTCTAATTAATTCAATCATGTCTCTTTTTTTATCTCGGTGCCGTTCACCAAGGCTTTTCCGTCAACACATCAGTTCTTTCGTTTCCCCTGACCCCAGCATGACCTAGACAATAGATCCATGTAATGCTCTGCTCATTGTTGAGAAGAGTGACCCACTCAGTTCTGATCATACACATTTCTATCTTGCGCAGCATACTTTGAGAGTCCTATAGAATCACTGAGTCTGTTGGTTGTTTCCAAGGAAGTCAAGAAAGAACGGAAGGATAATGTCGCACAAGATGTTGCAGCCGACAATGCTTTACTAAAGTCGTAGTACGATAACAATAGAAGAATTCGATCATTTCTAAATAACTGTTTCAATGACATGAACATATGTTACACCATGATACTCAAGAACATGTGTCAATGATCTCTGACGTATTATCTTTCTATTGGCTAAACTTTTTATTGCTTTTCAGCGTCAGGGGTAGAAGAGCTCTCTGGAGATGGCCATCGTGTGTGCTGAATATATTGTGGAATTTGTCGCCTCTTTTATTTCGGGGTACATCGTTTTAGTGGTCGGCCTCTAGGTCTGCCTTCCCTGTATCTGTGTAGCATAACTTGCTGTGGTATGCTGTCTGGTGGTAGTCTGATGATGTGTGCAAACCGTTTGATCTGTTGGCTCTTAATATACTCTACGATTGGGACAGTGCCGGTTCTTTGTCTAATGTCCTCATTTCTCACTCTCTAATGATTTGTTTTATTGAATTTAAATAAAGCTATATCATAAACTAGAAGCTTCTTCTTCTTCTTCTCGTTAGCAGTTTATCATGTCTACACATCAAGTCTAGTTTTCTTAATAAATGTTGCTGTATTTGAAAGCTCCTCAATGCTCGCATACAGCTTTCTGTGGATATCCATCTCTATATGCCAGTGGTCTTCCCTTAACTGGTTTAGTGTGATGCAGTCCTGCAGGATATGTCCAGGATATGTTACTGCCTGCCCACATGGTCACAGGTGTCATGGATCCAGCCATAATTTATTTAAATGACTATTTAGTCTGTAGTGTTATGTCCTGATGCGGAAGATGTTCGACTCAGTCAAGAAATTGATCAGAAGCAGACAATCACGACTTTTATGGCATTTGATGAGAATAGCACAACTTGAAAATTTAGTCACCACCGGAAATATTACGGGCACAAGTGACAGATGAAGACAAAGATGGAAGCCATTGGGTAGATTGTTACTGTGACACGAGTGATAGTGTCACGAACTGAACTAATGACGTAAAAGTCACAGAGTTATGAAGAAACACAACCACCTGCGCCACTCGGCGTGATACTTGATTGATGTCATTGGAAAGACAATTAACAGAAAAAAATAACTTAGTTCTAATTGTTATATTTTTAATATGTATTTTCTCAACAGCATAAACAAAACATTTTTCAGCGATGTATATCTTCTGGAAGCAATCATACGTAAACAAAAATGAAAGATTGTCAGTATTTTGTCAACATTTTACAGTGAAATGTTCTGCGTGATCAATAAAAAAAAAGAAATAAAATATGACAGCACCGAAACGTCAGAGGTAATAACAAGATTTAGTGACGTTTCAGCTTTGTAAAAATACTGAAAAAAGACGTTATAATTTGTGAATATTACGTTAATCGTGACAGCAAGTTACGTAACAATTTAAATAGTTGTCGATACATCTTTTTTTGTTATGTCTGTTTTCCAATATGGCGGTGAGAAGATACTAGCTCAAGGCAAGTCAGTTGTAGGCAAGATGCTTGCATCAGTTATTGTTTTTTTTTTTATCTTGAAGGAACTTAGAAAATATCTACTAGATTTACTTAGATGGAAAAATTTATTGAAGTGTACAATTGTGGACGGTTTATATGGTTAATGTTTTTTTTTCTCACTGTTGTCTTGTTTTTTATCACTAGTGTGTTCTTTTTTCTCACTATTGTCTGTCTTTATCTCATTATTGTCTTGGGTTTTTTCACTATTGTCTGGGGTTTTCTCACTATTGTCTGGGGTTTTCTCACTATTGTCTGGGGTTTTCTCACTATTGTCTGGGGTTTTCTCACTATTGTTGCGACTCTCTCCCCCTTTCCCCCATATTTCGATCTTGTTTTGGAACATTTTCACAGTCTCAAAAAAAGTTGGTTCCACCCCACCCCATTTACCCACTCTCCATTTTCCCCTGCACAATATACCCCCGTTCTGAAAAAGATCACCCACTACAAAATAAAAAGATCACTAAAAAGATCACCCACTAATGCGTATCGTATGAAGGGACGCAGACCCAAGATAGACAAATCATGGATGGATTGTGTCCAGAATACCATTAAACAGATTTGCACCCCATAAGGCATAACACCTGGCAAGGAATGGATACCTATTTCTATGGCCTTTCAAGACCATTACTTTCAATATGAAGTTCAGGGAACACAGCCGTACAGGGAACACAGCCGTACAGAGAACACAGCCGTACAGGGAACACAGCCGTACAGGGAACACAGCCGTACAGGGAACACAGCCGTACAGGGAACACAGCCGTACAGGGAACACAGCCGTACAGGGAACACAGCCGTACAGGGAACACAGCCGTACAGGGAACACAGCCGTGTGAGCGTAGATAATGAGGTCAGGGCACTCATCTGCGAACACATATGTTGTGATTTACACAGTTCATCCGACATCAGCGATCTGCATAAGGCTTTATTGCTAGATGACAAGGAAGAACAGTACACGAAGCCAGTCCAGTCTTTATCGCAACAACAAGCGGTTCTAACAATGGAAGTATTAGCCTCACAGCAGGCACTTAACTGCTGGAACAGCAATTCTATTCCCATGCGTGCATACTAAGTGACTCAATGAACATGATTCACAAAGTCAAAGCAGGTGACGTACGTAGGGAATGGGTGAAGTCATTAATATATATATATAAACTTTCAGAACTCACTGCAAAAACGTACACTTATCTTTGTGCCCGGACAAGCGGGTGTAGGGGGAAACGAACAAGTCGATCAATTAGCTAGCCATGCCACCACAACATATGGTCAGACTATGGACCGAGCAGACGAATTGATTGCTCTTCGTGAGTCTGCACGATCATATGATTTGGAGATAAATAATTATGTGGCAATATCGAATATACGCAAATTGGGAGTGAGGATAGGACTGGCTCTTAGAGAACATCTAACAAAGATTTCAAAAAGAGTAGTGAACTAACGTAGAACCGGAACCATCAGCCGTCATAATCTGAGAGATTTACTGGAGCAGAGATCTAAATAGGGACATGTCCACTGTGCGAAGAGGTACAGCAACATACCTAATACTAAGTTATGTACATGTCCGCTGTGCGAGTGTCCACTGTGCGAGTATCCGCTGTGCGAGTGTCCGCTGTGCGAGTGTCCATTGTGGGAAGAGGAGAAGCAACATATCCAATACCTAACTGTGTACATGTCCGCTGTGCGATGTCCGTTGTAAGAGTGTCCGCTGTACGAGTGTCCGTTGTGCGAAGAGGATAAACAACATATCTAATGCCCCTATAACTAAGTAGTTTTCAGAAATAAATCCGATGGATCTCCGAAACAAAACCGCACTTGCAAACATGACGTGACAATCATGAATCGAACTGGAAAGTTTTCAACAGAGCAAGTGACTTAACCACTGCTCCAGACTGATATTGTTTACGAAAATTGGAACAAAAATAATAATGGAAGATATAGTTGTTAAAGGTATGGTTACGGGGTAAAGACCGTACGGCGACAATGTATAAGTGTTATCTGAGCTTATTTCAACATGTCCTTGACACTGCATATCAATTCACCCCCAGGGTCGTGAGGAGTTGAGAATATAAAGACGACAACGTTCTGCAAATGATACCTCACCAAGTAACCTTTTAAATATTTTATAATATTCTTTTAAAAGTAATTTTTCTCATTGTGAACGCACGATCTGTGTCTGACTCATGCTTGCAATTGTCACATCTATTACTGAAAACAAGTAAATTGACATTTCAGCAAATTGACATTTGCTTGCCATCTCGGAAGATGAACTACGTTATACCATAAAGCTTATTTCAAACTAGTCTCCAGTAATATAGATGAAAATGTAGTTATGGGCGAGGAAAATCAATGACATGCTTCATTACTGTCCGCTCTTCACATTATAAAGCTGTTGAAGTCACAACAAATCGATAGGCAATTGAAGAATGAAATCAAAACACTTGACAACAAATGAAACCATAGATTAAGTTGTTTAGAGATTTGATTGTAGCAGTTTGCATAGGCAAGATAACCCGATATACATTGCACTCGTCTTCCTTGTTACGTTAATTACATGAACGAGTTTGTCAACATTGAATTATGTCCTGAAGAAATGATTGGTGACAATTAATTTCGAAATTTGTAAAACAGTGATGTTGTATACGATATCAGTGTATTGTTACACGTTTCAATAGTAGCCGCTTGGATGACTTGTTACGAGGTTTCAATAGTAGCCGCTTGGATGACTTGTTACGAGGTTTCAATAGTAGTCTCTGGGCTCATTAGTTTCACGATTTCAAACTTATTCTCTGAAATAACTTGTTACGCGGTATCAGTAATCATCTAAACAAATTGCAAACAAGTTAAGAATGTGAATTATAAAATGCTACATCTATTCTATATTAATGTATGGATCAGAAACATGGACACTAAATCTTCTTCTTCTTCTTCTTCTTCTCGTTCACAGTTTGACATGTCTACACAGCAAGTCCTGTTTTCAAGTCCAGCAAGTAAATACTGCTGTATTTGAAAGCTCCCCAGTGCCCCCATACATCTTTCTGTGAATATCCATCTCTGTGGGCCAGTGTTGTTCCCTTAACTGCTTTAGTGTATTGCAATCTTGCAGGATATGTTTAACGTTCTGTGCTGCCTGCTCACACGGGCACAGGGGTGATGGGACCAGTCTTAGACTATTTAGGTGACTGTTTAATCTGTTGTGTCCTGTTCTGATGCGGAAGATAATAACCTGCTCTGCTCTGTCGAGATAGTGGTAATTGTCTTTTATGTGGTCGACTTTCCTGATAGTTTTGAGGAGGGTCCTCTTTGAGGAACCGAAACCTCAAAAACACCAGACTGACAACTTCACTAACTGACAACTTCACTAACTGACAACTTCACTAACTGACAACTTCACTAACTGACAACTTCACTAACTGACAACTTCACTAACTGACAACTTCACTAACTGACAACTTCACTACAAGAAAACTTAACATCAGACTGACAACTTCACTAACTGACAACTTCACTAACTGACAACTTCACTAACTGACAACTTCACTAACTGACAACTTCACTAACTGACAACTTCACTAACTGACAACTTCACTAACTGACAACTTCACTAACTGACAACTTCACTACAAGAAAACTTATCTCCTGTACGTATTTATATCGCCTAGAAAATAAATTACAGCATAAACTTTCTAGGTTGCTGGCGATTGCCTATTATCTATCGCCATTTGAATGATGGTTCATAGTATCCACACTTGTCGTTAAGCGTAGAAGGTTTTGGCTACGTGCTGAGTGTATGCTATCAATGATTTCTTTAAGCATAACAACATAAATGAATACAACATTATTAACATTGATGCCAACATGCAACAATAAAATAAAACATCAAATTTTCCTATATTGAAAAATAATACTAGACACATTTTACACTGAAATTTTAATTTTAACAAGTCAGAGACATAAAAATGAACAAAACAAATAATTACCACAACAAATCAGCATACATATAAATATCCGTACACATAGAATGATAGTGACTCCGTGAACTATTATTTTGGTAGAAACAAAACACTGTACAGATGACTAAGAAACACGACTGGTAGATTTGGCAAGCAACGCGGTTCCTTGTAACCACAATATTACCATCAGACGTTCTGGTCAATAGTCAGACAAGGGCAAAGTCAAAGTTAGTCTCTGGTTTCTACAGATAATTAAAGTCGGGAAAAAGGATGAGGTTGACACCGACTGCGAAGAAAAAAGATATTGGTGTGTCCCATGAACGTGAAAGATAAGAAACAGTAGACAGATTTTTGTGTGAAAAGGAAAGAAATTTGGGGAATTTTAGAACATGGATGTAGGCGTTATAAAGCTGACATGAATATAGTCGTTGTAAACTGACATGAAAGTAGGCGTTGTAAAACTGGCATAAATGTAGGCGTTGTAACGTTGATGAAATATGAAGAATATAGAAAAAAATGTAGATGTTACAAGCAAGCACTGGTCACCAACTTGAGAGCTAGCAATGAGCTCTGGTCACCAACCTGAGAGCTAACAATGAGCTCTGGTCACCAACTTGAGAGCTAGCAATGAGCTCTGGTCACCAACTTGAGAGCTAGCAATGAGCTCTGGTCACCAACCTGAGAGCTAGCAATGAGCTCTGGTCGCCAACCTGACAGTTAGCAATGAGCTCTGGTCACCAACCTGAGAGATAACAATGAGCTCTGGTCACCAACCTGAGAGCTAGCAACGAGCTCTGGTCACCAACCTGAGAGCTAGCAATGAGCTCTGGTCACCAACCTGAGAGCTAGCAATGAGCTCTGGTCACCAACCTGAGAGCTAACAATGAGCTCTGGTCACCAACCAGAGAGCTATCAACGAGCTCTGGTCTCTATCCTAAGAGCTAGCAACGAGCTCTGGTCACCAATCTGAGAGCTAGCCACAAGCTCTGGTCACAACCTGAAAGCTAGCCACACAAGCTGTGGTCACCAACCTGAAAGCTAGCAACGATCTCTGGTCACCAAACTGAGAGCTACCATCGAGCTCTGATCACCAACCTGAAAGCTCGCCACGAGCAAATATGCTTTACTTTTTTGCCATTGTAGCGCATCATATAGACAGTACCACGGACGCCTACAATATATTCTATGAACTTTTAGCTTTGTTTGCAATTGATTCAATCTGCTGTGGAGGTTGCAAAACTGAATACTAGGCTATCTCTGTTCGTATCATTCCGGGTTTTTCTACAGAGCGAAACTATGCTTCATATGAAAGCTAATTGACTGTTATAAGTTCTCCCTGACAAGTGTTGTCAATTAAAATAAAGTACTCATTGCTGCATGAGTTCGAAAGGGTAGTATATAGTAGCCACAGCGTAATCTGCAATGCATGTTGTAAAAAAGCTATATGTGGAGAATATGTGGGTGGTATTAGCATACCGATTCTGTATGTCAAAGTGACTCAACAGTTGTGATGTAATCTTATCTGTGTCAGGACGAAATTTGCAGCTATTGCGGTACAGCTATAAACCAGTACACATCGCATACCGTTCTCTGAACTATATCCTGATATCCAGCAACAGTTGAAGAACCAACACAGAACAAAACATGTTTAACTGGCAGCTAGAACTTGTCCTTGGTAATGTCTACCTGGCCGCTAGAACTTGTCCTTGGTAATGTCTACCTGGCCGCTAGAACTTGTCCTTGGTAATGTCTACCTGGCCGCTAGAACTTGTCCTTGGTAATGTCTACCTGGCCGCTAGAACTTGTCCTTGGTAATGTCTACCTGGCCGCTAGAACATCTTGAAAATGTCTACTGTACCGTTAGAGATTTCCTTGAAAAAATCTACCTTGCTGCTAGAACTTCTTCCTATACATATCTACCGGGTAGCAAGAAGTTCTCCTTGATATGAAAATTTATTCATGAGTCTACAGATTTTGTTTGGAACGGTGCTGGTCTCATGAGAAATAATTGTTTACCTGTCCGAGGTATCACAAAAGTTGAGAATCACTGCTCTGTACAATCTCTTATTATTGTGTATCCAAACAACGACCACTGCAATTTCCTATTTTCTGGATTCTGCATGTATTTACTTTGTCTTTAGTGGCATTTTCTGGATTCTGCATGTATTTACTTTGTCTTTAGTGGCATTTTCTGGATTCTGCATGTATTTACTTTGTCTTTAGTGGCATTTTCTCATTACCATTTTTTATTGTCTTTGTGACACAAATGTCTACTTTAAAATCACAACAAGGTGGCCTTTATTTATTTTGTCACTTATCTTTCGTCCAGATAAAGGTTATCTACTCCAAACGTTGTATGACTTTTTATCTCATTGTTAGTATGTTATTTCTTTATTGCGAACACTATCTCCTATATCCGTTTATCCATGTATGTGCCCCGTGTTTTCCACACCACCATAATATGTATGGTTGTGTCGTGAACACTGTTGACTAATCTCCATATCTGTGTGGTCGCAAGCGTTCTTTCAGATTTTTTGTATTTTATTTTTCGTTCTAATTAAAAGCCGCAATATTTCTCTATTGATAGCGGAGCAACGATACTATTCAATATTCACCAGGTTGTATTCCAGAGAGCTAGAGAGAGAGAGAGAGAGATAGAGAGAGATTGTATTCCAGAGAGAAGTTGTATTCCAGAGAGAGAGAGGCTGTATTTCAGAGAGAAGTTGTATTCCAGAGAGAGAGATGCTGTATTTCAGAGAGAAGTTGTATTCCAGAGAGAGAGATGCTGTATTTCAGAGAGAGGTTGTATTCCAGAGAGAGATGCTGTATTTCAGAGAGAGGTTGTATTCCATAGAGAGGTATTCCAGAGAGAGGTTGTATTCCGGAGAAAGGTTGTATTCCAGAGAGAGGTTGTATTCCAGAGAAAGGAAACTCTTTATATAAAAAAAGTAAACGCATTGTTTTTTTATTTCAGAGAAAGTTTATATTCCAGAGTATTCAGTTGCATCCCTTTTTTATTTGACAAAATGCCCACACACATTGGACTTCGGCGGTTCTTCTTGGTTATTTCTTGATTGTCCAAGATTCACAACAATAAGTTAACATTGGATCTCTATAGCATTGGAGTACACATGACTTTGAAGGGCAAGACCGTCTTAGACAAAACAATTTCATCTTCTAGCAGGTGCTTCTGATTGACTGTCATCTTGTATATGTCTGCTGTGATTGACTATCATCTTGTAGAGAGCTGCTGTGATTGACTATCATCATGTATATTATGGCTGCTGTGATTGACTATCATCTTGTATATTATGGCTGCTGTGATTGACTGTCATCTTGTATATGGCTGCTGTGATTGACTATCATCATGTATATTATGGCTGCTGTGATTGACTATCATCTTGTATAGGGCTGCTGTGATTGACACACACTAATCTTATCATAGAAAACAAATTGAAATGTTAAAAATTGCACCAAAATCTAATGCGATCTTCGCTCAAAGAAGATCTGTGTATAACAGGAACCATACAATCTTCACTTCTTTAGCTTTAATTCTCACACTCCCTAACATTAGCAGGAATTGGACCTTTGTTGTCGGATGTAATATGTTAACATGAAACCAATTAGCCTACTGTTTATAAGTTCCAAGTGATAAAATGCGATTTTTGAAAGCTTTACACCAAAACACGCAGATATCGCCGCTCTACGATATACAATACATTCTCCGGAAGACATCCTGCTAACTGGCAAGAGGTTGTAAGCAAGAGCCGAGTACAATGCAGCACAATAACAAGTGCTATCCATATTTCGAATTTTTGAAACCATATTGGTAGAAACGTTATTTTTGATTGGATTCTACAGAAAATTATAAAGTGCAACCCTAAAATACTAACCACAAAGATGGGAGCATAAATCTACTGTTCAGACTAGATAATCTCGCTCAAACTAGAACATCAAACGCCAAATATTTCTCTGAAAATGAGCTAAAATTGATGGTCAGGAAAAGCCAAGAATTTCTTGCTAATAAGTTCTTTCAGGTTTTATCTCTTCCTTGGCTAACGAGCTACTCAAGGCGGGCCGAAGGGACTTTTCTACTTGCTTCTAAGAAAAATGGGGCGAAATTGGCCCGCTAAGGAGAGAAATTAGATCTAATAGCAAATTTTCCTGGTTACAAGATTTCCGATCAGCGGTTTCATCCCCAGACGCAACCCTTCTGGTCCCTAATGATCTGATCTTGGAACCACTGCTCCAGCGTAATGGAAGCTTTCAACAGTGGCGATTTTCTCACAAAGTAAACCATTAAGTAGTAGGATTGCATGATGTCAGAGAAGTATATGTATTTCTTTATTTCTTTTTCTTTCAAGAATCGTCTATTTGTGGCAGCGCTTGATTTTTATTGTGTAACTAGACAAATGTTTTAACCTCGCTGTTGTCTATGTCTTAGAAAGATATCACTTGTGTTTTTGTATTATTTTAGTGTCTTAGAAATATATAACGTGTTTTTGTATTGTTTTATTGATTAGAAATCTATCACTTGTGTTTTTGTATTGTTTTAGTGTCTAAGAAATCTATCACTTGTGTTGCTCTGAATTATTCTGTGATCAATTGTTAAGTATACAGTACAATATTTATTCCTGTACAAAGCGATTTGTTTTACGTTTTCTCATGTTCCCCACAACTTGTTTTGCAGAGAAGCTTCTATGGGACAGTTTGTTGTTTAGTGAACAGCGAAATTGTGAAAATTCTACAGTATTTGTTCTGGTGTCGGTGTTTCTGCTCTACAGATGCAGACCGTGGAGGCTGTGATACTAATTCAGTGTGTGTTTTTTGCAACTAAAGTGTCCAGTCTCATTCGTAATATTGCGATTTATTTATTTCTGCGCAATTTGTTAATGTTTACTTTCTGAGGGCTATCGTTTCTGTTTAGTTCTCTTCACCGAAGTTGCATATGTTATCTTAACAGATACTTTACTTCCCTGAAGTTGCATATGTTATTTTAACAGATACTTTACTTCACTGAAGTTGCATATGTTATTTTAACAGATACTTTACTTCACTGAAGTTGCATATGTTATTTTAACAGATACTTTACTTCACTGAAGTTGCATATGTTATTTTAACAGATACTTTACTTCACTGAAGTTGCATATGTTATTTTAACAGATACTTTACTTCACTGAAGCTATGGAATTACGCTGGTGTAAGGAAGGTTTCTGTCTCTTATTTCTGTCAATCCATCTGCTTTTTTCGTAATCAGGGATCAGACAGTCATAAATATAAACAACTGAAATATCGGAGGATGTCCAACAAAATGGAATTGCCGCAGTAACCAGACAAATAGAGGTAAATACTGAATAAGGAAGACAGGTTACTGAAGAAAACTGTCAATAGAAAATAATAGAAAATAACAATAAATCAAAGAACAAATACAACTGTCGACGTGTCGGTTCTATTAGAACCTTTATCAAGATTACTCGAGCCAAATGGCCTATAGAAACAGCACATGATGAGAAGGGGGATATAGTGGCGAGGAAAAAGAAGAGTGAGTGGTAGGTAGACGTGGGCCCTTAAACGGAGATACGTCACGTAAGGAAGGAATGTGGAGGTGAGAAGGGGCCACAGGGACGCAGGAAGGCCACACATGTGGAGGGTGGCGGTCGCTATCATGGTAAAGAGCGTCGCAAGAAGGTATCAAGATGATATAGAGAAACCTGGGAAGAAGGTGCCGAGGAAAGGGCATCAGTGTAGGTGGAGAATAAAACCACAGGAAAAGAAGGCCGTGACGGAAAAAGTCAGACCCGGAACTGTAGTAAAGCATGTGAAATAGGATGGCTCAAGAGGAAGAAGGGTATCAGTTCGTCGTAGGTGAGTAATGGATGTCATCATACCACCATGTCGTGGTCAGATGAGGTCGGTGTTGCAGAAGTCCCAATGAAATAAAACGGAAGATGGACCAAGGTCACAACCACAACGTCAAAGTACCTTTAATCCAGGTGTTGGGAAATGAGAGCGGTCGCATAAACCGACGATGATATAAGGATGAGATAGCCTCACGTCGCAACCCCTATGTGGATGATGCTCGCACTGTACGCTAGCTCATCTATAAGGAACAACTATCAACGGACATAACCTCTAACCACCGACACACGATCCCTTAGTGCGGGTCATGTACCATGCGGAGGAAAATGTCAGATGAAACGAGGTTCATGTCCGTGTGAGACAACCCGTACCTGATCGTAAGTGGTGGGGGGATGGGGGGAAATCGTGGTCAGTCATACAGTCTCCACATGCTAGGCTGCTGTAAAAGTAGGCGACCCAACAAGGTCAAGAAAAACCAGTCAGAAAGTAGCCTGAAGCAGCGGTACGCCAAAACTGGTAGTGAGGACGCTCACGGGACACTATAAGTAGCAAAGAGGAAAGAACGGAAAAAAAACTTTAGCCTAAAAGAGTGAAAACAGAGAAATTAGGACGAGGAATCGAGTGATGTAGAACCTGAGTGCCTTGGGTGTTTTTTGCCATCCTCCGTCTGTCGGAACTGGTACTTTAGGTTAGGATGTCATCAGAAAAGGTCAACTTCCCTCCTCGTCCAGGGGTTTGAATATTGACTAACTTTGGTGTATAGATATTGAACAACACCGGCACAGGTGATAGGGGATAGCCGTGTGGGCATATTCGTGTAGTGTCTGACGTTCATGTTCCTTAATTAAATCCCTGTTGTCTGAATTAGGCAGACGGTTCAGGTTATACATGTGCCTTACCTGGTCATAAATTGAAACATATATACATTGTAATTTAAATCCCGACATGTTCCCAGGCTTCAGTGTCCAGTGTATTGTTAGGAACCTCGTTTCTTACATACATGGCTAATACCTTATTGTCTCCTGTTCGATTAGGATTTGAGCGATGTTGGAAGACTAGTGACTGTATGTGCTCACTCTGTCGAATGGATGGTGTCTTTGACCATTAAGACACGAATAATCATACACCATCACTGCAGGATGCTTGTACCACTACTTGACACATTTATCAGGTAGCAAATCCTTAACAGAATGTAACAATCATCACTGCAGGATGCGTGTACCACTGCCTGACACATTTATCAGGTAGAAAATCCTTAACAGGATGTAACAACATCACTGCCTTTGGGAACTTCTGAGCTAGTCTTCCTGTCATGTTAATGTGGTCTTTGATGTCTAGCGTCCATATTCTTCTTCGTCTACCTGTTTTTCGTCCACCTGGTATCATTCCCTCCATTATGGTTTTCTCTGGGCTGTCATTGCGTTTAATATGGCCGAACTATTGTAATGTTCTAGAATAAACCATTCTGTTGTGCCAGTTTTCTTATACATTTATTCCTATCAGGATGGAATTAGTGATATTTTTGTCCCTGGTATTTTGAGGATATTTCTGTAATATTTTTGTTTAAATGCTGCTATTTTATTCTTCACTTTCTTATTGATTGTGCAGGATTCACACCAATATATTGCAATTGCGAATATGCAAGATCTTATTAATGTTTGTGTTGTTGTTTTCCAGCAGCTCAGCGATACGTTTTTCATTTGTATCAGTTTCTTTGACGCGATAGCCAACCTCCTTCTGACATCTTCATAGGAATCACCGCTACTATCGATAAAAACTGGTGACTCTTTCTAATTTGCTGTTGTAGACATTTTAAGAGTTTCAATACACGGCATTATTGATAAAATAAAACTATGCTCACCAGAAACAGCTCTGACGGACAAAAACTACGTCCATGTAATGGGGCTGATGTCCAAAGTACGGTTAATTGAAATAAATCCATATCATCGTCTGACTCCGGCAGGAAAAAGAAGAAAAATAAAATGCTAATATCATAATGCAGAAAGAAAAAGAAGAAGACGCAGATGAAGAAGAAGAAGCAGAATGAACTACCCCTTAAATAGACAATTGACTCCTGAACAAATTTCTGTTGAAAGAATTTTCTACACTAAATACTGCATTGATTTTAGGTCCCCGTGTTTTGAGAGAACATCGAGTCCACGCAGACTGCACACATTCAACAGAAACTGGAGTTGACGTTAAACTGTAGTTTCCAGATCAAGATCATTAGTTTATACGATTCTTCTTCTATTCCAATGCAAATTCCGACCATTTTTAATTCAAGAATGCAAACATTGCCTTGTGGTTACGATGTAATTACTTTATTTCCAAGTGAAAGAAATCAAGAAAATATAAAAAAAGAAAAGAAAACTAGAGTCCACTATCGATCACAAGTTTATTTATTGATGCAGTAGACGTAAATACAGAACAATGTCTGAATGAATACTCAGAGAATTTTGTAAAGGAAAAGAAAATATTAGCATTTGAAATGAGATGCTATTGACTGGTCCACAGAACATCATGGCCAGAGAGACGATAAAATACAGACATTCGTTACGACACAAACACAGAAGTTTGATTACTCAATAGGATCAATTGCGCAAGCAAACATATTTTTTTAAATACACAGGCGCAATGAGCTGAACACGGATAGAACGGTTCTAGGAAGAGAAAGGAGACCACCGAAGACGACGATGGACACATGATATTGTGAGCTCTTTGAAAGAGAAACATTGGAAGAAATAGGGCATATCGCAAAGAACCACGATGATTACAGACTGACAGTGAGGACAACTTTCTGAAAAGGATACGTTTCATAGAAATATTCAAGCGTGTCCAGGGAAAAAAAGACCAGATATTCAGTATTGGTACGATCGTTTTCGATTTCCAACCGGTGACGCTTCAAACTAACAACTGATGCGATTTAATGCACTATATTTCCAACCGGTGACACGTCAAACTAACAACTGATGCGATTTAATGCACTATATTTCCAACCGGTGACACGTCAAACTAACAACTGGTGTCAGTTACTGCACTATATTTCCAACCGGTGAAGCATCAAATTAACAACTGGTGTCAGTTACTGCACTATATTTCCAACCGGTGAAGCATCAAATTAACAACTGGTGTCAGTTACTGCACTATATTTCCAACCGGTGAAGCATCAAATTAACAACTGGTGTCAGTTACTGCACTATATTTCCAACCGGTGACGCATCAAATGAACAACTGGTGAGAGCTAAGCTATAATTTCAAGCGGTTCCTCTTGAAGTTGACAAATGGTCTGATCTGGTACATTATAACTCCTAAGTTAAAAACGTAATAAGAATGTACTTGTTCATAAACAATTTTATCTTTTTTTATGTCAGGAGACAAGAAAGCATATCCACTTTTGTGTGCTAACTTGCAAATTTCAGCGATCTTTGTATATTGTCTGCTTAAACCTTCTTCAATTTTAAAATTAAAATATACTCCCTGTACACGTTGTGGCGAACTCTATGGTAAAACAGCTTACATTTTCACTTGCACAAAAGTGAAACCTTGCTATACTCCTTAACAGCGTTACTATCGGTAACGTAAACCTGAAGATCTATAGAATTTTCTGTTATGTGTATAGAGCAACAGGATGACAGATACGTAACGGGATATTGTAGAGTGGATACGTCGCGATACCTGCTTTTTTTATTAGTTAGGTAACTACTAAAACGTATCTACAGCCATGTATAAAACATGAACATGAACTACAGCCATGTATAAAACATGAACATGAACTACAGCCATGTATAAAACATGAACTAGTTCTAAAAACATACCTTATAGACACTTAAAATTTACCTGTAGACCTACGTTCTTGTTTTTGACGAAAAATGCACAGTACGGTCACAATAGTGGACTAATATAGTGAACTCTTTCGGTTGTAGAGAAAACCCTGTATTTTTCCAATGAGTAGTTCTAATCTTATCTGGTATATGTAATGATATATTTTTTAAAATCATGGACATGTGTAATAATTATTTCCATCCTGGTTATCATGTTATATTCACTCTCATGACTTGACGTATTTCAGTTACCTTATTATTGTTTTACCGCACACACTTAATTGTTTAAACGAAATCTACTGTGTCCTGATGTGAAAAGAAGGTTACTTAATAATACCAGGGAGAGACAATCTTGAATTATTTGGACGCGCAATCGTGAAGTTTGGAGAGTATAGTTACAACCGGCAAGATAAAATGCAAGCGAGATTAAGCATAACAGTGTGAGAACATTAGATAGATTAACATCGAAGATTAACATCGAAGATTAACATCGAAGATTAACATCGTGTAATGGCAGAAAGTCAACCAAGATTCTGCTGCACAATACTAGCGATCGATACTAGAGATCGATATTATATATCTATAATATAGATCAATACTAGATATTGTACTAGAGATCGATACTAGATATCGATACTAGAGCTTGATACTAGAGATCGATACTAGATATCGATACTGGAGATCGAGAATTGTGAATATTAATAATCGCGTATAGCATTCGGCACATACAATATGCAGATGATTTCCTGATATGGATTCCTGCTTGCTATATGTTTGTCCTCCCACACGTTGTCTACTGTGCTAGTTTTGTGTGTCCTGTGTCCTGTTGAACTAATCATCCATTAGATCTTCTACGAATAAAAGAAACAGCTAAATCACTTCTTGTTTATGAAGTCAAGAGTATGGTGGAATATACAAGTAAGGCAACTATTTGTGTACTTTTTTACAAAAACGTAAAAGAAATTTCTGAAGATAATGCTAGCTTTGATATGTACTTCCTGAAGTTAATGCTAGCTTTGATATGTACGTCCTGAAGTTAATGCTAGCGTTGATGTGTTCTGCCTGAAGATGGTGGTTTCTTTTATTTATATTTAAATTTATATTTAATATGTAATATCTGAAGGTAGTGGTTGATTTGATATGTAATCCCGGAAGATGTTCGTTTTCTTTGAACTTTAATGCATGGTGGTGTGGCGTCAATATTAACATAAATTCAAAAAAAAATCTACCTTGAGGTCTCTCTGAAAAAACTATAAGCCAATCACGGAGACGCCATCACGCAAGACTGTCTAAATGTGGACAATTTCATTTTAGTACAATCAGAATATATTATCTGCTATATTATCTGCTATATTATCTGCTATATTATCTGCTATATTATCTGCTTTCACATCGAACAATTACATTATAGCCCTCGCTAAACTCTCCTTCAAAGAATGGCACCGAAAATTATCAAGAGCCGAGAGCATGTCTGTCATTTGTAGAGGGTATTCACAAGTTAACAAGAGATTAATACATTTAATATGCAGACACCATGTTGTCGCTACATTATGTGGTTTAAACTGTAGCTTCTGTGGAGTGTCCTTTCTGCTGTTGGTAACTATCGGTATAGGAACTTTTTTAATCTAATAGAATTCTTAAAATCATATTGCCCATCAGATGGTAAACATTATGCATACTGAAGAATTTAACTTGCAGTAAAATAGATTATCATTATCACTAGATGGTGATTACATTTACATCATTCCTCTGTAAAACCATATTCCTCTGTAAAACCATATTCCTCTGTAAAAGCATATTTATTTATCTGCCAGTTTTTTAGGCACTATTTCTAATTCAGAATATTACAATAATATTTCTAATTATTGATTACATACGCATTCCACTAATCTTCTGTAGAGAGCGTACGGAAAGTGTGTTTGTAAGATGTGAAATAGTGGTGCATACATGCTCACTCTTGACACCCTACGGTCTACAGTAAATATACCATAATGTGCATGATCTAGACATGTTTAGACATTAAGATTACAGGATTGTTAATGCTAAAAACGACAATGCAGGGATAGTAGAAGAAGAAAGAAGCAGATGAAAACGAAGAGAATCATAGACAGATAACATTCAAGACTGTAGCGGTCAAAGTTTTTCCTTAGGTATGCGCATCGGTGAAGATATACATCTAGCGAAGATTCTGTGTCTTTATACAGCAGATGTAGCGCCCCAGCGCCCCAGAATCTGGACATTAATGCATTCGATAGAGTACCTATAAGACCATGGATCTGGGTGTTGGTGCATCCAGTGTAGTAACTTTACGACTCAGACTCGGTGTCTTAGTGCAACCAATGTAGTAATTTTACAGCAGCCTCAAGAGAGGTAAATCGTGGATGGGTCGGGCCGAGGATACCGTTAAACTATCTGCGCCTCAGAACACATAGCTCCTGGCGTGGAATGGATACCTATTCCTACGCTCTTTCAAGAGGCAGTCAAGACCGTCGTTACACTCAACAGAGAGTGCAAGAAACACAGCCACGTAAGCGTGGATGCTGAAGTCAAGGCACTAATATGTGAGAATGCCGATGATTCAGATGTTGTGATATACACGGACGGGTAAAAGGGTGTGACGATCCTGGGATATAATTTACTTCTGGCAGGATGTGACGATCCTAGGATAATGTTGCACTGAATTAAGAATTCAACACACATCATAGTACTAATTATACATCCATAACCCCTCTAACATCCCCCTGTACTGTAACACCACCATGTCGTCTAACAACACATTGTCCTTTAACAACACCATGTCCACGAACAATACGATGTCCTGTAATACCACAATGTCCTCTAACAACGCTGTGTCCTATAACATCAATATGTCCTCTAACAACACCATGTCCTCGAACAACACGATGTCCTGTAATACCACAATGTCCTCTAACAACGCTGTGTCCTATAACATCAATATGTCCTCTAACAACACCATGTCCTCGAACAACACGATGTCCTGTAATACCACAATGTCCTCTAACAACGCTGTGTCCTATAACATCAATATGTCCTCTAACAACACCATGTCCTCGAACAACACGATGTCCTGTAATACCACAATGTCCTCTAACAACGCTGTGTCCTATAACATCAATATGTCCTCTAACATCACAAAGTCATCAGACATCAACATCTCATCTAAAATTACCATGTTTTTTAACATCAATTTATTTCTACACCATCACCTTTTCCTCAAACATAACCGTGTTTTATAACATCATCATGTCCTATAACTTCACCCTTTCATCTAACATCAACATATCCTCTAAATTCATCATGTCTTCTAACATCACGAAGTTCCCTAACACCATGTCCTCCTTTAACATCATCATTCCTCTTCCAACATCACCATGTTCCCTTCTAACATCTCCATGTCCTCTTACAACATCTCCATGTCCTCTTCTAACATCTCCATGTCCTCTTACAACATCTCCATGTCCTCTTCTAACATCTTCATCACATACCCGTACCATCCGAGTTTACGACGTTTCGAAATTGTCAACAGTGGTTCTTGTAGCCCAGCTAATGAATTAATTTTATCGTGGTCAAATACATTGTTATTATGTTCTCGATAACATATACCATACACACGTCTATAACATTTATTTTCAAACTTCCAGACTCTTCTCTCTAAGTCTGCTGTTCAAGTCCAGGTCTCACAACCATATAGAAATTAAATTTAACAAAAAAACAAGAAAGGAAATTATTTCCTTCTATTTGTTATGTAGTAGGAACGTTTAGAAAGCATTGACAATCTACTAGATGTAAATTTCGCCAGGAAAATCACTAAAGGAAACAGCCTATAGGCCTATGTGTATATGTTTCGTATACTAATGTATATTCATGGCCTAGTTCGTGAAACATTTACCCGGTGTTCACGAGGTTAAGATCTCGAAACGGAGTCGCAAAGATTTGCCAATATAGCCACATTGTTCCTGCTCGAGGGTTATTACTTGAGAGGCAAAGTTACGAGTTTTATACCCTTGATAAGTATTACCAGTTGTATACCCTTGATAAGTATTACCAGTTGTATACCCTTGATAACTATTACCAGTTGTATACCCTTGATAACTATTACCAGTTGTATACCCGTGATAACTATTTGAACACGTTGGATTACTGCTGTCTGATTCTCCAAAGTCAACAACAAGAAAATAATAACATACTAATTTTCTTATTTATTCAAGATACACGCATTTTCTCTTGTAGATTCAAATATCCAACAATATATTGCTTGGTTGGAATTTCAAATCTGCATTCAGGCATGTTATACAAAGGATATGTCATTACCCGAAGTTTGGGAACAATGTCTGTCTGTTAAATGCGGTCTATAAGTTTCAAATTACTGCGTCATATGAGCTGTTAATTGCCGGTGTGGGTTGAGATTGTGACTCAGATTTGGAGGATAAGATTTCATATGGAAGTTGATTTTATCAGATAAGATATCTCAGAGACGTTGATTTTATCAGATAAGATATCACAGAGACGTTGATGTTATCAGATAAGATATCACAGAGACGTTGATTTTTTTCCGAGTGATAGAAGAGTCTATGGACGACATACATATTCGAACGAAAATATATTCTATAATAGCTGCCGCGGAAGTTAGGGACATTGTGTTATAATGTCAGTTCTTTAAGCAGAAAGCGGGCATATGTATGCAGGTATGATGAGAGACAGGGGTGAGTTAACCAGCGGGTTACAGATATTTTCAGCACACATACACTTCACCATCTGCTGCAAGTGACGTAACAACCAACTTGTTACAGGAACATTCAGCACACATACACTTCACTATCGGCTGTAAGTGAAGTAACAACTAACTGGTTACAGAAACATTCAACACACATACACTTCACCATCTGCTGCAAGTGATGTAACAACCACCTGGTTACAAGAACATTCATCACACATACACTTTACCCTCTGCTGCAAGTGACATAACTACTATGGGGTTTTAGCAAACTCCATTATCGTAGTTCTATATTTGGCATGTTGGATTACAGTTTTACTGCAGTTGTTACCTATTATCAACAACAAAATACACTAGATAGTGGAGAATTAAAGGTAACAGTTTTTTTAATAGAACAATTCTGAGGAAATCATCGACATCTAGTCAAACAGATGAGGAGCTGAAGAAGACTCATCCGAGATATGTCCAACTTAATCATTTCAGGGATAAAAATACTATCGTTTGGACACGTATGACATAGAAGTCTAGATAACATAGTTAAAACGAGAAATATTGACGGCAAGAGAGATAGAGGAAGACAACGTGAGAACATTTATAGTTTAAAATCGTGGAATGAAAAGAGACAACAACGATACTCACACAAGATACTATAGTTGTGGATCGCCTACGCCAGTCGGCACGGCGCCTGATGATGATGATGATGATAATGATTTATTTATAATACGATCTCGCTTAAATTAAATAAAATAGGACGCGTTTAATCACACCGGGAAACAATTTTTTGGGGTTTGAATACTTCTTGTAGTTGATGCAAAGACACAAATACAAAATAGAATATAACAGTGTCCTAAGATGGCATGACTAAAGTCAGATCGTTTTATTTAGCTTTCATAAACAGTGTACACAATCTTGGAGTTTTTGCAATGTTTTGGTTATATTTTGTAAGACATTTGGCCTTAAAATGTTGGAGCTATCTGGTAGCCCCGAGAAAGGCAAAAATAATCACAGATACATTATTGTTGACAGTCTGAAACGAAACAATATACGGAGACGTTGACAAACAGACGAATGTTTTCGTTTTCTGGCGAAATAATGGAAGTCTATAAAACAGCTACTGCTAGTCTTGATCTGTCGTGGGAATCATTTCCTTGGATCTGGGTTAGCCGTCGTGAATAGATAAACGAGACAACATCATTAAGTTGACACCGGGACAGGAAATCGTTAGGATGTCCCAAGGAATAAGAGGTATCATGGACGTCTATCCCGTATTAAACCATGCTCTATTTGTCGAGACGTCTTGAAGTTGACATTGTCAAAAGTAGATTCCTTCGTTGGAAATTTTGAGTTAATATGACAAAGTTTGCTTAAAATGTGCAACGACAATCTCGTTACCACAGGGAGTCTAGTCAACGTGCACTTGATCTGGAGGCTATGTAAGATTAAGAAAATGTGTTCTATGGGCTATATCAAAATGCCAATCGTAAGAGATATATCTGTCATCTTTCAGCTACAAGCTGTATTGTTGCAAACGTAAATCACTAAATATTGTGTAAATCATGTAAACAGAAAAAACGGCACAAAAAAATAACAAAAGCCCTTTCATAGAGAAATGACTCTAAAAATCACTTACACAGAACAGAGATAACGATAGAAAACACAATGCACTTTCATAGAACAATGAAAACCTGTACAAATCATTAAACACTTTCATAGAACAATGAAAACCTGTACAAATCATTAAACACTTTCATAGAACAATGAAAACCTGTACAAATCATTAAACACTTTCATAGAACAATGAAAACCTGTACAAATCATTAAACACTTTCATAGAAGAATGACAACAACATACATTTCTAGAGAACTTTTACTGGCCAAAAATACCAATGATAGAAATAATGAAAAGCATTGCACACTTTCATAAACGAAGACCACAATAACACAATAACAATTGTACTTTCACAGAAAAATATGACAACAATAAAAAAAAAAAGAAATCCCATAACAATAACAAAAAAGCTAAGATCACTTTCATGCAGAAACAATTCAGCATCTGTGACGGTGCTCTGAATTTTCTTTTCTTGTTGTCATTTATCTATGAAGGTTCTCCGCGCTTTATTTCTTGTTGTCATTTATCTATGAAGGTTCTCCGCGCTTTATTTGTTGTCATTGTTCTGTAGTGGAGCGCATGGCCGTATATTTATAACGCGTTCTCAGACCCGTGAGGTCTTCGATACACTGCACGGTTGGGACATGATTTTTTTCATTCGGAGGTACAATAACAATCCTTCCTGTACATGTCAAGGTGTCTGCCATGTCCTTTATTTCTACAGCCCACAGAAAGCATTCCTGTTCTCCTTCACATGAAAATATGCAATAACGACAGTAATATTTTTAAATACTTTACACAAATTTCTTCTGTGAAATAGATGTTGTCATTGTTCTGTGAAACACATGTTGTCATTGTTCTGTGAAACACAGTCCATATTATAATAATCACCACATTAAGGAAATACGAGCATTAAAATGATGTTCAACGGCAAATGACAGAGATTACATAAGCAGACATTTTAGTATTACTAACGACAAAGTTCTTGTTTGCTATTTGTCAGTGACGTTTCGAGCTTCCAAGACTTCATTACAAGAGATTCATCATTGTTTTGAGAAGATGTCTCCCATTCAGAAAGGTTTATATACATGAGTGTATGTGGAGCGGGTATATATGTGTAGGTGGAGGGGGCATACATATGTATATGTGGAAGGGATATACATGTCTATGTGGAGGGTGTATATATATATATATATGTATGTGGATGGGTTATGTACTTATGTATGTAAAGTCGGTATAAAAATATGTATTTGGAAGAAATATATATGTGTGTGTAAGAATATGGTTATATTATGTGTATTTATAGAGAGGGTATATGTGTATGTGTGCAGAGAGATATATATGTGTGTGCGTGTAGAGTGGTCTATATGTGTATGTAGAGGGGTATATATATATATATATATATATATATATATATATATCTGTGTGTGTGTGTGTGTGTGTGTAGAGGTGTTTATATGTGGAGTTTATGTTTTACCACTGTACATGCAGATAATCAAACACAAGACAGTCTGTAAATAAATTGGTGATATCATTGTTGCCCCTTTTTGACCACATATGTTTATGAAACTGACCACATGTGTATTTGCGAAACTGAACATTTATTCATTTGCGTATCTGATCACTCACCTGCACACTAGCATGTCTGATCACTCACCTGCCCACTAGCCTGTCTGATCACTCACCTGCACACTAGCATGTCTGATCACTCACCTGCCCACTATCCTGTCTGATCACTCACCTGCCCACTAGCCTGTCTGATCACTCACCTGCCCACTAGCCAATAGAGAAAGCAGAGAAAATAGAGAAAAAAAAGGGAAAATAGAGGCAACAGATAAAATAGAGACAACAGAGAAAATAGATACAACAGAGAAATTAGAGACAGAGAATTTGTTGAACAGCTTGATGAGACAAGATGAAACTTATCTGTGATATCATAAAAAACCCAAACACACAAAACTCAAACAAATACACAAAACCCAAACAAACACACAAAACCCAAACAAACAAAAAAATTCAAACACACAAAACCCAAACAAAAACAGAAATCCCAAACAAACACACAAAACTCAAACACACAAAATCCAAACAAACAAAACTCAAACACACACAACTCAAACACACAAAACTCAAACACACAAAACTCAAACACACAAAACTCAAACAAACACACAAAACTCAAACACACAAAACTCAAACATACAAAACTCAAACAAACACACAAAACTCAAACACACAAAACTCAAACAAACACACAAAACTCAAACAAACACACAAACTCAAACAAACACACAAAACTAAAAAAACACACAAAACCCAAACAAACACACAAAACTGAAACACACAAAACTCAAACAAACACACAAAACTCAAACACACAAAACTCAAACACACAAAACTCAAACACTCAAAACTCAAACAAACACACAAAACTCAAACACACAAAACTCAAAAAAACACACAAAATTCAAAGAAACACACAGTCCAAATAAACACTTCAAAGGAACACAAACAAAATAAATTTACATACACCAAAGCAAACACACAATAAAATCACTCGCACACTTTAAATGAACACACACAAGAGAAACTTACATAACCCACACAAATACACGCAACCAAAAGAAATACACACACACACAATCCAAATAAGCACACGGAACTCAAACAAATTCACGTATTCAAAACAAACACACACATTACATATATACACACACAACAGAACACACACAGACAACCCCGACAATTACACGCAGTCCCAACTTGAAACTTAATTACCAGATAGGATCCACCATTCTGGTACATACCCCAACCTAAACAAACACATACAACCTGAGTAAACAAACACATACAACCTGAGTAAACAAACACATACAACCTGAGTAAACAAACACATACAACCTGAGTAAACAAACACATACAACCTGAGTAAACAAACACATACAACCTGAGTAAACAAACACATACAACCTGAGTAAACAAGACTCATAATTTAGATGTTCACACTTTCAACTTCACTTCACCATCTTCAGATCACACAACAAGATACTCACCTACCCCTACACCCTTCACCCACCATCGTCACTACCAAACATAAACGCTCATTTCGTAACATCAAACAATCCACTGATCCCTTCTCTTAGATCCTCCTGCTACAGAACTCAATCAACAGCTACCCTTGAATAGCTAAATGAGCATGAGAAATGTAAGCCAACAAGAGCGCACTGGTCAATGTAATCAAGATATGCTTAGACGGCAACATAATAGCCCAGTTCGATACCCGATCGCTTGGATGTGTCTAGAATTCATCTTTGGGCGAGGACAGAAAATGACGTGTGTGTCTACAGTGCCAACATTGAATTATTTAAAAGGCTCGCGACATCGTTTCCGTCTTCGACGAATTACATTTGAGACAGTGGCAGAGTCGATGACAAGAGGGGAAAGTAGATTACAATAACAGGGAAACACAATTTCCATCACATTTTTCAATATCCCGTTTCCCATAGGCGGCGCCTTTCTCAAAGATTTTTATGTTTTAGTATTGTGGAGTAGAATAAGTATTCTAGTTTGTGGTGACCGTAGTCAGATGACTTTGCAAATGACACATTATTTATATGGATGGGTTTTGATGTAATGTGATACATGAAGAAATAAAGGGAAGATTTCAAGAAATAGAGTTGATATTTCAAATAATAGATGTGATATTTTCTGTAGTAGAAGTGATATTTCAAGTAGTAGATGTAATATTTCTAATAGTAGATGTAATATTTCAAGTAGTAGATGTGATATTTCAAGTAGTAGATGTGATATTTCAAGTAGTAGATGTGATATTGTCCGGCTCTGTGGCGAAGTGGTACATGCGCGTCTGTGACGGCAAAGGTACCGAGTTCGGTCCTCACCACAGGCAATTGTGCATCCGGACCGTTCAGAAAGCAATGGCAACCAAATGAACGCATTTATATTGCCTAGAAAATCACCACAGTCAACAAATGCTGGATAGGATATGCTACCAATTTTTGTAGATGTGATATTTCAAATAGTAGATGTGATATTAATAGATCTATTAATATCACATCTACATATAGCAAATATATAATTCTATAGAACAATTCAGCAACGTCGTTGCGATAATGAACCACTTATATCTTGTAGAATGGTAAAAAGCGCGCGTGTGACGGCCAAGGTACTTAATTCGATCCATGACACACACAACTGGGCATCCGTACCGTTCAGAAAGCATTGGCAAACTAATTAACAAATTTATATTGCTTAGAAAATTACTACAGCCTAACATTATTTTATGTGATATTTTCAAGTAGTAACTGTGATAAGAAAGGTTGCAACTATTAGACATATTTATCACACCGTTCTTGTAGTTTGTATCACATTACACATTTGTTAGAAATTGTGTGCTCCCGAGATAAGTTATCTTGTTTCTAAAAACAAGAGATTCCTGAATTTGTAGGGCGTGTGAAGATTTTTGAAAGAAATATTTTCTCATTAAAATATCTCTACATACTTGTCCATGTGGCAACTTGCAGTATATATGTTTCAGTTACACCCTGCTGCATACGAGAGTTAGTCCAAGTGTCTCTGAACATTTATCTTCGGGAACACCATAATACATTCCTATTTCCATAATACATTTTCCATAATACATTCATAATACTATTTTACAATAATACATATTTCATAATATTATATGATAGTGCTATTCGTGAGTCCGCACAGTCAGAGGGATTCTGAGATGAATGAGCAGGAATCAATAGCGAGAATGCGCGATACGGGAGTGAAGATGGGCGTGGCCCGGAGAGAACACCTGACAAAGATTTAAAAAAAACAGAAGAGTGTCAACATAGAACCGGAACCATCAGCCGTTATACCCTCAGAGATTTACTGAAGCGGAGTTCTAAGCATCTTTGAACATGTCCGGTATCCGAGGAGGAAAATCAATAAACGATAATGTCTAATATATAATAAAATTTTTCATAATACTATTTTACATAATACATTCATAATACTATTTTACATAATACATTCCTATTTTCCAGACGCATATGAGGACTATGTACCAATGTATGTATTAAGCCAAACGTATGCAGCTTCATGCATTGTCATGTGTGACATCCTATAAGTGAATCTGACCATGTTTGTCTCGTCGTATTTCAACAATGGACGTTACTCTTAAAGGATGTTTATGCATCGATTTCTGCGGTTTTGTTGGAAATATATGTGTTCGGAAACATAATAAATTCTGCAATCAGCTTTTGGAAAGTCGAGTCTACTTTCTGAAGGAAATATGAAACGTTTGAACAGTTTTCTTGTTTCAAATTTGACTCAGATCCAATGAAGATGACCGCGTGAAGACATGACAGTCGAAAGTAAAGATCATGAACGATTATAATTTTTCTCAACATTAATGGGCTGAACCAACATAAATACGTCCTTAGAGAACATACTGTCAATAAAAAAATTCTATAGAACAATCCAGCAACGTCTTCGTCATAAAATGCTCAGACATCGCCCTCGGAAGTGTCGCGCTTACAATTGGATAGTGTATCACTACTGTATCCCTGCAGACAAGTGTGTCACCATGAACGAATTTGTCAAGAACTATATTACATTGCTCTCCCAACCTTCGCACTCTCCAGATCTTGATCTGTCACAACCACCACACTCTCCAGATCTTGATCTGTCACAACCACCACACTCTCCAGATCTTGATCTGTCACAACCTCCACACTCTCCAGATCTTTCTTCGTGTCACTTTGTTTAGAGTTTAAATAATTTAAGACAAAAATGTAAAGTCTGTGATTTGATGACATTGAAAAATGTCAAGATAATACACCGAAACGAATACATGAATAGATTCAGAAGTTTACGTATCCATGCACCTTTCTCTCTTTTTGTGTGTGTGTGTGTGTTTCATCCCATTTATGGCTTGCAGCGTCAGGAGTAGAAGAGTTCTCCGGAGACGACCTTATTGTGAGTTTTATGTTGTTTGATGTTTGTTTTCGTTGATTTTTTTTTCTGTAGTCCATCGTTTTCATGATCTCTATTACTCCATCGGATTACATTATTACTTCATCAAACTTTAGGTGTTTATCTTCATGTAAATTCTCGTCATGTTGTTTAAAGTATATTTATATGTTGTTGTAGTTATTCTTCTAATGTTGATATTATTGCTTGAAGTTCGTTCTTGATCTTGTTTAGGTTGTCTTCTTCGTTGGAAAATTTACATACACAATCGATTTATGTAATGATAAGCAAGGAAGATAGAACACCTACACTTGTTACAAATGCACATTGACTGCCCGTGTTAACTACTTCTACACTCGTTGATTAGATGTTGTGGAACCACATATTTTAATTGCCTTTTCTATAGTTGCTGTCTGTATTCTCCATTTAAGACTTTTTCTTGGTCGACAAATGAGATCTACATAACTTGGTAGTTTTCAGCTGTACAGCTCTTGGTCTGACAAAATCCTATTTGAGTGTTGTTAAGTTGTGGTTCGACAAATGCTCGTAATCTTAACAAATCTCGTGAACATTTTTCCAGTTTTGCTTAGTAGTGAAATACCTCTTTTTTGTGTGTTTTTTTTCTTTTCCTGCATTAAAAAAAATGTCAAATAGGTATTATTACAGTTTGTTTCCAGTCTTCTGATGTTTCTTGTGTATTTCATATTATGTTAAACAACCTACATAACCATTTTATCCCTATATCTGCTGCTGTCCTGATTAATTCGATTTGTATGTTATCGGGACTTGGAACTCTGTTTGTTGGAGCTGTCTGTATGGCATTTTCTATTTCTGCTAACAATATGTTCTTTTCGAAGCATTGATTGTCTTTTCCATGTTCATCATTTATTATTTCGATTGTCTCATATTTAACTTTCTCATATTTTCTTATAATATACAAACATCGTGTAGAATTTCTTTGATGATTGTCTGTACTCTGTGTATAATGATTGACATTATTATTGCCAAGCTTTGGTTTAGGAATCTTTAATGAGTTTCTGTGTCATTTATTTAGTTGACCTGTACTTAATATAATATTCTTGGGCTTTGCTTGCAGGCGATTCATTTAATTTTTGTTTTATATCTTTTATGTCGCCTTTGATTTCCTCGTTCTGGCATGTTGTTAATTTGAGTTCTCTACCTTTATGTTAAAATACGCCACCCGGCATGGCACCTGATGATGATGATGATGACCTTTATGTTTCATATATTCATACGTTTCTCCGCTACTTGTAGTATGGTTTTCTTGACTCCCATAGTTCTGTGATTGATTTGCAGTTATTGGTAGCTTTTTTAGATTCCTCTCAGATTTTTTGTTTATATTGTTCTCGTATATTTGTATCTAAAAAGGTTTTCTAGTTTAACTTACATGTTGGATCTGGCTAGTTTGTTGCATTCCTTGTTGTTCTTCTTTCTATTTATTTCAACTGATACTATTACTGCTTTGTGGTCGGTGTCTGTACACATTTTTCGTATTGATCTTCATCTCTTATAATTCTTCTGTCATTTCCTTTTACTAGTATAAAGTCTACGTGGTCTTTGTAAGTAACGTCACTCGATAAGTTTCGCGTTTATGGCTGGGATTCTCTGCGCTTGAAGAAGGGTTTTGTTACGAATAGATTGTATTGGCTGCATATTTCTAACAATCTATATCATTTTTTGTTTTTCTTGTTAGTCCTATCACTAACTTGTCCAAATTTTCGCATATTCCTTCTCTGTTCTTTCCTAAGTGTGAATTAAAAGTCTCCTAGGACATAGAACTTGTCCTCTCTGTTTATGTAGTTGACTGTGTCATTTAACTTGTCAATTTTTTTTCACAATTATCTTCATTGTTTCGGATATCAGATTGTGCGTACGCTTGGGATTGGATATATGTTTTACTTATACCATTTACTATGACAGCAACTGTTATAAGTCTTTCTGACAAGTAATGTGTGTCGACGATGCATTTTGATGCACCTGGGTCAATTATAAACCCGACGCCTTGTTTCGCTCGTGGATTTGGGTGTTTTTTTAAACTACATTGTGTACAGAGTAGAAAAAGTTGTCATTCTACATCATAAAAAACACAATCGACTCGATAGCTACACGTACAGAAAGTTCAAGATTAATAAATAATAATAATAACTTTAACTCGTCAGGGTCGTAGAGGTGCCACACTGGATAAATCAGCTCAAACAACTCCAAACAACTCTATCCTCAGCCACTCGAATGAATAATAATGCAGAAAAATAACGTGCAGGCTATTCGTTGATGTTAACCGTCCAGGAATTTCTTTTCCCTCATTTCCTTCCACCCTCGACTGTTCACTTAAATTAACGTTCGAAAGAAAATCGTGTCTTGTTATATGTCGCAGCCAAATAAGTTTACGCCGTTTCACGACTGCCAAAAGTGATTATTGATATCCTACACATGTATGACTGTAATAGTTGCTCTAATATTTTTTACAAATTGTCCATGTGCAGCTTAGTAAGGATATCTCTCTGTATTTTGTGTAGTCTCTCTTACTGCCTTTTTTCTTCCCTATGGGAATGATTGTCACGTTTCTCCAGTCTTCTGGTGTTTCTTGTTTCTTCCATATTACAGTGAAAAGTCTGTGTAGCCATAATTTCCCGTTCCTTACTGCTGCTATGATTAGTTATTTGTTAGTATGTTATCAGAACTTTCTGCTTTGTTTATTACGTTTTCTATTTCCGATAGTAGTATATTTGGTTCTAGGTTCGCTGCTGTAGTATTTATTGTTGTGTTTTCTTTTCCTTCTTTTAGGTTTAGTAATTCCTTGAAATATTGTTGCCATCTTTCAATTATTTGCCTCGGGGATCTAGTCTATTACCGTTTTCATCATTTATTATTTCTGTCGGTTCATATATATCTTCTATGTTTCTCATGTTCTTAATTTTCTTGTAGAACCTCTTTTCTGCATTTCTATAATCTGCTTTGATCATGCCTCCATATTATTTCCATGAGTTGATATTGGCAGTTTTAATGACTTTCTTGGCATTTGTTTCTGCTGTCTTGTTTGTCTTCTTGTTCTGTCTTTCTATTTACTGATGGACAAATATATGTGTCATCTTCTCGACATAGTTAATTCTCAACATACGTCTGTAGCATTTGTTTACTGAATCCTTCTTTCTGTGTCTGCATTGAGTGTCCAACATTCGCAACCGTATACAAGTATACTTAAAATTGAAGATTTGCAACACAGCAATATTTATTTGTGCACATGAACATGTGGTCAGTAGAGTATATTCTTTAAGAATGCCCAGTTTATGAAATGAATGCAGATACAAACGAAATGTTCTATAGAAACAACAGTGGAATAAAACTCTACGGATCTCTGTAACAGTTACAAAACAGTCAGGTTTATAGAAGAGAAACAATTTCAGATATAAGAGAACTACATTATTTCAGATATAAGAGAACTACATTATTTCAGATATAAGAGAACTACATTATTTCAGATATAAGAGAACTACAAGCGAACGAAAGAAGAAGAAGAATACTCTCTTCGCCGAATTTTATTTGCATTCCGACAAACTGTGATAACAATCTGGTCTGTTTAGATTTGAACCAGAGACGCTTTGCTATCAAGTAAACAAATATTGAAATTAATTTCGGCGGTTGTGTGATAGAGAGGAGATGCGTATGTACAAACATGTCGGGTCCAGGAAGTTTATCACTGACGTCAAAACCATGTAGATAAAACACATATTCATGTCAGATTTTCATTTTAAGATTTAGTATGATTCCCAGAAATGATGTCCATCATCGAGAGTTCCATGAACACGACTTCCTAGAAATGACGCCATTCATCAAATCATCCATAAAAACAGATTCCCAAAAGTGAAGTAAATTATCAAAAGATGTACAAACATGAAATGTACCTCACCTCATCCATGCATCCAAAACACAACGATGATATCCACAGGCTTGAAAGAAGGAACAATTAATTTTAGATTGATAACAGGGTCCGTAACACACGCAAAGAAGTCATATACGGCCATTTTAGGTGTTTGCGATAACCAAATGTGCTCTGGTAGAAAACCTTCATAAAACACAGAACATAGCATTTTGCAGAACAGCCCAATTTACAAACTCTACAAGAAGAAAACTATGGCCATCTGAAACAGCTATAACGGACAAACTCTAGGGACGTGTCTCCGGACTGCTGACAAAATTGATGAAATCCATATCAGGGTTTGACTTCAAATATACAACAGGGAAGAAGGAGATGATTTGAATTTTGAAAACAGAAGCCCCACATTCTTCAAGTTCTGTACTGAGAGACACAAGGCGAATCTCTATAAATATAGACAAATTCAGTACCATGACCGTCTCCGATAAGACCTTACATCATAATTAATTTGGACCTCAATCGTTAGGTTTTTGATTATTGTTGGTATTTCGGTTGGTAATTATCTATAAACTTGGAATAGCATGCCAAAAAAGTCACGACGACACCAGGTATATAAATAATTACCAACCAAAACTACAACAATAATCAAAACCTTAAGGAATTGGATTCTAATTAATTATGTTGGAAGGTCTTTAAACCACTACGTTCTCAGTCATTCCACAAACACATAACAGATATTCTGAGAGAGTAATAAATAATACTGAACTGCAACTGTCAGTCGCCCCACTGATGGATTATTTTTTGGAGGTGGGAATCGGAGAACCTACAGACTTATGTCATGTGTGCCTTGATGATATTCTGCAGTCATAGCTCATAATACGTACAAATATTTCTACAATATCTCTGTTGGCTATTTTCTATGTCAGAATGTCACTCATAAAAGCATTTTGTCACGGTTCCTTCCTCTGTTTCTCTTACCTGTAACGTCGCAGGTTGTGACCTCTAATGTCCACACTCTAATGTCCAAACTCTAATGTCCAAACTCTAGTGTCAAACTCTGATGTATACAATTTTCCTCGAAACCTCACTTTGTCCCATTTAGTCTCTAAAATCTGATGTTTAAAATCTGCCCTTTAGCGTTCACGTCGTTACCTCTAGTCTACAAACTCTGAATGTTTAAGAATGTTCCTTCAAAGTATCACGTTCTAATCTCCGATCTCTAAAAACGTTCTCTAAAAACGTTGTCACCTCTGATCTCCAAGCTCTGATCTCCAAGCTCTGATCTCCAAGCTCTAATCTCCAAGCTCTGATCTCCAAGCTCTGATCTCTAAACTCTCATCTCCAAGCTCTGATCTCTAAGCTCTGATCTCCAAGCTCTGATCTCCAAGCTCTGATCTCTAAGCTCTGATCTCCAAGCTCTGATCTCCAAGCTCTGATCTCCAAGCTCTGATCTCCAAGCTCTGATCTCCAAGCTCTGATCTCTAAACTCTGAACTCCAAGCTCTGATCTCTAAACTCTGATCTCCAAGCTCTGATCTCTAAGCTCTGATCTCCAAGCTCTGATCTCCAAGCTCTGATCTCAAAGCTCTGATCTCTAAGCTCTGATCTCTACTCCAAGCTCTGATCTCTAAACTCTGATCTCCAAGCTCTGATCTCTAAGCTCTGATCTCCAAGCTCTGATCTCTAAGCTCTGATCTCCAAGCTCTGATCTCCAAGCTCTGATCTCAAAGCTCTGATCTCAAAGCTCTGATCTCTACTCCAAGCTCTGATCTCCAAGCTCTGATCTCAAAGCTCTGATCTCTAAGCTCTGATCTCTACTCCAAGCTCTGATCTCTAAGCTCTGATCTCCACGCTCTGATCTCCAAGCTCTGATCTCAAAGCTCTGATCTCTAAGCTCTGATCTCTACTCCAAGCTCTGATCTCTAAGCTCTGATCACTACTCCAAGCTCTGATCTCAAAGCACTGATCTCTAAGCTCTGATCTCTACTCCAAGCTCTGATCTCTAAGCTCTGATCTCCAAGCTCTGATCTCCAAGCTCTGATCTCCAAGCTCTGATCTCCAAGCTCTGATCTCCAAGCTCTAATGAATAAAAACTTTTTTCCAAACATATTTGTCTCCTTCTGATATTTGTTTATAACCCCCCCCCCCCTACTTCGTAGTTTACAACTACTTCGTAGTTGTAAATTTTACCATTTAGTGGTTAATGCCTTCGTGTTGTGTTCAAGTAACCACTGGTTACATGGTTACATGCAATAAATGGTATTCATGTAGAATCTCGATTCGTTCATCTCTGGAAAAGTCTTCTTGAAGCTACATAGTTAGGTCTACATGCAGTGAGTGGTACTCAGACATTGCGACGCTTCGTTGAGAATGGTTGAGTACATATGGGGAAAACCCGAGTGCGGTAATCAATCCTCTACCGTGACCATCGACGATATAAGATATGTAGTCTAAATTCGGAATCACCTTCTAGAGTTCAATATTTGACTATTCCCATGATTTTCATTAGTTGTCTACAGTAAGTATACACAAATTGACCAATTAAAAATTTCGGGGGAAAACTCGTGTGTCACTTTAGATAAATGATCCCCTATGAGCCAGCAGGTCTGTGAACTCGGACAGACACATTTTAGTACAACTTTGCAACAAAATTCGAACAGATACGTTTGAGTACAACGTTAACAACAAAATTCGAACAGAATAAATTTCCGTGTCGCAGGTTTTTAACCTATTATTTTAATACACACAGTAAATTTTCACAATTGCAACACCAGGGGTGTCACAACTGAAATATAATTAGTTACCTCAGCAATAAAGTATAAATGGGAATTCCTAGACACTCGGCACACAAGAAATCTACCATCAATTTACGGTAGTCAACGGGCGATAATGCTAATAATAACCATGTGTATTAGAATGTGGGAATTGCCTCCCATATCTATATACACGTTCACATTTGCCACTCGATCAATATTAGACTCATTAGTTACTCTTCGGAGGTCGTGGCTACTGGATTAATAGAACAGCTATTCCATTGTTTGTTATGGTTCCGAAGCTCTGAAAAAAGCTAAATTGGACTCTCGTATAAGCGCTTAAAACGAACTTACCTCGTCTCAATGGATACAAATAAAATGTCTTACATGTACCGTCATATAATTTATTTTTGGTTGTCACAGGCTGTGATGTAACCAAACAGGACTCACGTCTACGACCCCACTCACAGACCTACATAGGCACGTACGACCACTCACAGACCTACATAGGCACGTACGACCACTCACAGACCTACTTAGACACGTACGACCACACTCACAGACCTACTTAGACACGTACGACCACACTCACAGACCTACTTAGACACGTACGACCACACTCACAGACCTACTTAGACACGTACGACCACTCACAGACCTACTTAGACACGTACGACCACACTCACAGACCTACTTAGACACGTACGACCACACTCACAGACCTACTTAGACACGTACGACCACACTCACAGACCTACTTAGACACGTACGATCACACTCACAGACCTACTTAGACACGTACGACCACTCACAGACCTACTTAGACACGTACGATCACACTCACAGACCTACTTAGACACGTACGATCACACTCACAGACCTACTTAGACACGTACGATCACACTCACAGACCTACTTAGACACGTACGACCACTCACAGACCTACTTAGACACGTACGACCACACTCACAGACCTACTTAGACACGTACGACCACACTCACAGATCTACTTTATTCTAGTAGTTAATACAGGGTTTATCAGGAAGAGCAGTAAACAAAGGTGCCAAATATAACAATTTTCATTCACAAAATTGACGAAATTGAAATCAGAAAATTGGAATGAGATGATTATTGAAATTGTTTTCTAATGATTCTATAAATGAGTTTTTCAGATGTCATGGAGGTAAAAATAGCGAGAAAAGAATATTAGCAGGAGTGCATAGACATATCGTGTTTTTTTTAACATAACAATTATGAAGTATATTATACAGGCAATCGGCAGCTGACACCGGACAAGTCCATATGTTCTCTGATCCCCGTTTCAATCATGTCAATGTGTTTCGGCAATAATTTCAATCTTAAAAGCAATCATGATTCAAAATTCTGAAAATATTCTGAACGGACAAAACACCATCAGTATATTGATTATGTCAGAACGAACCACTAATACTGTCACCATGCTTCCCTATTGTCTCAGTTCTCTCATTACCACGATGTTGCTGTAAGGTCTGAAGTCGAAGTTACAATGTCTTCGACAGTGTGTTGACTTGGAACATTTCTTCGGTAGTGTGTTGACTTGGAACATTTCATCTTCAACAGTGTTCGTGTGAGTGTGTGTGCACTGGATGGATAATGTTCTTGCGTATGTAGTGAGTTGACAATGTGCGTTTAGTGTGTACTGGAGGAAATTGCACTGGAAAAACAATGTGTGCATTGGACGCACAAATGGAGCTTGTTTGTGCACTGGACGCAAAAATTTACTTGTGTGTGCACTGGAAGGATAATGTTCTTGCTTGCGTATTGGAAGGACAAATTTGCTCTGGACGGACAATAAATTGTATATTTATTATGTATGTTAGATATTACAAGCTGTGTATTCCTCTACTAATTGATTCCGTACACATACATTTCCTGACCAAGAAAATTCTACACAAAATAGCATCCACAATCATCCCTACAACACTTTCCTGTTTCATCATTTAATGTGGTGCGTAGATCACATAATCAACATCTGCCTGAGATTTGAGTCTGCATACTGTTTAATGGCTGTTTGAATAACCCTGAGAGAGAGAGAGAGAGAGAGAGAGAGATGGAGAGAGAAGTACAATGAAACAGTGGCACCATTTTGAAAATAAGTACACATCTTCTAAGTTATGTATGCTTCTGACGACGTTTAACGGTATACTTGTCTCGACAAGAATGAAAGATATTTGACATCTAATGATAATTCACCACATACTTGTCTCGACAAGAATGAAAGATATTTGACATCTAATGATAATTCACCACATACTTGTATAGGCAAGACTATAAGACTTGAATTCTTACTGTGATTCACTACATACCTGCTACAGAAGACTACACAATATATAACCTCCCACGGTTATTCATTACATGTAAGTATAGACAATACTTCATTACATGTAAGTATAGACAATACTTCATTACATGTAAGTATAGACAATAATGAAAGAATCCCTCGTTGTTTCAGAACATACATATCTAAATAAGACTGAAGCACTCTGATTCCACGATAGTTGACTAGATACCTGTCCGGACACAAGTCACAAAGACACAATTGTCACCAAATTCCACGATAGTTGACTAGATACCTGTCCGGACACAAGTCACAAAGACACAATTGTCACCAAATTCCACGATAGTTGACTAGATACCTGTCCGGACACAAGTCACAAAGACACAATTGTGACCAAATTATTATGACGCATTCAAATATCACCTCGTGATCTTTTCAAAACAATATTCTATCGTAATCAAATATGTAGATACACATGCAGAAATTCAACCAGAAGAAGACATTAACGATACTCACTGCAAAGTGTGTATCGCAGAGAAGAGATTTTAAACTATTAACTCCGACTTGGTGTTTCATTAAATTTTAAACTCCGACTTGATGTTTTATTAAACCTAGTAAATACATGGACAATTGTTCTAGTTTACTATTGGTAACTATTCCGAAACGTCTATTCACACAAAAAGTCACTATTAATACTGCATGCTTCCCCTTACGGAGTTAAGGAGATAAAGGTGGTATCAACTCGCTATCACCACGACATTAACTCTGTACACTCTAAGAATGAAGTGGGTCAGTGCTTCTGATTGGTTGTTGGACGCAGAACGTATTAATCGATTGATAAGTGCCCAATAATATTGTTTTTACATTTCTTTATTAAATGTTTGTTAAAAATGTTTAAATAGTGTTTTTAATTATTGTTTAATATTTTAAATAATATTGTTCTTACATGTCATTAGCTGTTTAAAAATCTCCTGTTGTCGCGGAGTAATATGGGGGTGTGTTTGACTCACTTCATTCTTAGCGTGAAGAGTATAGGGGGTGATATTTTTCCATTATCCGCCAATGTACAAAAAAAACCGTACATATGTACGTCTTACAAATTCAACAGACATGCTGACAAGCAATGTCGTATACAGGATATCAAGATAAACACAAATATGTAGATGTGATACCAAAATAAAACATAAAACAACCTAACACCTAGATACAGAGACAGACGACGTTTCGACCGAAAAGCTTTCTTCAGGATAAACGAAAGACAACAGCACAACGAATCTTACATGGAGACAATCGTGGTTATGATTGACAGGAAAAAAGTAGAGATAGCGGAGGAAGCAAAGATGGAGCAGCATAGCAGGGAGGAAGAGGGTGTGAGGAGAAGAAGTGAGGAGGGGAAGTGCACATAAGTAGGTGAAGAGTGAAAATAGATAAGATGTGGTAGCAATTAAAATAAGATAAATTAGGATAAATTAAGAAACGTACCTCAAAAATGGCCACATGAAATGAGTTTAGCACACAATCAGTATGGGAGAGCAAAGGAGGATAGTACGTTATGCTTATTTTAGTAACACATCTACCTATCTTTGTTTATCTTGATATTTGCCCTGTGTTACTCCAGCCACTTACTTCCTGTAAGATATTTGACATCCAATGATTATTCACCACATACTTGTCTCGACAAGAATGAAAGATATTTGACATCGAATGATTATTCACCACATACTTGTCTCGACAAGAATGAAAGATATTTGACATCCAATGATTATTCACCACATACTTGTCTCGACAAGAATGAAAGATATTTGACATCCAATGATTATTCACCACATACTTGTCTCGACAAGAATGAAAGATATTTGACATCCAATGATTATTCACCACATACTTGTCTCGACAAGAATGAAAGATATTTGACATCCAATGATAATTAAGGAACATTGAATACAGGATAGCATTGAATTACATGGTAGGAATTGAGGTTACATCATCATCATCAAGTGCCGTCTCCGCAACGAAGGTTGGCTGCAACGTATCTCCAACATCTCCTGTCTCTTGTCTTGGTGGTGCACTCTGCTAGACTGTAACCTGTCCATCGTGTAATGTTACTCTCCCAATTGTATCTCTGCCTACATCTTGCTCGCTTCCCTTTGACTTTACCCTCAAGTAAGGTCTTCAATAAGGTATCATGTCTTTTAATGTGTCCAAAGTATTTTATTTGCCTGATCTTTATTTCTCGTAGTAGTTCTTTCTTAATATTAAGTGTCTTTAGCACCGCTTTATTTGTTTTCTTCTCTTTCCATGATGTTCTCCCTATTCTTCTATATACCCACATCTCAAAGGCATCAATTTTGTCTTCTAATTGTTTATTTAGTGTCCATGTTTCTGAGCCATACATTAATTGAGGTTACACATACGCTATATTTACTTTAACATATATATTTAAATTATGGAATGACTTGAAAGAATAGAACCACTGATTCTAGAAAAGCTTATCCTCTAAGTAAGATTGTGTCTGGGGCTAACAAAATAATCATGTTTTTAAAATGATACAGCCTCGTCACAACAAAGCGGGAGATAAAATAATTTCCTGAGAGACTGTCTTCCGCAAAGGGAGCTAAATTTTAGAGAGAAAAAGTGAAACTGTGCTTCCGAAACAAACATAAAGTGATAGGTAATATATATATATATATATATATATATATATATATATATATATATATTATAGGGTGCAAAGGGTCTCACATTGCTCTCGTGCAGACACAGGATTATCGGATAACCAAGATCCTAAAAGTACCTCCTCGTGGTGCACCCAGGAAACAGAAATACAGCGGCTATTGTTGTATTCCTGGCTGCCCGTGTGTTGCCGGGGCCGGAAAGGGGAGCAAAGAATAGCAACACTGTTTACCTTCCACGCATGTGATAAAGGCGACTAAGGAGGTTATGGGATGGTGTTGGCTGTCCCATCCCATATAGGGTCAGTGATACAAAGCCATGCTGAAGTCGGATGTGTCAGGCCGAAAGGCGCAGATATCACAGCAATGCTGTAAACAATGACACAACACATTCCGTTCTCCGGACTACATCCTGAAAATCTGCAGGAGTTTGAGAACGAACGCAGAAGAAGGAAGACGAAGAAGTATTCCTGGCTAATACTTTTAGGCTCGTGTCCGTGGATGTGGATGCTGTAGATGGAATGAGAACTGCCTGCAGAGAGACAGGAAGTATCTCCAAAACATCTGCACCATCATATCCAACATATTTAAGACATCTGTGCTTTTCGAACTGTCCGGCTTAAAAAGCAGAAACATTGGAGGGCCGGCCAATGTCAATGTCCCTAACATTCAGTGATCTGTAGAGTACACATGTAAAAGTTAACACACGCTAGAGGGCAGAGCAGTTTACTCGAATCGAACCCAGTGGCAACATAGCCACAACGATCCAGCTCGAGACTGACTGGCGGAGTGCTGTTCATGTTCGAGAACACACAGAAGCCGACATGTCCCATCACAATTGACCCTATTCAAAGTAGGAGTCAGGACTCAGGTATTGGATACACCAACTTGAACATGCACTCCTGGGTATGGAAGAAAGTTTTGAATACAGCTCCCCATTGCACAAAGGACAAGTATTGAACATATGTTGGGGAGCGCATAGTTCAAATGTCTGACCGAAGCAGTGTTGTTACAATATATGGTGTCATGTAGCAATATTCGATGTCATGTGACAATATTCGGTGTCATGTAGCAATATTCGATGTCATGTGACAATATTCGGTGTCATGTAGCAATATTCGATGTCATGTGACAATATTCGGTGTCATGTAGCAATATTCGATGTCATGTGACAATATTCGGTGTCATGTAGCAATATTCGATGTCATGTGACAATATTCGGTGTCATGTAGCAATATTCGATGTCATGTGACAATATTCGGTGTCATGTAGCAATATTCGATGTCATGTGACAATATTCGGTGTCATGTAGCAATATTCGATGTCATGTGACAATATTCGGTGTCATGTGACAATATTCGGTGTCATGTAACAATATATGGTGTCATGTAGCAATATTCGGTGTCATGTGATAATATTCGGTGTCATGTGACAATAGTCGGTACCATGTGACAACATATTATTAGGTCACTTTCGACATATTTAAAGTAATCAATTTATTCTCCAAAAAAATATAGAGAACATTACTAAACGACTCTTCCCACATCCTCACACTGGAACTAATCTCACACTGGAACTAATCTCACATTAGAACTAATCTCCAACTGGAACTAATCTCACACTGGAACTAATCTCCAACTGGAACTAATCTCGCACTGGAACTAATCTCACACTGGAACTAATCTCACACTGGAACTAATCTCACACTGGAACTAATCTCACACTGGAACTAATCTCACACTGGAACTTATCTCACACCGGAACAAAGCTCACACTGGAACATGCTGTCCGCATCCCCCTATTTCACACCTATGGACTTGTCCGAAGTGCAGTGACGATGATCCAACGACAAACTAACTAACTAACTCCCAAACGAAATATGAATACACATTTTCTATTCAATCCCAGCAAAAGGTTCTGCATATCCAATCACATCTTTCTCAAGTTTACTAACGTATTACAACTGGTCACAATAGTTGGATGACTTCTCAATGGAAATAGAGTAGTAGTGGTCATGTTCTGGAGCGCCTTCGCTGCTGAGCAAATGAGGTAGCCAACCACTAACTCTGCAGCTGAACATTTCTGGGAAGCCGTGTTCTATGAGGCTGGTAAACAACTCAACTTAACTTTACTTGTATATGCAAAACGACGGATACAGTTCTTGGGCCATATGATTGAACTATGTACATATATTGAGGCAAGTAATTTCCGTGTCATTGACCACGGTTTTACTTTAAACGTCAAAATGTAACTAAATATCGACAGACTGATGGTTCTTATTGGACAGACGTTCCTCCTCATCATTATCAAGTGCCATATCCACAACCAAAGTTGGCTGCAAGAGACATCCAGCATCCCCTGTCTCTTGATTTGGTGGTGCACTCTGATAGACTGTAACCTGTCCTTCTCGTGATGTTACTCTCCCACGTGTATCTCTGTCGTCCTCGTGCTCGATTCCCTTTGACTTTACCTTCAAGTAAGGTCTCCAAAAAGGTGTCATGTCTTTTATGTGTCCAAATTGTTTTATTTGCTTGAACTCTATTTCCTTTAGTAATTCTTTCTTCATACTAAGCGTTGTTAGAACCTCTTTGTTTTCTTCTCTTTCCGTAATGTTCTCCCTCTTCTTCTATATATCCACATCTCAAAGGCATAAAATCTGTCTTCTAATTGTTTGTTTATTGTCCGTGTTTTGGGCCATACATAAATATAAAATAACTGTGTCATGTGACGTATTCCTTACAAAACGTTGTCTTCCCAATGAACTCTCTGAACCTCTCTCTGTCTTGGGCGATGTGGCTTGCATTTTCTAGCGATGTATTCATGTTATCTTTAATATCGTCAGTCCATCGTCTTCTTGGTCTGCCCTTTCTCCTCTTCTCAGGTGCTCTTCCCTCCATTATTTGCCTTTCTAAACAGTTGTGTCTCTTTATATGACCAAACAGGCGTAGTTTTCTTTTTGTTATTGTGTTTAGTAACCAACACTCTGGAATATTCAGTGTGTTTATAATATCTGAGTTTCTGATTTTATCCTTCCATGATATTCTAAGTATCTTTCTGTAGCATTTCAGCTCGAAGGCGTTGATCTTCTTTGCCGCTGTTTTACTTAGAGTCCATGTTTCACAGCCGTATGTTGCAACCGGAAAAATAAAAGTTCGTAACATTAGCACTTTCGTTTCTATTTTGTTGTTTTTCCATATGTTTTTCAGCCGTGTTATTTTGCAATATGCCATTGCCAATCTCTTCCTTATTTCTGCCATGCAGTCTCCTGCACCGTTGATGTTTGCTCGTAAGTATTCAAATTTATCTACACATTCTATCTCGGTATTGTCTATTCTGATTTTTTGTTGTTGTGTTGTTATATCTGTTGACATTATTTTTGTTTTCTGCGTGATTAAATACAAATTTTGTGCTTCGCTATATTTCTTTGTGTTCTTGATTAGTTGTTCCAATCCATTTTAAATCATTTGAAAGAAGCACTGTGTCGTCTGCGTAGCGTAGTTCCGGGATTAGGAATCCACCTATGTTTAAAGCGTGGTAGTCAGCGTTGTGTAAAAGTTCTTATTCTCAAAAAAAAACTGTTAACTTTTGTTTGAAAAATAACTATTAAATCACATAATTATGATTATGTGTCTGTGATATTGATACTGTTCTACGTGTTTTAGTTTCTCTCCATAAATGTTTATGTTTTGCACTATTCTTTAATGACTTTGCTGGTTATCATAGTTTAAAAAAAAATATTTTTGGATGTATATATCCAGTCCACAGTATTTGCTTGATTTATTGGCTTGATCTATTAGTCTTTGTAGTTCATGTTCACTTCCTGCTAAAAGAAAAGTGCCAGCTGCATATCTAAGGTTATTTATTATTTTCCCATTGATCTTGAGTCCTAGCATTTCTTCTATACTTTTAAAGATATTCCTTGTGAAGATATTAAATAGGCTTGGTGATAAAATGCATCCTTGTCTTACCCCTCTTCTAATTTCTATGTATGGAGAGTATCTGTTTTAAAACCTTATTGATGCAGTCTTTTCGCAACATATATTTCTAATTAGTCTAATGTCTTTTCCTTCTACTCATAATTCTTGAAGACATTTGATTAATTTTTCACATTCGACTCAGTTAAATGCCTTGTAGTCTATGAAGCAAATATATATACTCGTTTGGACTTCTATATATTTATCTATCAATATTCGGGCACTGAGTATAGCTTTTTTAATTCCCTTGTTTTTCCTACAACTAAATTACTTTTCATCGACCTCAATATCTATCTTGTTTTTAATTCTCTCATGTATTAGCTTGTATGTCACTGGAAGATGCAGGGCAACGTGCTCAAGATCGCGGAGAATTCAAGAGATCCATAGGAAAGACTACGTTCTGGAAAGAATATGTCACTTGATGATGATGATTATCTTGAGTAGCATTGTGGTTATTTACTCAGCAAACGTAATGTTATGTATTCTGTAAAATAAACAACATTGGGATTCTTACGCAGTGGCATACATATTGATAATTTCAGGTCTGTAGGTATGTTGCCTGTTTCATGTATGTCATTGCAAAGTTATGTGATAGTTTCCACACCAAAATCATCCTGAGATTTTATTATGTCTGCTATTAGGTTGGAACTTTCGACCATTCCATATTTTATTGATTTTATTGCGTTTTTTCCTTTTCTTTCAGTATTGCTGGTCTATCATTGTTGTATATTGTAGTTTTTTTTTGTTCCATTGATCATGCAACAGTTCTGTAACATGATATTCCAATCTTGTAAGTACTTCCCTTTTATCAAATATAATTTTTCCACTTTTAACTTTAATACAACCATCTTCATTTATATGGTTATTCTTATTTGCGATTTTTCTTACCTCCATGTACATTTTTTGTGTCGTATGCTGTAGTGATATCTCATTTATTTCTCAACATTTTGTCTCTAGCCATTGTTCTCTTGCTATTCAACACTTGTTACACATCTCATTATCAATAAGTGAATATCGTGTGGTATGTTTTGACTTTCTTTCTTTCTGACATTTACTTTAATATTTCATTTGTAATCCATGTTTGTTTGTTGTTGCCTATTTGTGTTGATCAATTGTCATCAATGTTCTGTCAAATAACGTTGTTTGCATCCACCAGAGAAGGGGTTGAGGATGTAGGTCTACATACGATTTCATTTATTGTATTCAAATTTTACAAATTATACTTCGCTCGTCTGTACACAACAACAAAGGTGTATGTCAGAGTCAAGTAATAACAAGCAAATATGTACATTAATTGGTTGTCCACATTAATCTCTGTAAAAAATGTACTGCCTAACAAGGCGTCATGATGTGGGATTGAATCCGTCATATTATAAACACAGACAACTGGCTTAACCCCTTCTACACGGAGATCTTCGTCTAGCTGTAGACTCGTAATTCTCCTGAATACCCAACAACATGGAAACCTGACATATGTTTGATGGAAAATAGGCCAAATATTCGACCAATTATAATCTAAACATCCATAAATAAATTCAAGGGAAAGAATTGCTTATATCTTGATCTTCTGAAAGGGAGACAAGTCTACATAAAACTCACTTTGTGAGAATGTGCTATAAACTGGAAAGTGCCATGTATAATGCTGGCAGCTTCACAGATTTAGGGATTAGAATATTTCTTGCCGCATGTGAAAATCAATATCAGGAGAATTAGATATACGAATTCAGACAATCTGCGATAATAGACTAGATCCGGTTTAGAAAAAAAAATATGGATACACTCGTTTCTCGCGAAGAGGCTGTACATAAATTATGTTCACAATTAGAACGAGATCTAAAAATTATGTTACATCGATGTGGGGTCTTTGTTACCTCTAATATTTTGTGGTAGTGTGTCCTGATATAACCTAATTGGACTTTGTCTACTGGTTGAAAGGGCACGTCTCTCCAAAAGAGAGGCAAACTCATTAACTACCTACTACAATGAGATCTAACAAGTGCTTGATAAAAGTAGACGTCAGCAATACCGTATTTTATACACTGATTAAATTAATATAGTTTTAACATTAGAAATAAATCATGTAGTGATTGGTGTACATTTACAGGGATCACTGAATTCTTGAGTTTTTTGACAAGTGGAGTAGTGGGTAGATAATAATTAGAAAATAATTGTTGTTGGTGTTTATATGCATCACCTATATTATAGGTAGGATATTATATTGTAGGTAGGATATTATATTGTAGGTAGGGTATATTATTATAGGTAGGGTATATTATTATAGGTAGGGTATATTATTATAGGTAGGGTATATTATTATAGGTAGGGTATATTATTATAGGTAGGGTATATTATTATAGGTAGGGTAGGAAGATGCTCACAGCAGAGTTAGCTATGTCCAGCTCATACATTTGCTAAGCCTAAGCGAACTCAAGCATCGACTCGTGAATAATTTGATGCATAGCAATGGTGTTAATGTCCAGACTTGTTGCTCTGAGATTGGGATCCTGGACATCAGAGATTAGAACTATAGCGCCGGGATTACACGCCACTATCACTTGTACTCTTTAACGTCTACACATACAAAATAGAGCAGCTTCAGGAGGCTGGGCCCGGCAGGATACTAAGATATGCGGATTACGTCTTGCTGTACAAACACGGCAGAAACAGAGGAGACATGATTGATGGCGTCCAGAGTAATCTAGAACATTTGTCGCTGTTCTCATGTACTAACTTTAAGGCAATCATCAATCCCACCAAGGCAAACATCGTCTGGTTCTCACTGAACAACAATATAGTCACAGACACTGTACCAGCATCCACCTGAATGGGCATCAACATTGACAGACATCAGACTATGAAAGATATAGGCATCACTTTTGATAGAAGTCTATCTTTCGCGAAACATGTCGACAATATCATTCAGAAATCCGGGAAGGGCGTCAGTGCAGTCAAAATCATGGCATTTCCAGATATGACGTAACGAACCATTTTTCAGATGATGCAGGCAGTGGTATTATCTGTGTTGGACTATGGTCTAGGTTTACTTACACTGTCGCAAAGACAGGTGGATAGACTGAAGAGAATTCAAAACGGTGTTATGAGAGCTGTCATAGGTTGCACAAGAGATACATCTATCGCTGTCATGAGGTTTCTCCTAGACCTACCGAACATCAAATTAAGACATACAATATATCAGGTTAAAGAATACTTCAAGGTTGCCAATAATGATCATCACGTCTTACACCGATCTCTAGACAACACAAAAGGAAGGCGTATCAAGAGAGGTAGATCTTGGATGGCACAAGCAGAAGATACTCTACTCAGAGTTTGTGAGCTGGAGGAAGTGGGAGGAGGTTGTGAATGAGTGACATTTGGCAAAGAGAGAAAGTTATTGACAACAGTGGTGATACAGATGGGAAGAAAGTGCTGCAACTGGGCTGCCAACAGAACAGAAGGAATGATTCAAGAACTCATACTGCAGCACTCGAAGCAACATGATACGATAAATTACACAGACGGTTCAGTAACACAAGAAACAAACACGTGTGGCTTTGTAGAATACCGAAATTGCAAGAAATTAGCTGATAAGTCAGCTTCGTACCCCACTACAACAGCAAGTATGAGAATGGAAATAGAAGCGGCGACAGCAGCTTCACTTGACTGGTGACGCAACCACCAACAGACTCCGTGATTCTATCAGACTCTCAAAGTATGCTGCCCAAGATAGAAAAGTGTATGATCAGAACTGAATTGGTCACTTTTCTCGACGACGCGAAGAGCATTATACATGGATCTACTTTCCATGTTATGCTGTGGTCAGTGGAAACAACAGATGTTATGTATTGGCTGGTAAAGAAGCCTTCGTTGGCTTCATTGGCTGGTGCTCCAATGAGATCAATAACACCATAGAACAACCGCAGCCCAATCAACATTAAAAAAAATTAGAAACATTCTATACAATGGAATACACAAAAGAGTTCGAGGGTTAGGATATTATATATAGCTGGACTTCGTTTTGATGACAGGTCTGACGGTATATCATGACCACATGCTGAACGCAGAAGAAGAAGAGGGATATTATATTGAGCCCATCCTTATTTATGGAATTGAAGCATGAACAGTAAGCAAAAGTATCCAAGATAAGCTGGCGGCAACTGATGTTTTTAAGAAGTGCTGAAAGTTGAATGAAGCCAAGAAAACTAATGTACACGTTCTCAGATGAACAGGCAAGAAAACTAATGCAGAAGTTCTCAGAGATGGACAGCCAAGAAAACTAATGCAGAAGTTCTCAGAGATGGACAGCCAAGAAAACTAATGCAGAAGTTCTCAGAGATGGACAGCCAAGAAAACTAATGTAGAAGTGCTCAGAGATGAACAGGCAAGAAAACTAATGCAGAAGTTCTCAGAGATGAACAGCCAAGAAAACTAATGTACAAGTTATCAGTGAATGACATTCACGAAAACTAATGTACAAGTTCTCAGAGATGAACAGCTAAGACATCTGATGTAGAAGTTGTCAGAGATGCTGGTGTAAAACGACAAACTAGCGGAAATTGGAAACAGACAATCAAGATATTTTGGACATGTGATGAGAAAAGTAGAACTTGAAAATTTAGTAACCACCGGAAAATCAAGGGGAGAAGAGACAGATGAAGACAAAGAGTGAAAGTTCTGGATGGGTTGGCACGGTGGTACAAAGAAAAAAAGTGACTAATTGATCTTATTAACAACACGAGAGATAGAGATTTGTGGAGAAGCATGATCGCCTGCGCCACTAGGTCTGGCACTCGATTGACTGATTGATTGCCATCTATCATTTGTGGTTATGTCTCCAAAATATTGCTATCGATCTACACATCATTTCTCTCCATGAATTGTTTATGTTTAACGCCTGTTCGACTTCGATTTTACTGTCATAGTGTTTGCTTGTTTCTTTTCGACGTGAAATTCTAGTCTAAATTCTCTACTTGTATTGTTGACTTGGTCTATTATTCTATTTATATATAACAATCGCAGTAATATTTGACATACAAAAGCAATGACAAAAGACGCACAAGATCTTACCTTCTGAAATACAGATGGTATGATAAATACTGGAAGATGAAACTCATATTCTGTTTTGCAATCATCCCATTGTTTCAGCTCGTTCTGATATTCTGCCATTGTTTCAGATAAAGCTTGTCTTACTTTTTTTTCTTCCTTATTCTCTTAGTAAAATAACTTGATAGAGTGTCCGTGAATTTGTAGAGAATCAGTGAGTTGATAGAGTGTCCGTGAATTTGTGGAGAATCAGTGAGTTGATAGAGTGTCCGTGAATTTGTGGAGAATCAGTGAGTTGATAGAGTGTCCGTGAGTTGATAAATATTTTCCATTAGCACACGTCATTCATAGAAATTTAGAATACACATCATGAATATTACACTTAATTGAGTCACTATTCACAACACATATTGAAAGTAGCCAATTCCACAATGGAGTAATTTAACATACGCAAATGTGAAACATCACAAATTACTTATAGTAATAATTGTAAAGCTGTTTATTTCACACAACAAGAGAGCGGTGCGTGATTAAGGTTGCCAGAAAGTTATATCTGTTTTCTACCAAATCTCTTGTGAAATATGGCCAAAAAATGGTCAACCACCTAGATAATGTGCACAAAACTCCTAGATTGCGTGGAAAAAAACTTCGTGAAAAAGAATAAAACTAGATTACATTAACAATACATTTATTTTCTAACGGTTTAATTCAAATATTGCAGACACATAAATCTGTTGGCGAGGGACATTTTAAAAATGATCAATACATACATTCCATTGTCCTTATGAATTTGTAAAATAGAAAAAACATACACACCATGGTCAGTGATTTAATATAAACAGTTCAAAACATACACTCCATGGTCAGTGATTTAGTAAAAATGACCATAACATAAATAATATGGGGTAGTTTTCTGTTTCCTTCTCTTTCTCTCTCTCTCTCTCCCACTCTCTATGTGACGTTTTGTTCACAGAACGTTGTCCTCACGGCCATTCTGTAAGACTAACGGTTCTGTGTAATCTGCCTATCTTCTTTCAGTGTAAGGTTGAGAAGGTCTTCAATGTCTTGTGTCCATCGTAGTCTTCGTTTGCCTCTTGTTCCCTCTCCTGAAACTTTCCCCACCATGGTTAATATGTCTGAACCATTGTGTCTCTTTATGTGTCCGAAATATAATAGTTCGCGTTTAAAAAAAAATCATTTTGAGGTGCCATTCTTCTATGTTCAGATCTCTGCCGACATATGCGTTCGTTCGTCGTTCACTACATGGTAGTCTTAGTACCTTTCTATAGTATTCCATGTCGAAGACCGATATTTTCTTTTCCATTGCAGATGCCATTGCCCACTTCTCACCACCATTATGTTGCCACTGACATCATTGCCCCACTTCTCACAACCATTATGTTGCCACTGACATCATTGCCCCACTTCTCACAACCATTATGTTGCCACTGACATCATTGCCCCACTTCTCACCACCATTATGTTGCCACTGACATCATTGCCCCACTTCTCACCACCATTATGTTGCCACTGACATCATTGCCCCACTTCTCACAACCATTATGTTGCCACTGACATCATTGCCCCATTTCTCACCACCATTATGTTGCCACTGACATCATTGCCCCACTTCTCACCACCATTATGTTGCCACTGACATCATTGCCCCACTTCTCACCACCATTATGTTGCCACTGGAAAGATATATCATCTTAATAGTTTTAACCTTATTTTTCTGTTTGCTGCTGCTATAGATATGTCATCTGTGATATTTTGTGTAGAAATATTGCTATGGGTAGTTTCACTTTTAAATAGGTTGTGAAACGACTATCATGGCAACCCTGTTGGTGTGTGTAGCCAGTATTACCTCACAAATACTTGGTTGATGCACTGAACTGTCTGTGTTGGATAATTACGGATGACAAATATACAGTTGACAGATGATAACATAGGTGATCTGTCATCGTGTCAACTAACACACAGAATGTTTTTGTGTAAGCTGAGATGAATGAATATTGGTCACGTCTTTCTTCATGAACAATTATAGCAACCAGTTTCTAGAACAATATGATGGTTTCCTATGTCTAACTTTGGTATGCCATTAGCTTTATGTTCAAGATGACGCCGGATCGAATCTCGTTAGAGACATCTTGTATATAGAGGGGATATGTGGTTGATACCTGAGAGATTTACTTTCAACGACTGTGTCCCAGACTATAAATGCTACTCTCAACTGGCTTCGTTTATAGCAAGGGGACGGAGTATAATGGACTAACTCGAGCACAATAAAGTCAATCCTCTAGAAATGTTGATTCATTCATATGATTTGTTGTGTGTAGGATGTTTTGTGTGTAGTATGTCTTGTGTGTATCATTTGTCGTGTGTAGTAGTAATTGTTGTGTCTAATGTGTGTTGTGTGTACTATTTGTTGCGTGTAGTATGTCGTATGTGTATCATTTGTTGTGTTTTCTGTTGTTTACAAATATCACATCGTTACCTCTCCATGCGATTGTGCTTTACATTAAAACATTAACAGTGTGATAACACTTATAATAACCACAACATTTTTTTTCTATAACTTCTCTCTTTACAACAGCATCTATATAGACTTCTACACTCCAGCATCTATATAGACTTCTACACTCAAGCATCTATGTAGACTTCTACACTCCAGCATCTATGTATACACCATATCCCCATCTTTGTGGGGGATCTTTATCGTGCTGAATATCAACCTAAAGAGAAATTCTTATAACGAAAAACGTAAAAAATTCAACCGTGAAACACACAAAACCTCATAACATTTTATGATTTTGTCAGGTTTGTGCTAAACTATCAAGGAAATTGACTTGGGATGTAGGCACTCCCTGCTAAAATATCAAGTTCTCGATGTATAACCTATTCTCCAACTTTTTCCCTGGTAGTAAAACCGATAACACAAATAGTCTCCAATTTAGAAATACCTGATTTCACATGTGACACAAAATTTGACAATTTGACATGATTTATATTTAAATTAATGTCATTTAGACATTCCTGCTGAATAATCGAGATGAATTCTTTTAAGTGACGCATGTGACTTTTTCCGTGATTTTCATTGGTCATATTGTGTCTGCATTGAGTAAGCAGTCAAAGACAATCACAATAATATTCCCATACATCAAACTGTTAATCGAACAAGAAATACCGATGATGATGATTATAGGAATATCACGCCACCGATAGAAATCAGGAAGAATGATCGCAGGTTAACATAAAATGATTGACACGCAATTTTCAAACAAAATCTGTACCGGGTATTTAGTATCTGCTTAGCCAAGTGTTTAGCCAATTATCCATTTCTAGTATAATTATAACTCATATAATATATATGATATATATATTTTCCTTTCCTCAATATATATATATAACATTATATATTGTGTTAACCTCGATATTCACAAATAAATTCAAGTAGGAAGCATGAAGATAAATTAAAATTCCTGAGACTAACGGGTATTGAACCATATCCGTTCTGATGGCATTTAGAAAATAAACAATATTTGCGTTTATTTTATCTGACTTATTATCAGTACTTGTTATCAAATCGCACAAGTTTATTTACTTATCTCCCAGTACTTCTTTAGAGTTTGACAATAGATATCAATTTTATATTGGGTGCATTTTCATATTAGTCCAAACTGAATTTTCATAAATAACAATGTATAAAATATGAACGTGCGTCTGTAGTTGGTTATTTAGAATTATGCAAGAAGAAGGTAGATTGATGAAGACTAAACGAGATAGTTCTCTACAGATAGTTTCCAGTCAACTTTCAGTATAATAGTACAGGAGATAACTAAATACGAGTTTCTGGTTTTAGGAAACGTACCTATATTTGATAGTGTAAGCCGACGGCTGGTTAACAACGGAGTGTTCAAGGCTAAGGGGAGTAAACCCTCATTTAAAAAATCCGAAGGGGGACCCTAAGTAATTTGATGGTCAAATCCGATCATCCACTGGCATCTCTTGCAGTTCTGCTTCATTCTAAGCGTATTGGCTTTGCCTTTCATGTGGACTTCATCAACAAAACTGAGAGTGGTTTAGTACAAATTGGGCAGTGCTCTTTATCCAAATAAGTTTCTAGGAATTAGCAATAACAGCAGTGCAGAAATTCGGAAAGTCTGGAGGCAGAACCTGCGTGCGGGAGCAGCATTGTTCAGAAGAAATATGTTTAAAGATATGGACGAAAAAAAGAGAAAGACGCAAACGAAAGTCTTCCGTTGCTGTGATATATCTTTTGCAAAGTCCCCATTCCTGAGAACATATTCAACGGATTGCTTCGTCTTAATGCTACATGGCCGTAAGCAGGAGATAAAAGGTCATGCAATATAAGCCGACTGCCAGGAGATGGGTTGATTAATTTTTCATGCGTGTGTTGTTATGGTCTATTGAATTTTACCATTTTTGGTCAAAATACGTCGCGAGGATTAAATATGGTCAGCCAAATTTTCTGCCCCCATGGCTGATGTAAAATACTGTATGCGCTGGACCTCAGCTGATGTAAAGTTACGTTGTGCTGGACCTCAGCCGACCAGCATGGTTGATGTAAAAGTACTACATATCTAAGCTCAGAAACGCCTAATCGTCGGAGCTCCAAAGGAATAAAAAAACATAAGGTTTTGACCCAATACACAAGGGACATGGTTCATTTCCGACCACTTTCCTGAAAAATTTCCCACCAATGCATTACCTTAGGCATGGTGTATGTTTCGTAATGCTTCGTGCACAGATAGATGGATACACGTACAGATAGATGGATACATGTACAGATAGATGGGTGCATGTACAGATAATTGGATACATGTACAGACTTCTTCTTCTTCCTTTTACGGGTGTCGAGGGAGATACAATGTTCTTGTTCTTGCTTTTCTGGCAGCTTCAGATAATATTATTTGGTGTTCGTGTAATGTCTCTTTGATGTTGTCGATCCAGCGTATTATGAGAATGCATCACGAAAAGTTGCCCGTACAAGCATATAACCAAATGAGAAGAGGGTACAAAGCCATAGGAAGACCACGGAAAAGATGGATAGAAAACGTCAGGGACATTCTGTACAGACACAGTCATAGCACAGCCGAGGCCACACATCTGGCGATAGAACGCAAGCTCGACGTAGATGAATGGATGGGTGTAGCTATTTAGCATTTTACCTTCCTGCTAGTCTATCTATGCTGAAGATATGCTTAATAAGAATACCAGTTTAACATAAAAGAAGCGTTATATCCGAAAATAGGTTGAGATACAATATCGCAGAATATCACAATCATGAGCCGTAGCAGCAACGTAGAAGATATGTTTCTCTTACTCTAACGATAATCTGATATTCTTCTTCTTCTTCGGCGTTTATTCTCAAACTCCTGCTGGATCTCTCTTGTAGCAGGACCATGATCTATTCCAGATTTCCAGCAGGATGTAGTCCATATAATGGAAATGCGTTGTGTCGTCGTTTTATTTGCGCCAATGGCCCGACACATTCGTCTTCGGCGGTAATGTGTTATGAGTTATTGACAACTGCTGTTCAAGCATTATTTAAAATATCTGACCACTACACATCAAACACTACTTAGCAGGTGATAACTACACTCCAAATAGTAGGTATCATTGACCACAACACTCCAAACATTACTTACCATCTCTGACAACAACATCTCATACATTAATTAATACATTGATCCTAAGATAGAAATAGAATGCACATGACAAAAACATGGAGAAGAAAACTAATACTTACCTCCATTTCCACCTCCAAATCCTCATCAAGACCGTCGGCTGTTTCCTCTTTTATCCCCATGATTGCGACTCTGTTATTGTTCATTTCTTGGAAATCTTACAAAGTTATGATAAAGAACATTACGATGGGTTACAAGGAACATATCAAGTAATGTTAGTTCCAGGAGAGAAGTGCCACTTTGTTAAATTTTTGTTCTTGAAGAATGTTCGAGTCAAAACGTTTAATATAAAAAGTATATTAAAGAGCAGTCGATGCTACAAACATCGCCAATGTAAAGAGCACTTAAATACCTGTCGATGGCGCAATCTTCACCAATGTGAAGAGTACTTGAAAACATGTCGATGATACGACCTTCCGTGAAGTGAAGAGTAGTTTAAAACATGTCGATGATACGACCTTCCGTGAAGTGAAGAGTACTTGGAACGATTGATGTTACAAATTTCACAAAACTGAAGTGCACAAGAACTAATATCAGCTATTTCTCTACAGTGACATTCATTCGAAGACCAATGAATAATCGTCCATAGAGCAGCACTTTGCAAATGCACGTCATTACAATAATAATCTGTTGAAACGCCGCAAGCGTCAATCCCGTTCAGGACTATTATACACGGTGTCAAAGGTAACCAGCAAAATCGAAATGTAATGAAAGCCCATAGATACTATGCGAAATCGATAATGATCGAAGCAGAAATATGTTTTCTGTTGTCGACCAGCCACATAAAGTAATGATATGTATTTCGGATGGACGATGCGATGTACGTTTCGAAGTGTTCAACATTTATCGACGTGTATACATTCACACAGAGTGCGTTTTTCACACAAGTTGTATTCACAATTACGTGATTTCATCTTCACAGTGTAGACACATGATGTATCCTTGAAACAGCTACTTTACAAATGTTGTGATGCCAAATATTTTAGACGGGTGAAATCTACTCAACGCATAAGTTGACCTAACTAGTGCAGATATGTTGATATTTATCAATGTTCATACATTCATTTCAATTTTGCCCTTACCAAAAAGGTTCTAAACTTTTATTTTAAGGAAACCGCTTAAGAAAAGTGGATTTTGTTTTTAAAATGTATAATGTCAAAACTTTAACTTTTATAAAGCTTTATATTTTTATAAGAACATTTATTTTTATTAGAATGTATATTTATATAAGAACTTATTTTGTTGTTGTTATTTTCAATTACTATCTTCAATTTTTTAAACAACTTTGTTTGTTAAACTATGGCTGTTCCATGTAAGTGTCATGTATGTCATTAGTAATGTCTAAATTATTTTATAATATGAATTTATTTTTCATAAGCATCCAATATTAACCATAAAAGATGTTCAATGTCACGACAGTTTATCGTGAAAAATATTGAGTTTGTATGTGTTATCGTGATTTAACACAATTCATTCCTTTATATAACTGTACGATTCACAACATACTCTCCTATCTTGTAACCCCCCAAAAAAAGTTACGTTTTCGTCAATCATTCATTTTTTTTCAATAATGAATGTTCAAGTTTTCGACTTACTTTACTTTCTGCAGTCCTAAAATATATACCTACATTTTTTTATTCTTATGCTGAAATTGTATTGTATTTATTTTCTTTTTTTTTTTAAATTGTTTACCATTTACTAAGGCACTTTTGTTGAAACACCGAGATATTATGTATTAATTAAAACAATCAAGCTGATATAAGGTAGTTGCTCTCCTGTTCTTCAGATTGTCATTTGTGAATATGGCTCTCTGGCTGTGAACTCATGAATATGATTCTTCTGGCTGTGAACTCATGAATATGATTCTCTGGCTGTGAACTCATGAATATGATTCTCTGGCTGTGAACTCCTGAATATGATTCTCTGGCTGTGAACTCATGAATATGATTCTCTGGCTGTGAACTCATGAAAACAGTTTCCAAGTAGTCTCATACACCAATTTGCAAATATTTGAAACTGAGGTTCACAGTAGGCACATTATCATAAACGTATAGTGAGTATACTGTGTCACGTATTCTCAAGTATCAGAAACATATAGTGTACTGAATACTTAACGGTGCCACATACATATATTATACTGACGTCATATTCTCTAAAGATTCAGATAAATATACCGAACTGACGTCACCTCTCGTAAATTAAACATACGTATATTATACTACGTCACAAGTCTTTAAATCTCGTATAAATATGGTAATGTTGTAGCTGTGAGATTTATCATCTTGATTAGGATTGAAATATTTCAAGTAACATCCAAGCTGAGTCGGAACTAAAGAACACTGGCGTATCAGAAGTACAGAAACCTCTTCAGAAATGTTAAGAAACAAATATTCCTAATCGTCTACCATATTACCTAGCGTACACATTGAATTTCTGTCAATATACTGACCGTGAATGTTGAATAAACAACCAATTAATACTAACTTATAGTATGCGGTGTTCTGGAGGCTACACACGGGTTGTTTCTGAAAACGTAGGAAATAGATCCATTTTGTTTGTGCCTCGAATTTTGATTCTTCAAATCAGTCAAAGCTCGGTCAACTGGAGAGTGCCTTCATCATGAATTTTATATGCTCGCGTATAATGACATGACTAGCACACATGTTCTAAGGTAATACACGTTATAAAATTACGGCATAAACTGGTTGCGATATGCATGCACATTTTTTACACAACTCAGGTAAACTGCATTATACCTTAATAGGTAAAACTGCATGTGAGATTTCTGTGATTGAATTGCATGTGAGATTTCTGTGATTGAATTGCATGAGAGTGTACAGATAGATATTCGTTATGTTGTACAGTTACTTCACAGACTAGTTATCCAAGGTTGTAAGTCTTTGATATATATTACTTCAGCTGCGACCTTCAAACTAGTGTCATCAATAAACTGGACACAGGGTGAATCCGAGATAATTAGCCAATGTATGTTCTCAAAATTCTCCCCAGGTATTGAATTCGCATCTCGTGATGCAGTTGTATGTCAATCACGAATTAAGCCCGAGTCTTGATTATGTAACTGAAAATACAAAATGGATGAGTAAACATTAGTGTCATTATAGAAAAGGGTTAAAAAAAGTATTTTGATTTCAGTGTACTTGTGTTTTTCCTTTACGAATAATATCCATCACAATGCAACTGTAAGCCGTCTGCCTAGAGTGCCACTACGGCCACGTAACTCTGCAGCTACAATTGATAATTCACAAAATATATGTGTAAAATCGACCTTGTAAACAAGAGGTTGCGAGTCAAATTAGAATGCCCGACAACCTGAGCACACTGTGAACAATTCAAACGCTTGCAATCTATGTTCCTTCAGCACCGAATACAGTGCACAGTAGTAGTTAGCTGTCAGAAACTCGAGCCCTGTTGCGCACGAAGAAGCACTAACAAAGAACAACGCACGAAGACATCAAAATAGTGCGTAAATTGACTTACAGAACACTGCCCGACATCATAATCATTGGTCAATTGACCCTACAGAGGGGAAAAATCCAGCTTGATCATGCGTCCATCATGGGTCCCTGCCTGAATGTATATGATGGAGACAGCATGTGATATCGCTATCCTGCGACCGACCGTGTGGTATAGTGGTGATCATCGCCTTCGTGACGGTTCTCTCGTTGTTATCGATGTCACTAAATAGCTAGGACCACCCGATGAGAATGCCCCGTGTGTACGATCTGTGAGTATAGTCTCTGTCTACAGGTATGACTAAATGCGTGGCATATCACTGCTGATAATGATGTCATACAGACGACTTTCTTTCCATGCCAGGGCACATTTATATATATATAAAGTCATCTACTAGAAGCTTAAGATAGCAACTCCTATATAAACACAACAGGTTGACTACTACAATATAATGGTCTGATCGACCACAAAACGTCTCAGATCGTTCTTACAAGCCCGTACACACGCACACGCTCGTACACACGCACACGCTCATATACACAAACACTCATACACATGTAGAAACACACCCGCTGCCTGGCCAAACCAAAAGCTCCACATTAAGAACTCTAAAATCACGGTTATCAAAGACCTCATTTACCACGCGCACCGTCCAGCCTTCACATTTCGGCATTCTGTTAACATGGATAAAAGATTCGAAGATTCGCAACCATCATTGTAATAGGCCTACGAGCAGGATGTGTAGCTAACGAAAAATATTTGTACTCAAGGCATGTACAGTGACCACTGACACTATATATATATATATGCCGCACTATTAACTTTATTATTTTATTATTTATTGTTATTATTATTATGGTTGAGTTTTTGGTCATCGTCGATCACGACGGACGAACATCATCATATAATTATATGAATGCACTTAATGCCAGAATTCGGCCAGCCTAAAAATTTTGTCAGTATAGGAGATCCGCAGATTCTAGTAAACGGCACTTGGTATTTAGAGAAATTGAGAATCCAGCTGCAATAAAATCAGTGAAGATTTTGACAATACATTTTCAGGCATATCCGAAGGCGGATACACCAAACATATGAGCAATTGAAGTATTACCTTACGCAGTTGCCATTCATATGATTCAACTCTGAGAAATATGATATAAATCTGACTAAACCAAAGTTAGTTCCCTATTTTATGACCAACCCAAAGTATAAAGATGATGATGGATTGAATATTGCGATAAAAAAAATAACAATTATGTGTGTCTGGCGACTAAAAAGCTAAAATATGTCGAAATCTTAAATTATTTAGTTCGGGGTTTTCTTATGTTAAATATCTACTTGCCTATCAGGTGACTGAATAGAAGGGATTCTTTTGATAGGAGGACGTGACAGTTCTGGCGAAGTTGAAAACAACTGTTTACCACCACACGCGTTTGTTAATAGAATGACACACCTGAGATAATATCACCCATAGAATGACACAGCTTAGATAATATTACCCATAGAATGACACACCTTAGATAATATCAACCATATAATAACACACATGAGATAATATCAACCATAGAATAACACATCTGAGATAATATCATCCATAGAATGACACACCTGGGATAATATCACCCATAGAATGACACACGTGGGATAATATCAGCCGTAGAATGACACACTTGAGATAATATCAACCATAGAACAACACACCTGATATAATATCAACCATAGAATGACACACCTGAGATAATATCAACCATAGAATAACACACCTGAGATAATATCAACCATAGAATGACACACCTGAGATAATATCAACCATAGAATGACACACCTGAGATAATATCAACCATAGAATGACACACCTGAGATAATATCAACCATAGAACAACACACCTGATATAATATCAACCATAGAATGACACACCTGAGATAATATCAACCATAGAATAACACACCTGAGATAATATCACCCATAGAATAACACACGTGAAATAATATCCCCCACAGAATGACACACCTGAGGTAATATCTTAAATATTCAGGTAATCATCAGAGAAAGAATTGAACTGCTAATGTGAACAAATATTTCAGAATCCTCGCACTAACTCAGTATCAATAACATACCTCTAAAACAAGTTGGTCACATATCCTACTGCACGCGTAACCGACAAACCATCACCTTTTGGCTGCAGTTATTTTCTAAGCAATGTATATACTTCAGTAGGTTGCCAGTAATATATGAGCTGTTCGAGTGCATAATTTTCAGCAGCTAAAATTGAACCTACAATTTCTGCCACGTGTATTCCTTACATACAGGTAATTTATTTTAATTTTAATAAATTTGTCCACCTACAAAATAATAATTTTTAACTTATTTTTCAGAAAAAAAAAGGAAAATTTCATGAAATCCTAATCTAAAAGTAATACATTTCAGTTATCATAAATTCCATATTTCAAAATAATCTCAATAAATATACAAATAAATAAATAAATACAAAAAAATCATAACTGTTCACTAGCATTTCCTGATTTCCTGTTCCGCTGACTTGTGTTGATACTATCCTTGCTAGAGGGAATAATAAAACACTTCTATTGACAAGAGCAAGGTAAATCGTTTCTATATAAATAGTACAATTCAAAAACATGAGTTTTGAAAACGCATATTTAATTAATTCCACAAACATGTGTTTACTTGCCTTAGTAAACATTTCTTAACACAATCTCGTGTCTTGTTCAGGGGCAGAAATGTAGGAACAGGAAATTTTGCCAATTATTTATATTGAAAAATATATGCTTGTGTTTATATGATGCTATCACATACGTGTTCCTCGTTATGAATTATAGAAGGACGAGATATGAAGGTAGTGTGTGATTCAGTCATCAGAATTATACATCAAAGTAAATACGTGAACACATAGAGGAATTATGATGGGTGTGTTACTTTAAGCGCATATGAAACACATATAAAATGACGTTTCGACTAAAATTCTTTAATCGGGCGCAAACAAATTGTACAAAACGAGTAAAAAGATCTGCCAATGATCAATTCACGGTACAATAATATGTATTAATAATCATTCAAGTTTAACAATCAAGCAATCACTCAATCTTTGAGAGAAAGAGATGAGGAATAGGTAATCACATAGTTGTTGTTAGTGGTTAGCTATTGACAGACCATAGTTTTTCTGACAATATGATCTCCTTGTCTCAGAGTCATGATTGTGTTAAGAAGCGTTATTGGTTTAAGTAAAGCCTCCGAAAGATGGGACGCTAGTGTAACAGTATATCGTGAACTATATTTCCTGTCAAGAGTGTAGTATTTACAGTGATCTATACTTCCTGTCAAGAGTGTAGTATTTACAGTGAACTATATTTCCTGTCAAGAGTGTAGTATTTACAGTGATCTATACTTCCTGTCAAGAGTGTAGTATTTACAGTGAACTATATTTCCTGTCAAGAGTGTAGTATTTACAGTGATCTATACTTCCTGTCAAGAGTGTAGTATATACAGTGATCTATATTTCCTGTCAAGAGTGTAGTATTTACAGTGAACTATATTTCCTGTCAGGAGTGTAGTATTTACAGTGAACTATATTTCCTGTCAGGAGTGTAGTATTTACAGTGAACTATATTTCCTGTCAGGAGTGTAGTATTTACAGTGAACTATATTTCCTGTCAGGAGTGTAGTATTTACAGTGAACTATATTTCCTGTCAGGAGTGTAGTATTTACAGTGAACTATATTTCCTGTCAGGAGTGTAGTATTTACAGTGAACTATATTTCCTGTCAGGAGTGTAGTATTTACAGTGAACTATATTTCCTGTCAGGAGTGTAGTATTTACAGTGAACTATATTTCCTGTCAGGAGTGTAGTATTTACAGTGAACTATATTTCCTGTCAGGAGTGTAGTATTTACAGTGAACTATATTTCCTGTCAGGAGTGTAGTATTTACAGTGAACTATATTTCCTGTCAGGAGTGTAGTATTTACAGTGAACTATACTTCCTATCAGGAGTGTAGTATTTACAGTGAACTATATTTCCTATCAGGAGTGTAGTATGAGCTTATGAACACACTATTGCAGCATCCTTCACTTATACATTTTTCACACATCCTCATTGATGGTACATCTGGTATGTCCAACCACGATACAACAACATTGCAATGTCCACTGGCGCGAATATCCAACCACGATACAACAACATTGCAATGTCCACTGGCGCGAATATCCAACCACGATACAACAACATTGCAATGTCCACTGGCGCGAATATCCAACCACGATACAACAACATTGCAATGTCCACTGGCGCGAATATCCAACCACGATACAACAACATTGCACTGTCCACTGGTGCGAATATCTTTGTCCTCCATTGTCATTATTTGGTAGAAGACAAATGTCAGACGGACACAGCTCGGTCGGACCAGCTCTACGGCTCTGTCGAGGAACTGGTGACACAGTACAATTCACAGTACAAGAACTCGGCGTCTATTTATCAGCATTTGACTGACTTCAGGACGGGGACTAAAAAGAAGTAAGAGATTTAGACATCTTAGTCATTTTTATGTACACGTAAATGTAATCATGCAATGTAAAAAGTCGTGGTGATGTAAAGTCAGAGAGTTTTACAGCAAAAAGCTTCAATTAATTAGTTGGTAGTCATAGTAGTGCAGTAACTAAATCACTGGCACTACAGTCATTCCATCCGGCTGTGATTTCATCCAGATTTGCTACGGTAACACCTTTAAAAAATGTGTAGTCGTGGGCTTAGACAGTCACAAGAGTTCACGATCTGGCAAGTAAAGTAACAATGTATGTACTTAAAGCACTCTGGCGATTTTTGATCATTCACTGGAAAGACATGAGAACCGATTTCTCATAATTTACTCGATAGACACTTAGAACCGGAAGGTAAAACCTCGTTCATATGTTTTAATTAATTTACCTTTGACCTATATTTTTACTTGCTAATTGAAGGTAACGTTTGAAGAGATGAGGCGTGAAGATCTGAGGCGTGGAGAGGTGAGGCGTGGATAGGTGAGGCGTGAAGAGGTGAGGGGTGAAAAGTTGAAGCGTGAAGAGTTGAGGCGTGTAAAGGTGACGCTTGAAGAGGTGAGGCGTGAAGAGGAGAGGCGTGAAGACTTGAGGCGTGAAGACTTGAGGCGTGAAGAGGTGAGGTGAGTCTTAAAGAAGTGATTTGTGAATAAGTCATTAATGAAAAGAAAACGTGTGAATAACTAAAGTGTGAAGATTGAGAAGTTCCCAGGTGAGGTACAAAAAGGTCAGATTTGAATAGAGAGGTAAGAGAAAAGAAATGAAGCGCAACCTGGTGATATGTGAAGGTGTAAGACGCAAAGTTGACGTCTGTGTATGTTTAATCATCGACAGACTTTTAATTGACAATTATTAATTGAGAGATCGATCCAATTTGATTTCAACCGCAAAGACAAAGCTCTAACAATTAGACTACATAAAAAAAATCATACTATGCATAATTTTACTACACAATTTTAATCACACGATAAAATAGACCACATATTTAAAAACATGTTCGATTGTTTTACATTCAGAATGGAAATATTTTTTCTTATTTCAAAACAAATTCTCGTTATGATTTATTTGTTCCGATTTATTCAGCCCAAAAATGTCAGAAATTCTGTCAATTAGTTTATCGTATGGTACAAAGTTAAACGAGACAAAAACTATGAAGAAATCGATTGGCAGATTGTGTCGGGTTTCAGCGCAAAAAGATTTATATTAAGACATCTCAGCGTGTGAACACGTTTTTACTATCCCAATTACTTGAACTACGATAATAACATCTTTTTATAAAACACAACTGGTTTCCGCAACAAGTGAGATAATACATTCAAAACCTACAAAACAGACATGCGAAGCAGCTTTCCTGTATTCAGTCTGTTTCTAAATATTTTCCTTCACTCGAAATTTCTAAAGCTCTCGTTTTGTCCTCGTGTTCTCTTTCATCCATCAATAGTGAATGGAGTGCGACGAATTCTCAGCCTTATTACTGTTATACACACTCCATGACGCGACATAAAATAAATGAAATATATTATTTCTTTGTTTTCAATGTCTATACTGTCCATGCTTTAACTTTGTTTGATATCTTTGACACTTACTGTATCTGATTTTCGCTTCATTTACATAAGAATAGATGAGAAGTCGCTTATTGATTTCCTTATATTGTGTATAACATCTGTCAAAGAACATCACATCCAAGATGACAACCGACGTCACATGTGTTGGGCCATTGGCGAAAATATGCCGACGATATAGCTCATTTAGGTTCTCTGTACTACATAATGCTTGTTATTTAGTGAGACCATTGTCCAGTTACAAGAGGGATCCAGTGAGTCATTAGTTTAAGTGCGACCATTGTCCAGTTACAAGAGAGATCCAGTGGGTCATTAGTTTAAGTGCGACCATTGTCCAGTTACAAGAGAGATCCAGTGGGTCATTAGTTTAAGTGCGACCATTGTCCAGTTACAAGAGGGATCCAGTGGGATAATACTTAGTTAATTTTAGTTCCAACATTCGCGAACATAGTACAACAATGTTGTCTTCAGTGTGACACACCTGCGACACAGATACCTATTGTGTGACACACCTGTGACACAGATGCTTTTTGTGTGACACACCTAAGATACAAATGCCTTTAGTGCGATGGAGGCAGCAATGCGACACTGTTGGTTTATGCATATTATTCTAGAATATCTCTGAGTAGGTGACATTTTAAAGTATTGAGTATCAACGATACTGGAGACATCTGAAAGTATTCGGTATCGTTGATAGTGGAGTCCTCTCTAAGCATAGAGTATCCCTGATAGTTGTTTCTTGTTCTAAGTATTGAGTATCGCTGTTAAGAAATTTTTCTCAAATTATTAAGTATCGATGTTAGTAGAAGTATCTAATAAATCTCTGAGGAACCCCCTCCCCCTCCGGATCTCTGAGGAACACCACCAAAATTGCACAATAAAGACAACATTTCTGATAATTTCTAGAAATGAATAAAATGAAATATCGATCAAATATTTCTTTCCTTCTTCTTTCCTGTCTCTCTTCTTTCCTGTGTTTCGATTCTCCCAAATGCATTGATCTTTCCTTTCTTCTCCCATGTTCTGTGATATTTCCTTTCTTCTCCACATGTTTCATGATCTTTTCTCTATTCTCCACGTGTTCCTTTATATGTCCTCGCCACCTGTTCTTTGATTTTTAATCTCTTCTCCGTGTGTTCCTTGATGTTTTCTCTCTTCTTCGCTTATTTCTTGATCTCTATTCTCTATTTCTCTATTCTCCACATGACCTTTCCTCTATTCTCCACGTAATCGTTCCTCTATTCTCCACGTGATCTTTCTTCTATTCTCCACGTATTCCGTGATCTTTACTCTCTTCTCTGCTCGTTCCTTGATCTATCCTCTCTTCCTGTTATTTGATCTTTCCCTTTTCCCTTTTCCCAGCGGACTCCGTCATTGACCTTCTGCTATATAATTTTCGTTTTCTTAACAAAACTGATAGTACAAACTATCTGAATTCTGAATCCGTTATCTGGGTTAAGAACTTAATCCAGAACGTAATCTGTTCGTCTTCATATCTTTTCATTTCTTGTCTCGTCCTGCGACCTAATTTACAAATATCTGCAGTTTATGTTGTAGTGTTTTTAATACACAAAAACATGAAAACTAAGGACATACATTATAGATAATTATTTATACACGAACAAAACACACAAGAAAATAAACGACAATAAAAGAAAAGTAAGACCTGAAGATCGACAGAAGTATAAAGATATTCCGTTCCAGTCGATAAACACAATATTCCTAATATCGCATATGGCGTCTAGAGTTCCTCTACGACATACATTGATCTGGGATATGTTCAGGCAGATTTATTATGCCTGTCTCAAGGAAACCCAGCCTATTCTTATATGCAAGGTGTTATGCTTTGTGTCTGAGCATCTCCCTAGTTGCAAGTCTGTACCACGGCACGACATAATGCGAATAGGATGTTGCACTTTGCAAGTGATGAAATATGTTATATATGTATGTATATTGTTATATATGTATATTTATATGAATATAGAAAATGGTTTATTTATACATATAAAAGTGAACAGTGTTTACTCCACAAAAATAAACCGTAATTTTAACGTCTCTACCCATCGCAGTCTCATCGACATAAACACACACACACACACCATATATACGTAGACACAATCTCAATTCATTACTTCAAAAACAGTGTATTTTAAATACGTCCACATTTAATTCATACCTTAAAAACGGTAATTGTTTCTATAGCAATCATTATTTTCTACAAAGTTCAACTATGTAGATATAAACTTAGAAATCATTATTTTCTCCACATTTCAACTATGTAGACACACATTTCTGAATTATACATTTTAGCTTATCTTATTATGTACACATCAGAACAGCATTTTTGACTTTAACGAATATTTAGGAAATATGTAGGCCTTCCGTAGCTTGCCATTACTATTCAAACGGTCTGAATGCACATCTGCCTGCGGTGCTTTCAAATCCGGTACCTTGGCCGTAGGGGCGTGCCGCAATATTTCTAAGTTTTATGTTAGTCATCGACATGGGCCCCTTAAATGTTTTTTTAAATTATTGAATAGTTCTAACTGTACTGTTATTTCGTTGCTTGTGCCGCATCCTTACAGTGCTGTCTGATGTGGCCGCCTATCTATATCATAACACGGCAGGGCCTGTTTGGCCGGGCTGAAGCACACTGTACAAGGGCGTCACTGAGCCAGGCACTTCTCAATTACATGACATAAATTCAATAACTCCATCGAAGACGGACGTGTCGGGAAATTGGCGCAATGCAAAGTGCACTTCTATTCTCTGGATACATCCTGCTGAAAACTTAGTGAGTCCGTTGTCCTGCTACAAGAGAGATGTAGCGGGAGTTTGAGAATGAAATCTAGTGAGACAAGTGTCCTGCTACAAGAGAGATGTAGCGGGAGTTTGAGAATGAACGCTGAAGAAGTAGAAGAAATTCAATAATTCACGTCACTTTACAACGAAACCCACAATTCATTAGAGTTACTTGGCTACAAAACGACAAATGATGAACAATATTTTTATACCAGCTCTGTGTTACCACTGTCAAACGTGGCCCTTGACAAAGACGCTAGCGAACACGATCATAGTTTGCGAAACAAGATGTTTGAAGAAAGTTATAAATGCCACAAGAAGAGACCACCGGAAGAAATGAAGGTACCAGTAAAGACGTAAAGACTATCTCATGTCAAGACTACACCAAGAGACAGCAAATCAGATGGTTTGATCACGTCATGAGAATGGAACCTGCGCAGCCAGCCCTTCTTGCATACACCAGCAGAAGGCTGGGCTACAAGACACGAGGAAGGCCAAGTACTAGATGGACAGAGACAATCAAAGAAACATTAAATAGACACGGACTTACAATGGCCAATGCAACTCTAATGGCCAAAAGCAATAAAATTCGAATTCTCCTCTCTCCATGACACTTAACGGCGCAAGAAGTGGAAATGACAATAGATAGATATACAGTTTCTATTTTTTTGGGGTAGTATTTAGTCCAGAATCCATGCTATGAAGAAAGCAAATCCCTCTCAAAGATAACCATCTGTGCCGTTACACAACGCACTTATATTGGCTGACGAGAGTGATCATTGATCAATGGTGCACATACTTTTATTCGGCAGCCAATGAAAAGTACAGGAAAGATTGGCTCAACAAGGATAAATGACATTTGGAATATGCGCGAAGGGTTATTTTGGAAAAAGATTTGGGTGAACGGGTAAGATGAAACTAAATACTGGCTGTGTTTGAAAATGTGCGAAAACCATTGTGTGGCTAGCAATAAGTGTAAGATCGTTACGTCTGATTTCTACTGTCGGCGTGGTATTCCTTTAATTGATAATTATAGAGAATAAAAAAACTTGTGTGAAAAATTAGAATTCATCTTTCTAAAGCGATGCATTTGACTTTTACAAGTATTTTTCGTTGGATGTCAACACAAAGTAACAACACAATGACTAAATATATGACGGGAAAAGTCAAAGTAGTCACTTTAGAAGCATGCGTACCGATTAGACAGCAAGACTGTAAAAAGGAAGAAAGACAAGTTGAAATGTCAAGTTTCGCCAGAGATGAAATCAAATACGTCTAGCTTTGTAATACATTTTACTACCAGTGGAAAAGTGGGCGATGTCAGCTATAAATCCAGTATCTGATATTTTAGCAGGGTATGTTTAGATTCAATGTTCTTGATCGTTTAGTAAAAACTGACAAAAATTAGATAAGATGACCTTTCGAGTATTTCAAAATAGAATTTATATTGTCACTCACAGGAAATGTTTTATTTAAGTTAATACTCAGAACGAAAATAACCAAAGAAAAAAATATGTGGGGACACGGTGTATCTCATCATATCTTCAAACACAAGTAATGTATATATACATATTTATATGTGTACACATTTCTTGATGCGTCTGTACAGTGGAACACATGATAATGTGTCCGTTGTTCATCTCTGCATCGATACATCGACCTAGATTTTGATTCCCCCCAGGCATACATTCATCAATATGTTTGTATATATTTCAATCTATACTTTCCGATGTGTCTGTCCTTCATCCCGTAACTCTCTCTTCTCCCCTTCACAACAATCTTTTCAACGATCCATCTAGGAGTATTTTGTAACAGTTCCTTCATTCATCTTTCTGCCCTCGTGATCATCCGTCCGTCAATCCGTCCGTCTATCTATAATATCACATAGCTTAAACCGTGTGTTCCCGGGCTCGAAAGGAGAACAAATAATGGCGAGACTGTCACTTGTCATGCCACTTGTCACTTGTATGAGACGACTAAGCAGGTTTTGGGGTGGAGCTGTTTTCCCAGTCATTAGCGCAGGTGTTTTCAACCTGGTGCTCGCGTGTATCTTGGTGCACTCGTAGCAAACTGGACTCACGTCGTTCAAGATAACAGGTGCTCGCGAGCACTAACACTTACATATGTCGTCAGAAAAATTCCTCCTTCACGCCCAATAGAATAAATTTAACCAGATACCATGCTGAACTCGGATGCTTCAGGTTCAAAGACGCACCAATAGTAGCCAAGCTTTATACCAGGACACAGCCTTTTTTCGGTCTCCGTATCATATCCTGCTAATTGCAGGAGTTTGATAATGAACGCATATTTACAGTTTGTTCTTGTCCATCTCGCCCGCTGTCAACTATCTAGCTATCTAGCTATCTACACGATGTGTCCCTTGTTTGCCTTGAGGCGTCAGGGGTGGAAGAGTTCTCTGGAGATGGCCTTCTTGTGCGCTGTTTGTAAGCTTGTTCCTGAGGTTTCTTTTATTTCTGTGATCCATCTATTATGTGGTCTGCCACTGGCTTTATAACCGTTATATCTATGTGTCATGGCCACTTGTGGCATGCTATATGCCGGTAGTCTGGAAGCGTGTGAAAACCACTTGATCTGTTGTCTTTTGATGTGTTAAGTAATGGTATTGTTGTGGTTATCTGTCTGATGTTATCTGCTGGAAACTTGGACACTAAAATAAACAACAAATACACGATTACGCAGATATGAACATCTCTGTTGCAAAAATTGCGGATAGAAAACTCTACCCATCACTTATATTAACACTCTACCCATCACTTATCGTATCACTCTACCCATCACTTATCTTAACATATCTACTATTGGTCCTGCAAATCGGACTTTCATATTGAATTCACCACTCTACTCATCCCTTATATTCAAATGTCTATTACACCTGCATCAAATTATGTCCTAGATACAAATGGAGTATAATAAGGAAGACAACAAGACAGAACAAAAGTAAATATATACTATAGTAGACCTGCAGCAAGATAGAGGAGATGAACAGAGAAGGAACAAGTGATAGTTTGTTCAAAGATTAGAATTTCAACAGGCAATTTCAAGCCAACACTAAACATCATTCAATGCAAACATGGTAATAAATTGACCAAAAAAAAACAAAGATATCCTGGAAAGAAGGAAAGAATACTGTACGGAAATATATGTAGATGGGCTACAGAAACAGTGATAATAATACCGACAATAGCAGTGAAATAGAACCAGAACCCAGTTTAGATGAAGTCAGATGGGCCATTCAAATCCTGAAGAGAGGGAAATCTCAATTGTGCGATAATAAAACCGATGACATGATCCAGAAAGGAGGAGAAACCACCCCATCACACACTCAGCACCATGATCTGGAAACCACCCTATGACACACTCAGCACCAAGATCTGGAAATCACCCTATCACACACTCAGCACCATGATCTGGAAACCACTCTATCACACACTCATCACCAAGATCTGGAAACCACCCTATCACACACTCAGCACCAAGATCTATAAACCACCCTATCACACACTCAGCACCAAGATCTGGAAACCACCCTATCACACACGTAGCACCATGATCTGGAAACCACCCTATCACACACTTAGCACCAAGATCTGGAAACCACCCTATCACACACTCAGCACCAAGATCTGGAAACCATCCTATCACACACTTAGCACCAAGATCTGGAAACCACCCTATCACACACTTAGCACCAAGATCTGGAAACCACCCTATCACACACTCAGCACCAAGATCTGGAAACCTCCCTATCACACACTCAGCACCAAGATCTGGAAACCACCCTATCACACACTCAGCACCAAGATCTGGAAACCACCCTATCACACACTCAGCACCAAGATCTGGAAAGTGAAGTTTGCCTCAAGGAATGGACCCCATCAGTCAACATGATGCTACCGAAGAAGGGAAATCTAACACTATGCATCAGCTACAGAAACATTGCACTGATCAGTCACACCAGCAAAATACTGCTTGGTATCATCATGAAACTAATACAACATAAACTGGAAGAAGAGTTAAAAGAAGGACATGCAGGTTTCAAATAGGACAGAGGTATTTGACATCATATTTTTAATATGAGGAACATCATAGAGAAATGCAGAGAGTTTAATGTCGACATCTACAAATGCTTTATTGACTAGACCAGAGCATTCGATTGTGTATATCATCAACAACTTTGGAATATCATGAAGAACATGGGTTTGCCGCTACACCTAATCCGTTTATTACAACATTATATAATGTCCACCAAGCAGCCGTGAGGGTAAATAGTGAAACATCTGATTGGTTCAGTGTGGAAAAAGAAGTCAGACAAGGATGTGTCCTGTCACCATATCTCTTCAACATTGATGCAGAGAAAATAATGAGGAATGTAAGAAATGACCAACAGAGAAATAAGTTCGAACCACTCAACATCGGAGGTCACGAGATACCAGAACTCAGATATGCTGATGATACAACATTATTGGAACACAGTCAAGCAGGTCGTGAAACCTTAAAATCTGCATTAAATAACAGTGAAAAACAAAACCAATTATTACTTAATGAAAACAAGACCTACCTGATCAAAGTTTTCAGTTGCTACCTGCTCAAAGTTTTCAGTTGCTACCTGCTTACAGTTTTCAATTGCTACCTGCTCAAAGTTTTCAATTGCTACCTGCTAAAAGTTTTCAATTGCTACATGCTCAAAGTTTTCAATTGCTACCTGCTCAAAGTTTTCAATTGCTACCTGCTCAAAGTTTTCAATTGCTACATGCTCAAAGTTTTCAATTGCTACCTGCTCAAAGTTTTCAATTGCTACCTGCTCAAAGTTTTCAGTTGCTACCTGCTTACAGTTTTCAATTGCTACCTGCTTACAGTTTTCAATTGCTACCTGCTCAAAGTTTTCAATTGCTACCTGCTTACAGTTTTCAATTGCTACCTGCTCAATGTTTTCAGTTGCTACCTGCTTACAGTTTTCAATTGCTACCTGCTCAAAATTTTCAATTGCTACCTGCTTACAGTTTTCAATTGCTACCTGCTCACAGTTTTCAGTTGCTACCTGCTTACAGTTTTCAATTGCTACCTGCTCAAAATTTTCAATTGCTACCTGCTTACAGTTTTCAATTGCCACCTGCTCACAGTTTTCAGTTGCTACCTGCTTACAGTTTTCAATTGCTACCTGCTCACAGTTTTCAGTTGCTTCCTGCTTACATCCAAGGACATTACATCGCTATCAAACATCATATATGTAAGTTATTTTGGAGGAAAATCTCCTGGAAAGAGAAGAAGAAGGCAAACAAAGAATAAGATAAACACTTGCTATCGAAGAAGTTCTGAACATGTCACTAGAAAAAGCTGGGCGTTGTCTACACAACCAAGAGATAATCCGGATACACAGTTGCTTGCGGGGTGGGAGTGGGGAATTTCGAACTTGGAACATTTGCCATCCGCGACCCGCTCTCTACACTCTGCCACAGAGCAGTAATATCATTATGTCAAGAACGATTTATGAATAATGAACGACTAATTAACCATATTTTTAACCCCTGCTTGTATTCACGGAAGCGTAGGGCAATCTACGTTGTTACGTTTTACTTTAATCAAACAAATCATTCTTACATTAATCATTGAACAATGTTTTCTTGTATTAATTTCTGACATGTTTTTTTACAAGAATTGATATTCTTAGGTGAATGTTTAAAAAAAAAAGATGGAACAAACAATTATCTACGAAAAATGATAATGATGAAAGGCTTATTACGAGATTTTTTTGTTTAAACTATATCTTTTGTCTATGATTATGCGTCTCCAAAAATGTGATTACATTCATTGTATTGTAATATACGAGATGTGCAAAGTGGCATCTTTTTTCCTGGTACACGGATATGAAAATTGTAAATAAATAAACACGCACTGCTACACAAATTCGTGGACACACACCGATAAACGTGTTTGTGTGTACGTTTGTGTTGTTTTTCCTCTTGTTTGTGTTTAATAAAACTTAGATGTATTTTATCTGAAATGTTGTATGTATTGGTTTTACAGTTAATAATGTGCAGTAAAAATATACCCTACTGTGTTGTCAGTTTTTGGTCTATTAGATCATGTTAACATTAGATCTTGCTAATATTAGATCATGTTAACATTAGATCTTGCTAATATTAGATCATGTTAACATTAGATCTTGCTAATATTAGATCATGTTAACATTAGGTCTTGCTAATATTAGATCATGTTAACATTAGATCTTGCTAATATTATATCATGTTAACATTAGATCTTGCTAATATTAGATCATGTTAACATTATATATTGCTAATATTAGATCATGTTAACATTAGAAATAGTAGTATATGCTGTTTTGAATTTAGAGTTCCAACCAGCAGATTTTAGCTGTCGGGATTGTCATTGCAATATTTACATTTAGTATTCTGCCACTGCATCATTTTCATGATGCTTATTTGTCTGGGACCTTAATTGAACCATGTACCTAAAGAGCTCTAGGCGATATCTGACACTGTTTTAGTTAGATGTTTTAGTTAGATGTTTTAGTTAGATGTTTTAGTTAGATGTTTTAGTTAGATGTTTTAGTTAGATGTTTTAGTTAGATGTTTTAGTTAGATGTTTTAGCTAGATGTTTTACCTAGATGTTGTAGCTAGATGTTGTAGCTAGATGTTTTAGCTATAGTCCGTTCAGAATCGTTTGCCGAGATGTTAAATTATTTTTATCAAAAACGTATTGTTCATTTGGATTGATCATTTGAAGTTAGGTTTAGAATAATAATGTCGCTATAGAAATATTTTTTTATCAAAGAAATGTGATCCAGTATCAAAGATACCTTATTTAACCTATATTAAAAAAAAGTTAATCTAAATTATAAACAATCGCTGGATTATGTAGATGCTTACATCTCACAGCTGATTATTAAATATAAAGGCATGACCCTCACGGTAGAATGTGCACTGTTCTAAAAGTAGTTGTTTCCACTGTACATTTGTATATAGCAATGTTACATATGGAAATTCCCGTTTAGCACCAAATATTATTTTTCCTGAACTTAGAATTATGTGAAATCAAAAACGGCTATTTACTCGATTTCAAGTCACAAGTCAGAGGCACGTCTCAATATTTACAGACAGTAGGCGGCACTAAGCATATTACCTTCTGCAAGTCTATGTGAGAATGAATCTGAAAGCGAAATATTTTACTGAGCATAACATTGCTATAAAGATTTATCAATACTTCTGCAGAGAGCGTAAAAAGGGACATCTTTATTGTTCTTTATCAAATCCTGAGAAGAGAACAATGCATATTTTAGGTTTGTGTAAACGTTCATTTGATCGAATAGTGGAAGCAAGCGGATATTTATTGCCAACAAATTCACGAAAGCAAGGAAGGAAAGAAAAGATAGACAGTTTCGATAAGGACCTAGTAAAAAGAGAAATATGTAGAATGTTTGATAAAAACGAAGAAGTGACACTTAGAAAGTTGAAGATTTGGCTGAAAACTAATAACGACATTGAAATATCAAAAACTTTATTATGGAAAACTGTAAGAAATGCAGGCTTCACCTTTAGAAAGTATGCTGGTGGAAAAAAACATTATTTGTGAAAAGCCACATCTGGTAGCTCTTAGAAGCAAGTATTTACGTGAAGTGAAGAGAATGCGCGAGAATGGTTATGATATTGTGTATTTAGATGAAACTTGGATCAACGCTCATCATACAAATGAAAAGGAATGGCAGTTAGCAGATGGAAGTATTAAAAGATCAGTACCAAGTAGTAAAGGGCAACGTTTGATAGTTGCACATGCAGGTAGCAGACATAATGGGTTGTTGCAGAATGCTCATCTAATTTTCATTTCAAAATCCATTGACAATAGAGACTACCACTCCGAAATGAATGGGCACATATTCGAAGACTAGATCGAAAAAAGTATTCTTCCAATATTAGATAGACCTTCTTGTCTGATAATGGACAATGCTTCATACCATAATGTAGTGAACGTAGAAGATAGAATCCCAACATCATCAAGTACAAAAGATGCAATCAAAACGTGGCTCATAAAAGAACACATACCATTTACCGACAGGTACTTGAAACCCGAATTGCTTAACCTTGTAAAACAGACACAACGAACAAAGATATTTAAAATAGACAAGTTAATTGAAGAACATGGTCATAGATGTTTGAGACTACCTCCATATCATGCACACTTAAATCCTATAGAGCTAATTTGGGCAAAAGTTAAAGGACACGTAGCATCTACAAATACAACTTTCAAATTATGTGATATTGAGACACTTACAAATCAGGCTCTATCAAATATACATAAAGACTACTGGGTGAAATGTGAGGATCATGTGTTACGCCAAGAAGAGGAATATTGGAAAAAGGAAGGTTTGTTGTTTGTTCAGCCGAAAACAGTAATCGACCTATTTGACTCGTCTGATTATGAATGATCATTACTCTGATTAAGTCTACACTAAAAAAAGTTTGATTTGCAAAATTTACAAGTTGATTTGTAAAACATTTCATTGCTCAATACCACCCAAGCAATTCAAAAAAATGTTATAAGCAAACCATCAACCATTACTTATAAAAATTAGCCCGCTTGATTCAATACAGAAGTTCAGATATCTTGGATCAACTATTACAGACAAAATTTCCTTACATGAAGAAATATATGTACTTATTTCAAAGGCAGCGACAACATTTGTGAAACTCACACCAAGAGCATGGAACAATATCAAATTGACTCTACGAACAAAAGATATATTTTAAATTTTTTTTACACCTGCCACCATGTAAAATTTTGTGGACACGCCTATGGGTCATCATTGCACTAGATTACTGTAAAATATTTTGTTTATGGTCGAAATAATATTTACATGGGCAAACATCAAAAGAATTCGCCGCTTTCAAATAACCGTTACAGCTAGACATCAAGTAACACATATGTTTTCGCGACATGGACATTTTAACAACGTATGCCAAAATTCATGTGAAATCATCAAGAACTTTTTGAATTATAAATCATAACATCTCGGCAAACGATTCTGAACGGACTATAGATGTTTTTTCTAGATGTTTTAGTTAGATGTTTTAGCTAGAAGGTTACATGTTAGCCTCTCTAAGAATGCATATGAATTTTGATGCTGTTGTTTATAAATATTTCCTAGCTGTAAACACTGAGTTTAATCAACGAGTATGTCGTCATATAACTTGATGAAATATTCAGATATGACTTGATGAAATATTCAGATATGACTTGATGAAATATTCAGATATGACTTGATGAAATATTAATATATGACTTGATGAAATATTCAGATATAACTTGATGAAATATTCATATATGACTTGATGAAATATTAATATATGACTTGATGAAATATTCAGATATAACTTGATGAAATATTCAGATATAACTTGATGAAATATTCAGATATAACTTGATGAAATATTCAGATATGACTTGATGAAATATTCAGATATAACTTGATGAAATATTCAGATATGACTTGATGAAATATTCAGATATGACTTGATGAAGTATACCACTTTATGAAGTATTAAGATATGATTTGGTGAAGTATTCGGTTCCGTTCAAACAGTGTCAATGTTAAAGTTCTTACCCCGTGATTTCTCAGTTGATTAATAAGTTGTTACTAAGATCATAATTTATGGGTAAACATCTTCATTTACGTGAGGCGCTACTTCACCAGGAATTAAACTACTAGATAAGTGTTTAAATAGAACTCGCCACTGAAAATTATGCGTATGGTCCAGGGGTCGGCAACCTATGGCACGCGTGCCACACTTGACACGCCAAACAATTTCAAAGGGCATGCAGACTCTTCACGTTTCCTGTATAAAGTTGTACTTCGACTTGTATAGAATGATATGTGATGATGTCACTCTCAATAATTTGAAACCTTAAGTTGGCACACAGTTAGCAAAAGGTTGCCGACCCCTGGTGTATATCATGGACAGTTAAAAGACAAATCAAGAAAAGTTAAGATAAATAAACGTCGAAGAGGGCTGGCTTCATAGCAACAAGAACGCTATTAACAAGAAAGCTGTTTTTTTGGGGTAATACTAAGAGGTGTAACAGCATGGAAAGATTATTAGCTGAAGGCAAAGTTAACGACAATAGGGGAAGAGAACGTCCAAGACGACGATGGTGCAGTGATATATCAGATTGCTTAAACATGTCTCTAGCTTCGGCAGGTCAACTCGCCCAGAATCGCGGAGTGTTCAGAGAATCCATAAGGAAGACCACGTGCTGGAAAGAATATGTCACGTGAGATTGAGATCTAGGTCTTACAATAAACACACACACACACACACACACCCTCCCCACTTCACTCCTCTTAATAGGAGTTTCTATTCTTGATTCTTGATTAGAAACTGGCCTCACAGCACGTGGGACATTCCCATAAATGTTCCGCTCTCTGTTCTAGTAGTCATTCGACTCGATGGTGTTTAGAGTCTAATGCTGTCGAAACAGACGTCGACATTAGGGCACAACTTTAGCCCCTGCGATAGGCTTCTTTGTTGCTCTGCCCACTCACGCCGTGCCCATAACTAGTTCAAGCACAACGTCGTCTTGTCAGAACAACATGGTAACTGTTATCGAAGGTTACGACTACGGGAAAGTTTCAATTTGCAAACCATAGAGAGTTGATATCTTCTGTACATGAAAGACAACTCTTTAGGCACCATCATTGCACACATAAATTAGAGGCAAGGACAAGTAACTCACTATTCCTGCAGATATTGGTTGTCTGTAGCTTACGGGTAACGCTATTTGCTTGTTGCTCAAGAGATCGCGGGCTCGATTCCGGCTAGTGATGTTTTTTTTTACATAATTGATTTTTTAAAAGATACCCTGTGATTATCGTTTGAGAGTACGGAATTACAAGTTATGAATGGCACTCTCGGCAAACCGCGTATGGTTTTACTGTCACAGGCGGCGCATGGCTTCACTGTCACAGGCGGAGTATGTTTTCACTGCCATGTGTGGCGCATGGCTTCACTGTAATAGGCGGATTATGGCTGCACTGTGACAGGCGGGGAGATGGTTTCACTATTACAGGCGACATATGATTTAACTGTCACAGGCACCGTATAGCTTCACTGTCACAGGCGGCGTATGGTTTCACTGTCACAGGATGCGTGAGGTTTCACTGTTACAGGTGGCGTATGATTTCACTGTTACCGATGACGTATGGCTTCATTGTCACAGGCAGCGTAATGTGTCACCGCCACAGGCGGTGTATGACTTCACTGCTACAGGCGGCGTATGGCGTCACTGTTACAGGAGGCGTATAGGGAAATACCAACACAATGAATTCAATACTTTCCGCATTTTGAGTATGTGTATCCAGGGGACAGCAACAAAACCAGGGAATATCAACACAACAAGGGAATATTAACACAACAAGGGAATATCAACACAACCAGGGAATATCAACACAACCAGGGTTTATCAACACAGCGAAAAACTAACCAACCAACCTTTATAATGCCAAAGTCTGGAATTCGTAACTTATGACACCATTTTCTTAATGTAACTCCCTCAGGGGGTGTATGTCATTCCTCTTTCAAATGTAATGCTCATTAATTTCTGTGTGTCCGGGACACTCGTTACAAAAATTGGAAACCATTAACAGTTACCAGAAACCTGTCTGTAAAACAGAACACCCAAACACCGTTAAGAGAAGTAACAAGCTAACAGACATTGTAGATTTTTGCAATGGCCTCTGGGAAATTTCGTCACTTCCTGCAAGCAGACCTAACAGACCGTTACATTTAACGCCCAAAATATTCGAGTTGTGTTCTTTATTCTGCGTGAGTTTTCTGGTGTGAGTTTAGTTGTGAATGATTTATGAGAAATTTGCTAGTGCGAAGAAAGTTTTACCACTTGTGCTTCATCACAAAACATACTGTGTTTGGTTTTATGAGTGATCGAATGCGGGAGGGGCAAGTCGTACATGATGTGACCAGCAATTTCATGAAATATGAATTGGTAGAGAATCTATCCTTGCAGAAACTCGTACTTGCGTAGGAAACAGGTGATGAAGTCTTACTGAACGAAGATTAACACACTATCGCATTCACATTTCTCTCGGACACTCTTCTTTGTAGTTGTCATTTCTACTCGTCGTCTTTTGATATTATGTGCTTATCTTGATAAGGCCCTTTGGTCGAAACATCTATAATGTCCTAAATATTGTTATTTATATGAACATATCCTGTATTTTGTGTTGTGTGTATTATTTCACGTGAGCATCCGACAGTTTTATGTGTTAGTCGTCGTTCACTAAAATTTAATTACCTGTTTCCTACACAAATACTAAATTACTAAGTGATTTCCAAAGCACAGAGTTGGTATGGCAGAAAACAGATGAGAATAAGGGTGCATCCCTCCTGGCTCATATAAGGCACAAATTGGTCAAAGGAGCTTAGGGAATTACAATGAAATCATGAAAACAGTCACAGACATGTGCAATAAGCAAGTTACCGAAAGCGATACTGCAATTACTCTTGAAGATATTACAGCCGCACCGAGAAGATCAAGAAACACATCTGGAACTAAATTAATCCTGATAACATTAGAATAATAGAAATTCATTAGAAATATACATTGTTATGCAACGATTAGAGTTGTGGCGGGAATTGTGACAGGAAAATTACAGTAAATTAGAGAATTCTAATGAGTAAAAAGATGTAACGAAGAAATAGTGAAGGTTGAAGAAATGAGACTGGTAAATGTATACGTTGTCACACAAACATATAGAATATAGGGAAGAAGATGGAAGGAAGAGGCATGTCTATATTGTTTGAGATTATTCTTCTTCTGCGTTCAATCTCAAACTCCCACTGGATCGCTCTTGTAGCAGGACACATTCTCAAACTCCCACTGGATCGCTCTTGTAGCAGGACAATGGTTCAACTAGATTTCAAGCAGGATGTAGTCCAGAAAATGGAAATGCGTTGTGTCGCTGCTTTATTTGCACAAATGGCCTGACACATCCGTCTACGGCAGATTTTGAGATTGAAGGAAGAGTCAAGGCTATATTATTGGAGATTGAAGGAATAGTGGTGTCTGTATTGTTTATGCAATATTTAGATTTTAACATTTAAAATTTTCAATTCAATCATAGAGACAACGATTTTTCTTGCAAGGAGGGAAGGACCGATCTACAGTCACGATGTACACGGAGAAAAAGATTGATCTGCAGTCACTGTGTACATGGGGGACAGAATTGGCCTGCAGTCACCGCGCAGAGACTAAGTTTCTCTAGAATTGTGTCAATACTAATTAGTCATTTACTCATATCAAGTAGTGGGAATCACCAAACTTACCTTGACTAATGATGGGTCGCTCATTGATGGAGCAAACATATCTTGACTAATAATGGGTGGCTCATTGATGGAACAAACATACCTTGACTAATGATGGGTCGCTCATTGATGGAGCAAACATATCTTGACTAATAATGGGTGGCTCATTGATGGAACAAACATACCTTGACTAATGATGGGTGGCTTATTGATGGAGCAAATATATCTTGACTAATGATGGGTGGCTCATTGATGGAACAAATATAACTTGACTAATGATGGGTCGCTCATTAATGGAGCAATCATACCTTGACTAATAATGGGTCGTTGATTGATGGAACAAACATACCTTGACTAGTTGATGGGTCGCTCATTGATGGAGTAGAAATTTTTGATAACCACTTCATGTGTTTTTGTTCTAACCCGAGTCGTTCATCTGTGTTTGTTCAATTAATCTTCATTAGTCTTCATCAATAGAAAGAATATGATATGTCAGGAGCTACCTGCTCACAGCTAAAGGGATAACTTCATCATCATATCTGTCATCATCAACGCATGCGCAGAAATAATTCCATCTGTATGTGTGGGGCATGCTTGTTACATGAGAACATTATATCTCATGATTGCCTATATTTTCTAGAGCTGTACACCGTCGATAGTGTATGTGTATGCTCAACAGCGGAGAGCAGCTAGAAAGTCATGGATAGACCAAGATCCGTCTACAGTCGTCATTCCATGTCCGTAATGTCCAAGGACATTTACAGCTCGAATATGGCTCATTAGCCATCTACGAACTCATATTCAAGGACATAACTCAAATTGAGTTTTCAAAAGTGGATGTAACAAATGGTCATCATGACTTGTGATGGACGAACAACATGTGCATGCTATGCTCTACTTTGTGAGTGACCGGTGTATGATATGTGTGTCAAGGAAGCGGGTGAAATAAACAAAAATAGATATAAAGATACACGAGAGATAGTGTGGCTTGAATTATGCAGGCAGAGAGATATAATATATAACTTGAGTTAGGCAGGCAGAGAGATATAATATATAACTTGAGTTAGGCAGGCAGAAAAAGACTAAGCTTCTCATGGAGAGAGGGAGAGAGAGAGTTATTATGGCTTGACTTAGGCAAACAGAGAGCGATATTAGCGCTTGAGTTAGGCAGGCAGAGAGAGAGAGAGAGAGAGAGAAATATTATAGCTTGAGTTAGGCAGGCAGAGAGAGAGAGAGAGATACACACACACACACATAGATATATTATGGCTTGAATTAGACAGAGAGAGACAGACAGAGAAAGAGAGAGGATATTACGACGAGATTTTGGCAGCAGAGAAAAAGATAAACTCTACTAAGTGCGATGTAACAAAATTAACATAATTGAGAAAGATTACAACGCAACTATTCTTTATGGGGAAAATATCCGCACAAAGAAAATATACAACACAAACCATAAGATGATAATTTATATATTCTCAAACTAATAACTGGCTATGTTTTCTTTGTAAAATAGAATATAAGAAATAATTACATTGAAATGAAAAATTCTATAAGATATAGAAAATCTAATTTAATAATAAAAAATATGCACAAATATGTGAAATATTTTAGAAAAAGTAGAAATGAAAATTCATCATCGAAGAGAAAAGTGAAATTTGTGTTTGTAGATAACAAACAAGAGAGCAAATAAATGTAATAGGAAACTTATATTTTCATATCGGTTTTAGCTGGTCAAGCTGCACCCACGAGTTACAGAAACATGTGGAAGCATGTTAATGAAAACATTGCATAATGGTAAATTCAATTACAATTTTGTAAATTAATAGAGGGGATATAATTTACGTCAACAATTTTTTTTTTGGGGGGGGGGGTCATGATGATGGATAAAAGTGGATAAAATTCCCCCCCCCCTAATTTTAACAATGTCAATCACCATCAGGTTACAGGTAACCAAAATGTCCACAGTGTCAATGATAACTGGAGTATATCATTAAAAAAAGAACATCATCTTGTGAAAAGAGAAATGCTGCAGCCAAACAGCAGAGAGTAGCTAGATAGTCACAGATAGACCAAAAAGGCCTACAGTGATCATTCCATGTCCGAACTGTCAAAGAACATTTACAGTTCGAATAGGGCGCATTAGCCATCTACAAACTATTAGGCATGGTCATAATTCTAACTGAATTTTCAAAAGTGGATGTAAAAATGGTAATCATCACTTGTGATGGACGAACACACACTGCATCAAGTTGCACGTAGTCAAGATGTCCAAAACGCCAAACATAACAACAATTGGAGATAAAGTTGTGCAGATGTGTGATCTCATGCGCCAGTTAATTTTGCACATGATCTAGAAGAATATCATTAAATTAATTTTTGTCATCAGTGACAATCATTTGTTGGGACGTGCATATATTCTGTGATTGTCATTCTCGTCACGTAAGCTCAACTTGAGCACAAATGTTTTTCTCTGTATCTAAATTGTTAAGATGAACATTATATTTCAAATAAACCATAGTCAGATCCGCTGAAATCGATGTTTCTGGAAATCGATGTTTCTGGAAATTGATGTTTCTGGAAATCGCTCTTATCCGTATCCGTCGCTATAGAAGGCTTGTTGACTAATTGCAAAACTGCCTTCTAATATGACTAATATTACTTTTCTTATGTCAGGGTGGGGGTTATACATCCAGATCTGGCTGGAGAAATTTATGGAAGGAGAAAGGGGCTTAAATAGCAACAGTCGCCATCATGACAATGGATCTTACACAGCAAAAACCTCCAGCATAAGAGTGACAATTGAGGCTGTCACAGCGGTACTGAAATGGATTTCTGACAACAAAACATTCGGAGCTGTAATAATCAGAAACCCTCAATCCATGCTTAGAAAGATCGCGAATTGGTAGCTTCGACATGAGTTGATGGTGGTAACTTCGACATGAGTTGATGGTGGTAGCTTCGAGCTTCGACATGAGTTGATAGTGGTAGCTTCGACATGAGTTGATGGTGGTAACTTCGACATGAGTTGATGGTGGTAGCTTCGACATGAGTTTATGGTGGTAGCTTCGAGCTTCGACATGAGTTGATGGTGGTAACTTCGACATGAGTTGATGGTGGTAGCTTCGAGCTTCGACATGAGTTGATAGTGGTAGCTTCGACATGAGTTGATGGTGGTAGCTTCTGCATGAGTTGATGGAGTACAGTACATATTCTGATCTGCTGAACATTCGGGCGTGCGGCAATGAGAGAATCGACAAACTAGTATCGAATACACCAGGAGTCTGCGGCAATGAGAGAATCGACACACTAGTATCCAAAACGCCAGGAGTCTTCGGCAATGAGAGAATCGACACACTGGTATCGAAAACACCAGGAGTCTGCGGCAAGAGAGAATCGACACACTAGTATCGAAAACACCAGGAGTCTGCGGTCATGAGAGAATCGACACACTAGTATCGAAAACACCAGGAGTCTTCGGCAATGAGAGAATCGACACACTGGTATCGAAAACACCAGGAGTCTGCGGCAAGAGAGAATCGACACACTAGTATCGAAAACACCAGGAGTCTGCGGCCATGAGAGAATCGACACTTAGTATCAAAAACACAAATACTAGGAGCATTAATAATAGATGCGAAATATATATTAAGATCCTTAGATTATCAAATTATAAGTGATGAAACTGGACTGGATGGAATTATAAGTGATGAAACTGGACTGGATGGAAATAATGATAATGCGAGTTAGATATGTTGGAATAATCCATATGCAGTGATTGAAAATGCAAAACAGAACTAAAAATAAGGCTTGAGATGGCTCTAGGTCCTTGTCAAGGTTAACGGTGATTTGGAAAAGCAACATCAGTGTTGGAGTGAAAATCAAACTGTATAAGTCTGTGTTTTCTGTTGTGCTGTATGGCTGTCAGAGTTTGACACTCACTGCGGACATGGAGAAACGAGTACAGGCTTTTGAGTACAAATGCTACAGACGAATTCTACGAATTCCCTATAGGGAACATAAGACCAATGTGTACGTAAGAAATAAAATAGAAATGTATTCTACTGTACAAGAACCATTGCTACCACTAGTGAAAGGACGAAAACTAGCATGGTTTGAACATGTATGCAGACATTATTCCTTGTCAAAAACAATACTACAGAGAACTGTCGAAGGAGGTAAAAGCAGAGGAGGGCAACTAATGGCATAGACAGACAACATCAAGGAATGGACAGGATAAGATATTTCCACACTCATCCGCATCGCTAAGGATAGAATTCGCTGGAGGACTCTGTGTGCTGAAGCATGCAATGTGGTACACCTACGACCCTGAAGAGTTATGGGTTTATTGATTGAATTTGGAATTACCCTTGGGCGAACTGAGTAGAGCGATTTAGGGGACGCCTAAGGTGTATGTGTGTGTGTGTGTGTGTGTGTATAATCTGCGCGCAACAGGAACCATCAGCATGCATATTCTTTGCCATATATTGGCAGATACCAAGTATCTAAATATGTGTCCAAAGTGAGTCAACGTCGATGCAGAAAATTAAAACAAAACAAATTCTGAAACATTTACTTGACAGAAATATACGAGATTGTAGATAACATTGAACGAGCATTCTGACATTTGACATGTATTCATAATCGTAAGTTTTTATTCATATGCTGATATCTGATTGACTACTTCCATTGGAATAGTTTCACACTGTCATAAGCATAAAATTAAGAAGTTGGTCAAACGCACTTAATATCTTTATGAATTACTCACTGTATGTAAGTCTAATGTATCAAATATTTGTTCATGCGGTGAGCCATCATTGTATAACGCACATCCTTCATTTGTTGACAGTTGCACGCAAAAACAAAACTCTTTGAATAATCGAGAAAAAACTTTTCTATAATAGTTTTTGATATATGAAGTAACCTTATATACCACCATGTATATAAATTAGAAAATTTCTAGTAAAAATTATATCATATTTTCAGCGAGTTATCCGTATGTATACGAAAAATTATGTTGAATTATTTGGAAAATATGTTGAATTTTACGTAAAAATATATTTTAATTAAATCTGTAACAATTATGTAATAGTTATGTACCAATATGTAATAATTATGTACCAATATGTAACAATTATGTACCAATATGTAACAATTATGTACCAATATGTAACAATTATGTACCAATATGTAATAATTATATTCCAACCTGTAGTCATTATGTATATATATGTAATAATTATATAACAATTATGTAATAATTGTGTATCACTCTGTAATAATTATGCACAAATCTGTAATAGTTATGTAACAATTAGTTATCCATACAAATTATGTAACAGTTATGTACCAATATGCAATAAGTATGTACCAATCTGTAATAATTATTTACCAACCTATAGCAATAATGTAACAACTGTGTACCAATCTGTAAGCTCAATGTAAGAACGATGTAACAATTGTGTAACAATTGTGTAACAATTATGTAATAACTACGTACCAATCTGTAACAAGGATGCAATAAGTATGTACCAATCTGTAATAATAATGTCATAATAATGTAACAATATGTAATAATTATATACCAATCTGCAATAACTATGTAGCAATATGTAACATTTATTTAACAATTGTGTATCAATCTGTAATAAGTATGTAACAATCTGTAACAAATATGTAACAATTATGTACCATTCTGTAACAATTATTTAACAATCTGTAACAAGATGTGATAATGTGTAAAACTAATGTAATAATCTGTAAAAATTATATACCAAATGAAAACAATGATTACACAGCAAACAGTCACATTTCAATTGTTTGTTTTTGTTCCGGAAAGACGTTATCTATGCATGCATGCGGCTGCTTCAGTGGGTCTCGCCAATGGCCCACTAGACAAACCATCCATGCAACAGAAAACCTTAGTACAAAACATGCCGGTATATTGAGGTTATCTTCTTATAGAAGCTTCATGGCACGGCATCTATACAATTATACTTCTCATGCTTTTATTTTTGTTGTTGCAATGTGTTTCATGCTTTGTTATTTGTATATATGTATATATGTATATATATGTATATATGTATATATATGTATATATTGACTCTGTGGTTGGGAGAGAGCCAGAGATATACCCTTCAGCACTGGGGAAGAGGAAACTGACAACACTGTTTTTTCCTGTAGTTGAGGCCCAACATATGCGCACAGTGACAATTAGGTCATGGCAATTCCTTTTGTCGTGAACATTTGGTTGCATGCCTGGAGCAATAGAGAAGTTCGGTATTACCAGTAGACAACTGGTGGCGGAAAATGGGCATAGTGATCCTTATTTTATCTGCAGTAACTCGGAGCAGTGCAATGGTTGAAAACTATCTTCCTGGTGGAGTGATAGTTATTCTCTTGTTCTGGCCTAGGTTGGGCCGAAAATCCACATACTTCCCAGCAATATAATGCAATTTTAATGGCATTGGGTCTAAGGACATGCGCGCATGAACCACTGGATCATCAGCCAACCAACCAACCAACCAACCAACCAGCCAATTACCTATACCTATTCTACCATGCTATGATATTGCACAACAGTGGAATCCTGTTATAACAATTTGGTCCACACCGAAAAAAATATGTAATCGTATATGTAATAACAGATATCGCTATATACCGTACGCACAGTATAGAATAAATATAATTGTGGATTTTGAAAATTGTTGTTATACTGGGACATTTGTTATAGAAGAATGCGCTATTGAGGAATTCTACTGTATTTATGTTGACTAAACTTCAATTATTATTTGATTTATTTTTCACTTTGCAACAATACGTAATTAGTTAAGTTTTATATATGAATCTGAAACAGTGATTTTAATAAAGGTAAATAAATGTGATAGCTCTGCTCAATTTCCTCTGCTCTGGTGATTTATTTTTTATGGAAGGTAAAACTGTGTTTATATAATTAAGCAAGGGAGATGGAGAAACTTTCCGGATTGTAGACATATATTGATTTAAGTGAGATGGGTGGAGGTAAAACTTTCACACAAAATTGTTAACTAAACTAATGCTGACTGAACTAATGATGACGGAATTAATGTTGACTGAATTAATGTTGACTGAATTAATGTTGACTCAATTAACTGACAGCACCATATTGCTGATTCAATTAACGGACATTTCCCTATTGGTAGTTATGTTTACAAGTCACTGTTATCTACAGGTACACAAGAGATATATTATATTTACAAGTCACTGTTATCAAGAGGTAAATGAAAGGTATGTTATATTTACAAGTCACTAATACCTGGATGTACATGAGATGCATTTTACATTTACAAGTCACTTTTATCTGAAGGTACACAAGACATATGTTATGTTTACAAGTCACTGTTACCTAAAGGTACACAAGAGATATGTTATATTTACAAGTCACTGTTATCTGAAGGTACATAAGATATAAATTATGTTTACAAGCCACTGTTATGTGGATGTACATGAGAGTTCTGTTATGTTCACAAGTCACTGTTATGTGGAGGTAAATGAGAGAAAGTTCGTGCTAAGCGTGTTGTGCTATAATTAGCGAATTGCGGTGTTATTTCTGTTGATAAAGGGTACCAGCTGCCGAATCAGAAGAAACGAATCAATACGATTGACTTCATTTTACTCTGGTTATCTGATAGGTACTTAGTTTATCTCAGCGTATCGATACGCCACCTGCAGAGAGTACCACCCACGGCACGTAACTCCGTTATTTGATGCAATAATCTCCATGAATTTCCAAAGTCAATCATCATTATAAACAAGCTGTCGCGAGCAGATTTCGAACCCCTATCCTATTGAGCGGTAAAGAGGCTCATATCTAATTGGTAAACGACGTAAATCAAGTGACGATTTCTCACGCCTTCTCACGTACTGTGTAGTGATGACGCGATCCATGGAGTTTTTCAATGCATGAACCACTAGTGACGCATGATGGCTCGATACTAGAAGAATTTTTAGTCGAAACTTCGTACGTCGCTATGTCTCATTGTAAGTTTTCTTTATAAATATTGATAGCTACATCGTTAATCTTGATACCAAGTTTCTTGTGGTTCCTTCTTTCGGATTACACAAAAGTCGGCATGGGATCTAAAGATCTCACTACATTATCATCATTAGATCACGTACACAGTAGCGGCAGTGGCAACTCGAAAGTTTGTTTCAACACGCTTTTGTTAAAACATCCCGACAGACAATTAATTCACGTAGAATTGAACCTATTGAAATTGTGATTGGTTTAATCTCAGCAACAAATGTACCAAAACTATTAGACACAAACAAATACAGGTGATGAATGATATTTACATAAATGTTACCTGAATGTTTTCAATACCTATTTCCTCATTCCAGAACACATCGCACGGCACAAACAGTCACAATTCAACTGTAGAGCCATCAACAAATAATCTGCCAGAGGCCCTGATACTCTCGCGTCCCACTGCCTCGTGTTATGGATTCTAATTGTTTCCCCACACAAAGTCCAGCGTGCTCCAACTTGAAAATGAATAATAATCCAGGGGCTCTGAACAAAATTCATCATTCGTAAGTAGGGGAAATAATGCATAAAATGAATGGCTTTGTGAAAGTGATGTTACATTGATAAAAAAAAATCGAGTAATGATACATATGTATACAGATTTTTGTTATATAAAACAGAAATGGTCAAAAGGATAATTCGATTTCTATTCATCGCAGGGGATCGATTAGTAAAGGCCAGGCACAGTTCAAATGTGATTACATAACTCACATGGCGTGTGTTTGATGAGTAAAGCGCAAGTTAAGCTGTTGTGTTTTGTTGCTTTCAAATTAACAAAATAATATAGAAACATCAATTATTATAATATTTAAAAAAATCAAAAGGCAGCAAACTAAGTTTGAACTAGGTCAGTGCAGTTGGCATCTGTTCGCCTCGAGTCCACACGTTTTCCCTATACAACAACACCGCTTTCCTGATAAAAAATATGACATTTTAGTCAAAACTTATAATGACCTCTGAACGGACCTGATTCGAAACCCTTTTGCTCCCATATATTTTTTTTAAAGTAATCAACTATTTCTGACAATAATTATCACATACCTCAGGGGTTATGATTTGTGAAATCACAGCCTCTATTATTTCTATGGTAGAATACTCTGATATAATCAAGTTGGGCTCACGTCAACTGTTAAATCTTGACCATAGGTACCCACACTATGCACTTCAGGTACCCACACTATGCACTTCAGGTACCCACACTATGCACTTCAGGTACCCACACTATGCACTTCAGGTAGTCACACTATGCACTTCAGGTAGTCACACTATGCACTTCAGGTACCCACACTATGCACTTCAGGTACCCACACTATGCACTTCAGGTACCCACACTATGCACTTCAGGTAGTCACACTATGCACTTCAGGTAGTCACACTATACACTTCCGGTAGACAAATTATACACTTCGAGTAGACAAATTATACACTTCCGGTAGACACACTATACACTTCGGATAGACACACTATACACTTCCGGTAGACACACTATACACTTCAGATAGACACACTATACACTTCCGGTAGACACACTATACACTTCGGATAGACACACTATACACTTCAGATTTTATATTAAAATAGAAAATTCTTTAATTTTGAACAATACATTAGAAGCTCTAGTTGATGCCCTCCGGCAAATATCCTACTCGAATGACGAGAGAACCATAAATCATTATAAGGGCACCATCGCGCTAGCAATCACAATTTGTGCACGTCTGCTGTAACATCTAGCAAGCAAAGACCTGGTGTTACGAATGATAATAAGATCGATGCTATGTATTTCCTTATTATCATATTTCTCAGACACATTATCGATTAGATTGGAATGTGTGAGTCATTAATTGGGAATATGATATCATACGAGGAAGATTGTAGACACAAGCATGATAGCATAGGACTAAGATTGTAGATACAAACATGAAAGAATAGAAGGAAGATTTTATACACAATCATGATAGAATAGGACGAAGATTGTAGATACAATCATGATAGAATAGGACGAAGATTGTAGATACAATCATGATAGAATAGGAGGAAGATTGTAGACCCTTTCATGATAGAATAGAAATGCAAAAGGAAAACTGTTTTATTACAAAAACTAAAGATGAGATCAGTTAATATTGAGATCAGTTAACATTGAGATCAGTTAATATTGAGATCAGTTAACAATGAGATCAGTTAACATTGAGATCAGTTAACATTGAGATCAGTTAACAATGAGATACATTTTCAGAGATACCGACTTAGTCACAACTAAAACATCAAGAAACCGGAATAAGATAACAATTTCTTCAGAAGCACGCAGTTATCTCAATGATAGAGGGGGGGAAGAGTGAGGGCCTGTTCATCAGTTTGTGACAGTATCAGGGCCGTAGATATAATGATGTGAAGGCATTGGATTATGCTAATGGTTATAATGGATTTTAAACTAATACGAAAATGGAACTCGTCCGTTTTCGTGTGTATATTTCACTATTTCACGAACAAGTTTGAGACATTTTTTGTGAAATTTCGCTGAGATGTTTCTAGCGAACTTGTGGGCAAGTTTCAGCACTAAAAGTCATGTTCAGATTATCTGAGGGAGTTATTTCAACGCCCCAAACCCTCCCGCTAAATACGGACCTGGACAGTATTCACTGAAAATCTTCAAGATTTCGATATATGACGCGGCAGTAATGAATATCGATATAATGAATATCGGTAGGAAAGTATTAAATGTCGATATTTGATGCGGTAGGAAAGTATTAAATGTCGATATTTGGCGCGGCAGGAAAGTATTAGATGTCGATATTTGGCGCGGTATGAAAGTATTAAATATCGATATTTGGCGCTGTAGGAAAGTATTAAATGTCGATATTTGGCGCGGTAGGAAAGTATTAAATGTCGATATTTGGCGCGGTAGGGTAGTATTAAATGTCAATATTTGGCGCTAGGAAAGTATTAAATGTCGATATATTGTGCAGTTGGAAAGATATAACACTAGGTGTCAATTCATGATAAATGATATATATATACATAACTATAGATGTTAATTCATGATTTATGATATATATAAACATAATTCTTTCAATAAAGAGTTTACCTGCCAACATCCGTACTACATGAGAAATCGCTGTTGGAAGGTTCTTAAGTTTCTCAGCTGTAAATAGGTACTTGATGCATGCGTTAGATGAGGTAAAGACATCAAGGAAGGGAACTGGTCACCCTACCTAATAATTTCCGCGGCTTAGTATACGATAGTTCATCTTAATGTAAGGTTGAAACGTAGTCAGATCTGAACTTTTCTTCCACAGTCTAGATAATAAACTGTTTATCTTGAACATAAACTGTTTTACAGATCAGCGGTTCTCAACCTATTCATTTCCATATCCCTAACTTGCTTTAGTCAAGTTGTACCTTATTTCTCAGATAACGTTTGCTTACAAATATATCCATATCTGTTGTTTTGTCTTGTCAATACACGTCAGTATCTTCTGTAGCTCACACGAGGTTCTATAGTGCTTTGATTTCAGTATTGTGTCTTCTATTTAGAACATTCTTAAAGTGCACATTCTGCTGTCTGTGTTGCATGTTCACGTATACACAAGACTTTGCTGACAATCATTAATTTTTGTGCATGTATCAGCAGAGAAGGTTGTCAGATTTTCTTATATGTAAAATAACAACTTGTTTTAATAGGTAAAATTACAAATTGTTCTAATATGCAAAATGACAACTTGTTCTGATATGTAAAATGACAAATTTTTCTGATATGCAAAATGACAACTTGTTCTAATATGCAAAATGACAACTTGTTCTAATATGTAAAATGACAACTTGTTCTAATATGTAAAATGACAACTTGTTCTGGCACATATAATGAGAAATTGTTCTGGTAAGACTTATCTCTTATATTAGTAAATTATGTCTCCCGTCTCCACCCTCAGCAAAACAGTGCATTCCCTAGGGATCTAAAAAGTGCATTCCCTAGGGACATAAATAGTGCATTCCCTAGGGATCGAAACAGTACATTCCCTAGGGATCTAAACAATGCGTTCCCTATATATCTAAACAGTGTATTCCCTAGATATCCAAACAGTAAATTCCCTAGGGATCATAACAGTTCTTTCCCTAGGGATACAAACAGTGCATTCCCTAGATATCTAAACAGCGCATTCCCTAGGGATACAAACAGTGCATTCCCTAGATATCTAAACAGCGCATTCCCTAGGGATACAAACAGTGCATTGCCAAGGAATCCGACTGATCGATGTTGAGAACCCCTGCTCTAAATGAGAGAAATCAAAACTATATTTTTACGAATTCTTGACATTTCTTAAAATGCGCTTTTCCGATTCTCATAAAAACGCAAATCTCCGTCGCTATTAAGAGAATTGAACGAAACCAAAAAGAGTCCACTCTAAAACAGAACGGTAACAGGAAATACATCTTCTATTCGTGAAAATTAAAAACATAAATAGATTTCGAAAATGGTGATGAGAAGGCAAAACAAAAAAGGAAGAAAATGTGCCAAGACATTCTCCAATAGCTAGATCTCTTGGTTGCATATAATTTCATACAATATTATACATAAAAATATACACCTTCAATGGCAACACTGTAACAAACAATGGCGCGTAGATCAGGTTTATCGCAACAGATCGACACCAATAAATAAACACGACAATATCAACATAAAATCCAAGCATGGAAGAAATTAATCAAGAGAAGACAAACATGTTCTATTTGAACAAAACTGGCGTAGAGGTTCTCATATTATATTGTGTTTGAACGTAACTGCGCCGGAGTTTGATAATCAGTCGTATTTTAATAACCTATGTGGAACAGAGGGTATAACAATAGGATATGTGAAACAGAGGGTATAACAATAGGATATGTGGAACAGAAGGTATAACAATAGGATATGTGGAACAGAGGGTATAACAATAGGATATGTGGAACAGAGGGTATAACAATATGATATGTGGAACAGAGGGTATAACAATAGGATATGTAGAACAGAATGTATAACAATAGGATATGTGGAACACAGAGTATAACAATAGGATATGTGGAACAGAGGGTATAACAATAGGATATGTGGAACAGAGGGTATAACAATAGGATATGTGGAACCGAGGGTATAACAATAGGATATGTGGGAAAGAGGGCATAACAATAGGATATGTGGAACAGAATGTATAACAATAGGATATGTGGAACACAGAGTATAACAATAGGATATGTGGAACAGAGGGTATAACAATAGGATATGTGGAACAGAGGGTATAACAATAGGATATGTGGAACCGAGGGTATAACAATAGGATATGTGGAAAAGAGGGCATAACAATAGGATATGTGGAACAGAAGGTATAACAAAAGGATATGTGGAACAGAAGGTATAACAATATGATATGTGGAACAGAAGGTATAACAATAGAATATGTGGAACAGAAGTTATAACAATAGCATATGTGCAACAGAGAGTATAACAATAGGATATGTGGAACAGAAGTTATAACAATAGGATATGTGCAACAGAGAGTATAACAATAGGATATGTGGAACAGAGAGTATAACAATAGGATATGTGCAACAGAGAGTATAACAATAGAATTTGTGGAACAGAAGTTATAACAATAGGATATGTGGAACAGAAGTTATAACAATAGGATATGTGGAACAGAATAGGATCCATTTCATCCAACACATCTATAATATTAAGCTATGAGATTTATGTATCTGAACACTAAATCTGTAACATAAGCTATGAAAGTAACAATCAATACAAGGTAACTGCGTGAAACGTAACAACAATTAGACTTACGTAAAACACAGGTTTATATATCGTCTCAATGGGACACCATAGACTATATCTAACACTAGTGGGTAATGATGGGCAATGATGATCACATAAGAAATCATAAAAATTACAATACACAAATCATATTCAACGTTTCAACCAAAAGGTCTTTATCAAGACACAAACATAACATTAAAAGACGACGAATAGAAAAATTATCACAACGTCCAACGGAAATATGGAAATGATATGCCGGAAGGTCAGAAAGTACATAAAAACGTAAATATATGTGGAAACGAAACGAACAAAAAGATGAGTAAATGACGGAACAAAAAGAATAAAGACAAAGACCACACCAAACCAGTACTAGACATAAGAGTGGTCGGAATTGAGTCCAAAACGCTTGAGTGTACCCATTTCGAAAATGAGACGATTTTCTAGAGCATACCTAGATCTATCATCGGTGGTGCAAGATCTGATGGCGGTGACCTGAATATCCAAAACACCATGATGACCATCGCCGTTGAAGTGTGTGGCCACAGGAGTGGGTGTTCTGTGCTTGATGGCATGAAGATGGTTACAGAAGCGATCGCTCAATCGTAGGCCGGTTTCCCCGATGTACTGTTTGCCACAGCGTTTACATATGATCACGTAAATGACATTACTGGATTCACATGTAAAGGCCTCATCGATGGAGAAAGTGGCCTTGGAAAATGAAATGGAGCGCATCTGAACCACATAAGGACATGTAAAGCAACGGACACGTGAGCAACGAACAGTGCCAAAATGGTCAGGAACAGAAGACTTAAGGTGGCTATGAACCAAGATGTCCCTCAGATTTCTATCACGCCTATAAGCCACCAGAGGTAAGTCATGGAAAGCGTCACGGGTGTCAGGATCAGACTGGAGAAGAGAATAATGTTTGAGCATGATGCGTCGAACAGAAGAGTTATGGGGATGAAAGGTAAGAACAAGTTTAACCCTATCAGAGGAGGAGGAAGAACCCTGAGAGTTAGTCAAGGTATCGAGGCGAGACAAATGGCGCACACGGAGCCAAGCGGAAGAAAGAATGCTGTCAGGGAACGATCGTCTACGGAAAAACTCAATCATCTCAGAGAACTTGAGAAAATCGCCGTAATCGCTACATAAGCGACGCAGGCGAAGAAGCTGGGAGTACGGTAGAGAGTTGCGACAAGCAGGAGGATGAGAAGAAGTGTAGAGAAGAAAGCCATGTGCATCAGTAGGTTTATAGTAAACGGATGTGCTAAGGTAAGGGGGATGAATGGTGACAATGATGTCAAGGAAGTTGACAGAAGTAGTGGATATATTAGATGTAAATTGAATAGCAGGGTTAAAACTGCCGATGAAGTTGATGAAACGAGACAATTCAACTTCGGACATGTCGGTGATACCTATCCCATCGTCAATGTATCTATGGAAAAGAGATGGGAACGGGCCATCATAGGTAGACCAAACTAAATGTTCCAGATGTCCCATGAAGAGACACGCATAGCTAGGTCCCATTTTGGTTCCCATGGCAACGCCACTGATCTGATCGAAAAAGTGTCCATCAAATTCAAAAGAGTTAAGCGTAAGCACCAGTTCAGCAAGACGGATAAGAGTAGAAGTGGATACAGAGGGGTGGGGACTCTTGTCAAGAAAGAACTGTAGAGCCCTGAGACCATCTGCATGGGGTATAGAAGTGTACAAAGAACAGACATCAAGCAAGAACAGACGATAGGTACGGTCAGAAGACAACTGGACGGTAGAAAAAATGGTTAGGGCATGCTTAGTGTCTTTCAAGAATGAAGGCAGTTGTTCGACTAACGGCTGAAAAATGCTGTCAAGGAAGTCGGAGATGCGCTCAGTCGGACAAGAGCAAGCAGAGACAATAGGTCTACCCGGATCTAATGCCTTATGGATTTTAGGCAGCATATAGAAAACAGGTTTGCCTAAACAACTTTGATCGATGCAAAGATATTTGGCAGTGGTAGGAAGGTCATTGTTAAGGATAAGGGTTTTCACAGTGTTTTTAACAACCTTCTGGTTAGTTACAGAAAAAGTAGTACATCTGAACACCAAATCTGAAACATAAGCTATGAAAGTAGTGTATCTGAACACCAAATCTTAAATGTCGTTTAAGAACTATGCTTGTCACACTGAGAAAAGAGTTTAGACTGTTGTGACATTGCGCAATTTGTTACCACAGTGATACCACGTTCCTAATTCATTTGTCCATCTAAGTCTTAGTTTAACTGTTGTTCTCTTTCCTAGAACATTTCCCTATATCATTAATCTTTCCTAGAACATTTCCCTATATGATTAATCTTTCCTAGAACATTTCCCTTTAGGATTAATCTTTCCTAGAACATTTCCCTATATGATTAATCATTCATAGAACATTGCCCTATATGATTAATCTTTTCTAGAACATTTCCCTATATGATTAATCTTTTCTAGAACATTTCCCTATATGATTAATCTTTTCTAGAACATTTCCCTATATGATTAATCATTCCTAGAACATTTCCCTATATGATTAATCATTCCTAGAACATTTCCCTATGTGATTAATCTTTTCTAGAACATTTCCCTATATGATTAATCTTTCCTAGAACATTTCCCTATATGATTAATCATTCCTAGAACATTTCCCTATATGATTAATCTTTTCTAGAACATTTCCCTATATGATTAATCTTTTCTAGAACATTTCCCTATATGATTAATCTTTCCTAGAACATTTCCCTATATGATTATTCATTCCTAGAACATTTCCCTATATGATTAATCTTTTCTAGAACATTTCCCTATATGATTAATCTTTTCTATAACATTTCCCTATATGATTAATCTTTCCTAGAACATTTCCCTATATGATTAATAATTCCTAGAACATTTCCCTATATAATTAATCATTCCTAGAACATTTCCCTATATGATTAATCTTTTCTAGAACATTTCCCTATATGATTAATCTTCCCTAGAACATTTCCCTATATTATTAATCTTTCTTACATTTTTCTGTATGATTATTCTTTCCTGTAACTTTTCCCTCCATGATTAATCATTCTAAACCACTGTGATTATTTACCTATCCAATCATGTGGAACCAGCTTGTGGCGCCAGCTTGTGGCGCCAGCTAAAACCTACATGATAACTGATCATACTGTCAGAAACGGTGCAGCATCTTGGAAAAATGGGAGATTTGAAACAGCTCAACAGTGGAGCGTAGCTAAGTCACGGTTAGACCAAATATAATCTACAGCAGTCATTCCATGCCTGAACCGCCCAATGACATTTTCGGCCAGAACATAACTTATTAGCAATATCCGAACTTATAATCAAGGACATAAATATAATTGAATTTCAAAAGTAAATGTAACAAATGGTCATCATCTCTTGTGACGACCAAATTTCACGACCAAAAAGAAAAAAAAAGATTTGGTGTGTTAAAATTAACGTTATTGTGTTAATAAATGTAAAAGCTTATCAAAATATTGTTATTTAAAAAAATTTTAAATCCCACTCCAGGCAAGGATTTATTTACTGAGAGTGTACATTCTGTTATGTTCGAAACTTGCGGTGTACGTAATACTAGTTGGCTTGATCAATTTTGTTATCGTATGTACGTGAACGTCCTACTACAAGTGTATGATCTCACAGTCTCACAAATGACATCAATTGATTCGAGTTCAATTAGCTATCTCCGCCATTATGTGCCGCTCTTAACAAATCGAAGAGGAAATTAGGTCTGTTATAAATGTTCCAGGCATAAAAAAGTAGGTGAAGACTGGCAGGATTTAGCACAGTTCCACGTGGAGAGATGACAAGGATAGAGAGAGATTATATAACAGTTCTCACAGGGTTGCTTGGCACCATACAGCTTACAGCGTGCACCCACTGCATTTTCCCTTCATCTTCCTCCTTCTCTTTGTCACGGTCCTTATATTCAAGAATCATTGTAACGGTTTAGTATTATTGCCACGTTATTTCTCCCCATTCTCTATCACAAATTCTCACCTCAATTTTTTAATATTTGAAACATCTCTCTCTTCATATTTCTCCTTATACATTTCTCCTTATATTTCTCCTCATATTTCTCCTCATATTTCTCCACATATTTCATTTTATATTTATCTTCAAATTTCTCCTCATATTTCTTCTCACATTTCTCCTCATATTTCTCCTCATATTTCTCCTCATATTTCTTCTCACATTTCTCCTCATATTTCTCCTCATATTTCTCCTCATATTTCTCCTCATATTTCTCCTCATATTTCTCCTCATATTTCTCCTCATATTTCTCTCAATCTGTTTTTCTATCTCTATATACAGTGTCTGTTGTCAGATCTCGCAGATATTAGTTATCTTCTATCCACCGCCATCTTTGTCATCATACATCTCTTAAATCATCACACATCTCACCCACCAGACATTTCACACATCAAACATCTCACCCAGCATACATCTCACGCATATTAACTTTCAGCATCTTCTGCAACTAATGACCTCATTAATTACCAGCAACATAGCTCTTGTATCCTTTTGTGAAATTAGACGCTTCCTTTTCCCTATCTTCTGAAAGCAAAGAATACACATGATCGTGTGAAATATTCATGGTCATGTGAAATATTCATGGTGATATGAAATAGTCATGGTCATATGAAATAGTCATGTTGATGTAAAATAGTCATGGTCATGTGAAATCGTCATGGTCATGTGAAATAGTCATGGTCATGTGAAATAGTCATAGTCATGTGAAATAGTCATGGTCATGTGAAATAGTCATGGTCATGTGAAATAGTTTGTGGTCATGTGAAATAGTCATGGTCATGTGAAATAGTTTGTGGTCATGTGAAATAGCCATGGTCATTTGAAATAGTCATGGTCATGTGAAATATTCATGGTCATGTGAAATAGTCATGGTCATTTGAAATTTTTGTGGTCATGTGAAATAGTCATGGTCATGTGAAATAGTTGTGGTCATATAAAATAGTAGTGGTCATGTGAAATAATCATTGTCATTAGAAATAGTCATGGTCATGAGTAATAGTCATGGTCATGTGAAATAGTCATGTTGATGTGAAATAGTCATGTTGATGTCAAATAGTCATGTTGATGTCAAATAGTCATGTTGATTTGAAATAGTCATTGTCATGTGAAATAGTCATGTCAATGTGAAATAGTCATTGTCATGTGAAATAGTCATGTTAATGTGAAATATTCATTGTCATGAGAAATAGTCATGGTCGTGTGAAATAGTCATGGCCATGTGAAATAGTCATGGTCATGTGAAATAGTAATGGTCATGTGAAATAGTCATGGTGATGTGAAATAGTCATGGTCATGTGAAATAGTTGTGGTCATGTGAGATATTTATGGTCGAGATAGTGAAGATCATGATAGACAGTGGTGGTTATGTGCGATAGTTATGATCGTAGGTGCTAATTATAACAATATGTTATAATTATGGACGGTTTTCAGAGCTGTGGGGATAATCGTGGTGATTGGACAAAATCTAGGTGAATTTAGAAGGAAAATTTATAAAATTGATAATCCAAGTTAATTAAAATTTTGAGTTTTGTGACCATGTGGATAGCAACACGGACATGGCACAATTACAAGCAACTTTGTTACTGTTGCCATTACAAATGATTTTGTTTAGCATTCAGCGTGCAGTACGATCAATGCTTGTAATCATGTAGTGTCCTACTAGGGATACAACTACGAATATCCATCGTTCAATGAAATTGGTAGAAAGACTGAACATTGCAATAGCTACTGCTGAAGTCAGAAGTGTCGGGACATTTGAAGTGGAAGAAAAGTAAGAAAACAATTTGACACCTTAAAATGAAGTGGTACCATTGACAATATTACCTGTTTCGTCATATAAAGAGACACAGCTGTTTAGAAAAATAAATAATGGAGGGAAGAGTCCATGGGGAGAGGAGAAAGGGCAGACCAAGAGGACGATGGACTGAAGACATTAAAGATAACATGAATACATCGTTGGAAAATGCAAGCCGTATCGCCAAAGACTGAAAGGGGTTCAGAGAGTTCATTGGGAAGACAGACTTCTGGAAAGACATGACACACCATTGACAATCTAAACAAAGATATTAGCATGGAAACGTCAAAGCAGAGTCGTAAAATTGGGTGGTTAAGAAAATTAGCAAATTAATACGCTAAAAGATTGTAGCTATATATAAATTACAAAGATAAAATACAAAATTAAAATGTTTAACTCAGAGTTCGTCCAATTAGCAGTAATGCAAATATAAAAATTCGAAATAACAGTAACACACATAGAAGTAGTCGAATTAACAATAATATACATAAAAGTAATATAATTAACAATATCGCATACAAATATTACAGTAGACTTAACAAGACAAGAAAAACAACACATTATATTAAAATTAAACAAAAATACCTGACTTGACACCCATTTTTTTAATATTAATCCCAGAAAACAGCGTAACAGACAGCATGAAAGGATGATAATGTGAACGTAATTGACAACAGCAGTACAGCTTTGCTTACATCACATTTCTAACTATAGATCTTTTTGTCAAAGATGTCTCCAAATTATTTTGTTGTTTTGTTGAAACAAATATATTAGGACGAAGAGAGATATGTTTATGTCTATATGTGATGTTTATATGTTAGTTAGAGCTCAGATCTGATTTAGATGACGAAATATGATCACAAAATGAGATTGACAAGTGTTGCGGGTAGATCAAACATGTCACGTGAAGCAGACGTTTCGACATTCACCTGTTATATTCTTCATTATTATCAATATGAGGAACGTTAACGCTGTTTGTCAGCAACAGCCACGATGTCCACCACCAGTGGCCCACTGTTTCTCAACTGCAGAGATTATGGCCACCAGTGGACCACAGTTTCTCAACCACAGCCACGAAGGTATTCGGTGATCCACTTTCTCAACCACAGCTACGATGGCCAACAGTGGACAGCAGTTTCTCAACCATAGCAATGATGACCACCAGTGGCCCACCGTTTCTCAACCGCAGAAATGATGGCCACCAGTGGACCAGAGTTTCTTAACCACAGACACGAATTTCACCAGTTGCCCACTGTTCTCAACCACAGTAACGATGGCCAATAGTGGACCTCAGTTTTTCAATCACAGCCACGATGATCACCAGTGGACCACAGCTGCCCTATCTCTGTATCACACACAAATGGTTTTCTCTGTGACATATACACATAATGTATCCGACAATGTCTCTTTCTCTGTGTCTCTCACACGTAATATCTCTTTCTCTGTGTCTCTCACATGTGTTATCTCTTTCTCTGTGTCTCTCACACGTAATATCTCTTTCTCTGTGCATCTCACACGTGATATCTCTTCTCTGTGTCTCTCACACATGTCTCTGTCTCTCATACATGTCTCTCACACATGATGTCTCTCTCTCTCACATGATGTATCTGTCTCTCACACATGATGTCTCTCCCTCTCACACATGATGTATCTGTCTCTCACACATGATGTCTCTCCCTCTCACACATGATGTATATGTCTCTCACACATGATGTCTCTCCCTCTCACACATGATGTATCTGTCTCTCACACATGATGTCTCTCCCTCTCACACATGATGTATCTGTCTCTCACATATGATGTCTCTCCCTCTCACACATGATATTTTTGTAACTCGCACAAAAACATGAAACACATACCACACCTCTTGTATATATCAGACATTAAACTGACAACCTCACACCGACATTCTGTCCCCCGTTTCTGTCTCTCACACACACAAACAAAATCTAGTTCTCACATTATCACAAAACGCACACACATTGCCTCTAACACACTTTCTCTCACACGCGCTGTCCGTTTTTCGCATACCCATAGGACCACCCTTTCAATGTTATCGTTCTGACCAGACATGCAGGGAAATAACCTCATTAAAATAACAAAAGTTTAGAAACACGTACACTCAACAAACGCATATTACCGTTCCTGAAACTATGGCAACCAATATGCCCAAATAACAACCAACATTGATGGAAGATCACGGTTTTTTTTTATTTCGAAAGAACGCTTTTCACTTTAATATTTCTGAATTCTGACTTCATGTTCACACTGCAGCTGTCCCGTGTTACATTGCAGAAGATAATTCTCACATTAAACTATTTCTGGGCCTTAATTAACACATCTACTGCAGGGGCACTATCACCACTTCTGCTCGTAATAAACATGGACAAGATAACACAGGAAGCTACACAAGAGAACATTCACTCTTACAGAAATTGTAATATTTGTGTCATTTCACTGCCCTAGTCACTATCTATCAGTCTGTCTGTCTGTCTGTCTTTCTGTCTGTCTGTCTGTCTGTATGTCTGTCTGTCTGGCTGCCTGCCTGCCCGTCTGTCTATCTGTCTAGCTATCTATCTATCTAATCTATCTGTCTATCTATGTGACTGTCTGTGTGTCTGCCTGCCTGCCTGCCTGTCTGTCTGTCTGTCTGTCTATCTGTCTATCTGTCTGTCATTCTGTCTGTGTCCGTCCGTCCGTCCGTCTGTCTGTCTATCTATGTTCCTTCAACGCCGAACACGGTGCATAGAGATGAAACCAGAGCTCTACAGTTGTTTCATTGTCTATTAGTTTGGTCAAGTACAGTGTTCTTTTTATGCAGTGCTGGATTTACCTATAAGCTAAACAAGATATAGCTTAGGGTCTCCACTTTCTTGGGCGCCCCAAAGTTTTTACAATTTCATTATCTATATATTTTTAGTCATTAAAGAGCCCCATATTTCAAATAGCTTAGGGCCCCATATTTCACATAGCTTTTTGCCCCAAATTTGAAATAGTTTAGGGCCCGATCAAGTCTAAATCCAGTGCTGCCTTTATGGTTATGTACCCTTGTTTTTAACCGCTGAGGTAAGTCCAGTTGTTATATAAGAACTATACAACTATAAAACAATAGTGGAGGTCGCAGTTCTGGTAATACATCCACCAAGACCCCAGTGATAATTTTACTAGTGTGAATAAAGTTGTTATAACCTCATCTGCCCAACCACATCAAAACTTATCTAATTGTTATATTTCTGTTGATCTCCCAAAATCATCGTTTGTTGGATTGTTTTTTCAGAGGAAATGTGCAGGTACGAACAGAAGTAATGTGCAGGTACGAACAGAAGTAATGTGCAGGTACGAACAGAAGTAGTGTGCAGGTATGAACAGAAGTAATGTGCAGGTATGAACAGAAGTAGTGTGCAGGTATGAACAGAAGTAATGTGCAGGTACGAACAGAAGTAATGTGCAGGTACGAACAGAAGTAGTGTGCAGGTATGAACAGAAGTAGTGTGCAGGTATGAACAGAAGTAATGTGCAGGTACGAACAGAAATAATGCGCAGGTACGAACAGAAGTAATGTGCAGGTACGAACAGAAGTAGTGTGCAGGTATGAACAGAAGTAATGTGCAGGTATGAACAGAAGTAGTGTGCAGGTATGAACAGAAGTAATGTGCAGGTACGAACAGAAGTAGTGTGCAGGTACGAACAGAAGTAGTGTGCAGGTATGAACAGAAGTAGTGTACAGGTACGAACATAGGTAATGTGCAGGTGCGAACAGAAGTAATGTGCAGGTACGAACAGAAGTAATGTGCAAGTACAAACAGAAGTAATATGCGAGCACGAACGATTGCCAATATTGCTGCATCTCTTTAGCATAACCATATCTTAGTTCTGGAATCTATCTTTTCTGTCAACATGTCTCGACAAACTGTTAGATAGAGTTTATAGAATCAATCCCATGTGTTGTCGTCATTAGGAACCAGTTTCCAACAGTGAACAACTATAGATTACAGAAATTACACACAACACATTTGTGTACGGTTATCATCAGGTGACTTCTTTCTATAACGTAGTCTTCCCATTTGTGTATCAGCATCATCATCAGGTGACTTCTTTCTATAACGTAGTCTTCCCATTTGTGTATAGTAAGGGAACTAATCCATGAAAATAAACATCCATTTGGCAGGAGCAATAACGCACCTGTATCTTGTCTTGTCTGCCTGTTAGTTTGTCTGTCTAGATATACAAGATTAGGTGCGTTCAACATCAGTCATCTGACTAACTTACCAGATATAAGCAGGGGACATTTGACTGACATGAACAGATAACTTTAACACAAGACTCCTAATTAACTAACCAGATAACGCATTCGGTTGTGTCTGTGGGACTCACCAATGTCCCACTAGACAAACCACTCATGCAACAGAAAACCTTGTTGATGATAGCCGCTATGTTGAGGCTCTCTTGTGGAAGCTTTGTAGAATGCCATCTATACAATTATAGATCCTCTCTGAGTAGAAGCATCCTTCAATAGGTATTGCACTAAGCCGAAAGCTGAAGACTCCTTGTTGTGAAAGAAACTCAGAAAAACCACCCCACTGTACATAAGAAGAGTTATTCGCTCGCAAAACTTGCGGATCTCAATCAATCGTTCGTTCAGAAATAAAGAAGGCAACATACTAAACATTAAATGTTGCCTAGGAAATAAATATAGGCAAAGAATGCTTAATTGATCACGTTCTGAACATCGAATGTGCGTATGTTACTTTAGAAAACAAAAACATCTTCCATCTGATGTAATCGAGGTGCCCAACAAAAACATATTTCATCTGATGTCATCGAGGTGCCCAACAAAAACATCTTCCATTTGATGTTATCTAGGTGCCCAAAAAAATAATCTTCCATCTGATGTTATCTAGGTGCCCAACAAAAACATCTTCCATCTGATGTTATCTAGGTGCCCAACAAAAACATCTTCCATCTGATGTTATCTAGGTGCCAAACATAAACATCTTCCATCTGATGTTATTTAGGTGCCAAACATAAACATCTTCCATCTGATGTTATCTAGGTGCCAAACATAAACATCTTCCATCTGATGTTATTTAGGTGCCCAACAAAAACATCTTCCATCTGATGTTATCTAGGTGCCCAACAAAAACATCTTCCATCTGATGTTATCTAGGTGCCAAACATAAACATCTTCCATCTGATGTTATCTAGGTGCCCAACAAAAACATCTTCCATCTGACGTTATCTAGGTGCCCAACAAAAACATCTTCCATATGACGTTATCTAGGTGCCCAACAAAAACATCTTCCATATGACGTTATCTAGGTGCCCAACAAAAACATCTTCCATCTGATGTTATCTAGGTGCGAAACATAAACATCTTCCATCTGATGTTATTTAGGTGCCCAACAAAATCATCTTCCATCTGATGTTATCTAGGTGCCCAACAAAAACATCTTCCATCTGATGTTATCTAGCTGCCCAACAAAAACATCTTCCATCTGACGTTATCTATGTGCTCAAATATGGTGTCAGACTTCAAACTGGTAACATCTACTTTCACGTTGTAATCTGGATTACATTTTTTTATTACTATTACTTCCGTCATTCTGCTTTCTAAGTGATTTGATTTATTATTGCAATAGTTCTATATCTTTCATTTCTTGTAGCTACCATTTTCCTTTATCGAAACTATATCATCATTTGTTGTTGATATTATCTCGCCTCCGAAACGTATCTACTTTTCATAATTTATATGTGTTTGATTATTATTTCACTAAACAAATTAAACGGATGAAATGACTGCTTTGTAGTGTTGCGTCAACAAGATCTATTTTTTTGTGGTTTCCACATTTATGTACACAACTGATTATCTCAGTGATCGTTTGTTGTTTCGGCGACGTGACAATTCAGAAAAGAAGAGAAGAGAAGGCTTTCACAAGGTGCATGGATGAAGGTAGTCATACAGGTGTTAGATTTATATTTGCATTAAGTCACACAGGTAAGTACTTGTGAAGTTCGATTATTGTTACCTATTTGCTATATAGGATAATGGATATTGAAGACATTATAAGATTGAAAATAATTATAATTAAACAAGATATTGTCTAAGATGTTAGAGAACGTTCAAACAGTTACATAGATGAGATGGTTAGACAAGACGTCAAACAGACCGACTAATTCTTGGATACACATTTAGTGAGAAAGGTATATAGATTTAAAGATTGATCAACAGCAAATAAAAAGACAGAGATAAAAATAGATAGATAGATAGATATATATAGATAGACAGAAGGACCTACAGACAGACGGACGAACGGAAGGACAGAGAGACAGACAGAAACAGACTGACTGACAGACAGACCAGACAGATAGGCAGTTAGGCAGACAGATAGAAAGATAGACAGACAGATAGACTCGGCATGCATATAAACACGAAGACGGATTAAGAAACGGACGACATACACTTAGGATATACTGAGCTGTAGAATAGACTTTCATAATCACATGTCATACTCTGTCCAGAACTTTGACTTACCAATTTATGTCATGAACACGACTTTATCTTGTGCAAATCGGTCTGTCTCTTCCAATGATATCTTCATACAGTCATTGATGACATCTGTTCATCTTCTTCTAGGTCTACATCTTCTTCTACTTCCAGGAATTCTGCCCTCTAATAAGCGTCTTTCCGTGCTGTTGTGTTTTTTATATATCCGAAATATTTTAGTTTTTTATATAAAATTGTATTCCCGAGCCATCCTTCCTCTATATTCAGCATACTCAAAACCTCACTGTACCGTATATTTTCTGTCCCGGGAATTCTGAATATTGCCTATAACAATTTAGTTTGAAACCTGATATTCTTTTATTTGAGGTTGTTCTATTTATCGTCAAAGCCTCACTGCCGTATGTTGCAACTGGATATATGTATGATCTAAGAAGTATATCTTTTGAGAATAGATTTTATATATATATATATGTATGTAAACTCGTTATATCAATTCAGGCTACAACAATCAGATTTCTGGTAGCTGAAATGCAGACAAAGATGGGACTAGGTGCTTTACTAAGAGCAGCAAAATGTGTCCTCGTCATGTTTAATTGTTTAATTTTGGTAAGTTTGTCAGCTGTAACAAATTGTTTGTCAGCAACATTCAAACACTAGCGAACGCAGAGGAAGAAGAAGAACATTCAAACAACATATTCATGTGTTCAATATTGTGATGACGTTATTACACTATAACCGTGACCGTTGCAATAAAAGACATATTGGCTAATTGAAAAATAGCCACCCAAAATGACTCATGTGAAGTATCCAGTGATTTTCATTGGCTGTCGCCAGAACGTATCATAAATGACTAATGAAAATCACGAGAAAGTATAACAGAAACGTTTTAGAGGGCTGTTTTCTATTTAGCCGAAAGGACTTATACTAATGACGGTCTGACTATAATAATTCTACACAACCACAGCCTACACCGGATATAGAACGTGTGGACAATGTCACTCCTTTTGGATAACCCAAGTTTAGTGTGCTTTGTATACGTCACTATGTGTATACGTCACTATGTGTATACGTCACTATGTGTATACGTCACTATGTGTATACGTCACTATGTGAAACGTCACTATGTGTATACGTCACTATGTGTATACGTCACTATGTGTATACGTCACTATGTGTATACGTCACTATGTAAAACTGGACAACTTCGCCTTGCATTTCGTCACACATACAGTCTTACTTGTGTGCATACAATCACACATGCAGTCTTACTTGTGTGCATACAATCACACATACAGTCTTACTTGTGTGCATACAATCACACATACAGTCTTACTTGTGTGCATACAATCACACATACAGTCTTACTTGTGTGCATACAATCACACATACAGTCTTACTTGTGTGCATACAATCACACATACAGTCTTACTTGTGTGCATACAATCACACATACAGTCTTACTTGTGTGCATACAATCACACATACAGTCTTACTTGTGTGCATACAATCACACATACAGTCTTACTTGTGTGCATACAATCACACATACAGTCTTACTTGTGTGCATACAATCACACATACAGTCTTACTTGTGTGCATACAATCACACATACAGTCTTACTTGTGTGCATACAATCACACATACAGTCTTACTTGTGTGCATACAATCACACATACAGTCTTACTTGTGTGCATACAATCACACATACAGTCTTACTTGTGTGCATACAATCACACATACAGTCTTACTTGTGTGCATACAATCACACATACAGTCTTACTTGTGTGCATACAATCACACATACAGTCTTACTTGTGTGCATACAATCACACATACAGTCTTACTTGTGTGCATACAATCACACATACAGTCTTACTTGTGTGCATACAATCACACATAGTCTTCCTTGTGTGCATACAATCACACATACAGTCTTACTTGTGTGCATACAATCACACATACAGTCTTAATTGTGTGCATACAATCACACATACAGTCTTACTTGTGTGCATACAATCACACATACAGTCTTACTTGTGTGCATACAATCACACATACAGTCTTACTTGTGTGCATACAATCACACATACAGTCTTACTTGTGTGCATACAATCACACATAGTCTTCCTTGTGTGCATACAATCACACATACAGTCTTACTTGTGTGCATACAATCACACATACAGTCTTAATTGTGTGCATACAATCACACATACAGTCTTAATTGTGTGCATACAATCACACATACAGTCTTACTTGTGTGCATACAATCACACATACAGTCTTACTTGTGTGCATACAATCACACATACAGTCTTACTTGTGTGCATACAATCACACATACAGTCTTACTTGTGTGCATACAATCCTTAATGTGAGGATCATTAATGCCATTTACTTTTGATGTGCACACATTTGTCGTGCTGTTCTGTAGCTTACGAATCAGGTACCAAAATATGACAACACATGGGATTGATTCTGTGAACTACTTTTAATAGTTTTCCCACACATGTTGACAGTTTTCCGAGACGTGTTGACAGACTAGATACATTACAAAGGTTATGTTTATGCGAAAGAGATGCGGCACTGTTGTCGATGGTAGTGTGCTGAATATGCTTCTGTGCTGAAAGTTACGTAGATATACTGTGCTCGTTCCTACCTGTACATTACTGAGAACAAGAACAATCCACCACATGATGATGTTGGGACACATTTTACACATTCACATATTTTACATTTTACAAACTGACACATTTTACATTTTCTGTGATTTTCTTAGGCCACTTTGTGTCTACTGCATGTTTATAGTCAAAGACAATCACAATAAATGTTGCATGCACACCAAGAGACATTATCACCCACCTGGAATGTCTAAATCCCAAAACCATTATGACACTCATGGGAAGACAAATCTCAAAGATATTATCAACTTCCTGAAAGGAAATACGAGTATATTTATTCTGATTACTCGCACACAATACGTACAGTTTACTAATCGTATGAACATGATACACTCCAGGGTGCCTACTGTGCACTCAACTCTATACACCACACGCCAACGTGCCTTCTGTGCACTTTACTCTATACACCACACGCCATGGTGCCTACTGTGTACTGAACGCTAGACAACACACTCCATGGTGCCTACTGTGCATTGAACTCTATACAACACTCGCCATGGTGCCTACTGTGCACTGAACTCTAAATAACACTCGCCATGGTGCCTACTGTGCACTGAACTCTATACAACACATGCCATGGTGCCTACTGTGCACTGAACGCTAGACAACACTCGCCATGGTGCCTACTGTGCACTGAACTCTATACAATACACGCCATGGTGCCTACTGTGCACTGAACTCTAAACAACACTCGCCATGGTGCCTACTGTGCACTGAACTCTATACAATACACGCCATGGTGCCTACTGTGCACTGAACTCTATACAACACACGCCATGATGCCTACTGTGCACTGAACGCTAGACAACACTCGCCATGGTGCCTACTGTGCACTGAACGCTACACAACTGTCGATCATCGTATTTTTAATGTCCATCTTTGAATGACGTTAGGAAAATACTTCTCCCTATGATACAAGGTCAGATGAATGACGTTAGGAAAATACTTCTCCCTATGATACAAGGTCAGATGAATGACGTTAGGAAAATACTTCTCCCTATGATACAAGGTCAGATGAATGACGTTAGGAAAATACTTCTCCCTATGATACAAGGTCAGATGAATGACGTTAGGAAAATACTTCTCACTATGATACAAGGTCAGATGAATGACGTTAGGAAAATACTTCTCCCTATGATACAAGGTCAGGTGAATGACGTTAGGAAAATACTTCTCCCTATGATACAAGGTCAGATGAATGACGTTAGGAAAATACTTCTCCCTATGATACAAGGTCAGATGAATGGAACACACAGAATGGTAGAAAACAACAGACCACATAACAAGTGCATTTATCTCACAATGACATTGGGTCATATGAAATGAGCCCATACACCACCGGAACAGCAACCAAGGAGATAGTCCACCGTCATTGAAATTCTATCTTATTGATGTAAATAGGATATGTGTTTGAGAATAGAATTTAAAATGTTCAGTTCTAACCCTTCTCATGATTTGTCAATCATCAGCTAGCAGGAGCTGCAGCTATCGGATTGGGATTGTGGACTCTGACATCTGAATACGCTAGTAATGAGTTAAAACATTTAACTGGCGACACATACTTTCGAGAATCAAGTATCGCTATTCTTGTCTGGGGGAGCTGTATCTGCTTGCTGGCTTTATTGGGATTTTGTGGATCGGTAATGGAGAACAGACTCATTCTTGGCTGTGTAAGTAAACAAACATATGTATTCGTGGTGTAATAATAATAATCATACATATAATAAAATAGCAACAATATTTATAATAAGCATACCATTAATAATAACTATAATAAAAACAATAACAATAACATTAATAATAAAAATAATAAAAACAATAATAAAAACAATAACATTAATAATAACAATAATAAAAACAATAACATTAATAATAACAGTAATAAAAACAATAACATTAATAATAAAAATAATAAAAACAGTAACACTAACATTAATAATACACATAATAATAATAACCAAAGCCCGACAGGGCATGCGTCCTGTTGCTACGGTGACCATATTAAATATGGGGTAACACTAATACCATGAAGTCAATTCTCAGCGCCATGTGAGACGATTTTGAATCGTTTGCTATGTTTATTGTCTTTCCCCAAGAGGTTTGCTATCCACTCTTGCAATTAAGCGTAGGGGGTGATTGCAGCTCTAGCTTGTACTTCACACAATAGTTGCTATGACGTTTTCTATAACAGTTGCTATGACGTTTGCTATGACGCTGAGTAATATCTTCGTTTATCTCGAACTTTTACACATATCCTTTCTAAGACAGTTTCCTCCACAGGTATTGTATACCTCTAGGTGTTGACGTATACAGGTATTGTATATCTCTTTGTGTTGACGTATACAGGTATTGTATACCTCTAGGTGTTGAAGTATACAGGTATTGTATACCTCTAGGTGTTGAAGTATACAGGTATTGCATACCTCTAGGTGTTGAAGTATACAGGTATTGCATACCTCTAGGTGTTGAAGTATACAGGTATTGCATACCTCTAGGTGTTGAAGTATACAGGTATTGTATACCTCTAGGTGTTGAAGTATACAGGTATTGTATACCTCTAGGTGTTGAAGTATACAGGTATTGTATACCTCTAGGTGTTGAAGTATACAGGTATTGTATACCTCTAGGTGTTGAAGTATACAGGTATTGTATACCTCTAGGTGTTGAAGTATACAGGTATTGCATACCTCTAGGTGTTGAAGTATACAGGTATTGTATACCTCTAGGTGTTGAAGTATACAGGTATTGTATACCTCTAGGTGTTGAAGTATTCAAGTATTATAAGTCTCTATGAGATTAAGTATTCTAGTGTTGCATATCACTGTGTGTTGAAGTATCCAACTGTTAATTCATTACCAAACTCCTATAAGGCCTCTCTTGTTGCAGAACAATGGTGCTGCTCGATTTCCGTGGGACGTAGTCCAGGGAATGGGCGTGCGTTCTGCAGCAGTTTAAATTGTGCCGGTGACCCTGCACATCCTACATTTGTGAGCCTTTAATTCTGGTGGGATTCCCTAGTATACGGGAGACTTTATATGACAGAAAAGCTAGACCCGGGCTCGCTCGACTTCTTAGCCGAGGTGTCATTCGAGATTGTGAATGTCCAAGTCCAACAAGTTTGAGTCTATACACGTTTAGAAGCACTTGGGACTAGAGTTCTCGAGTCTATACACACGTTTAGAAGCACTTGGGACTAGAGTTCTCGAGTCTATACACACGTTTAGAAACACTTGGGACTAGAGGCTTGTTCTCGAGTCTATACACACGTTTAGAAGCACTTGGGACTAGAGGCTTGTTCTCGAGTCTATACACACGTTTAGAAGAACTTGGGACTAGAGGCTTGTTCTCGAGTCTATACACACGTTTAGAAGCACGTGGGACTAGAGGCTTGTTCTCGAGTCTATACACACGTTTAGAAGCACGTGGGATTAGAGGCTTGTTCTCGAGCTGAATGGGCCTTGTGATAGAATGTTTTAGTACAGATAACAGAACATACCTGCTGTGCAAAATATACCTTGTTATGACACAAGAAACAGTGTTATCTCCCTTTGATAGAATATACCTGCTAAAGTTATGATACAAGAAACAGTGTTATCTCCCTGTGATAGAATATACCTGCCCTAGTTATGACATATGATAACATATCTTTACATTATCCTGACATACAGCTGTTCTATCTTTTTTTTCAGTACCTCATCACAACTCTGTTATTCCTGGCCATCTTTGTGGCTGCTGCTGTTTTGACATTCCTGTACAGAAATGATGTCGGTTTAGTTTACATTATACATATTATTATACAAGCAACTTGTTAGCAACTTGTTAGCTTTTGTACTACATTTCATTGTATTGTCAACAAGTACAATTATTTCCACAAAAGTTAAAATATGAACATAAAATGTGAAGCAACAAATAGAAATAAATATGTACAACTATTTATATAACTATGTACAAATATAGTTTCATTATTAGAGAATTTGACATCGCTGTTAATTTCCTGTTTTTCTGTCATGTTCTGTCATCATTTTGGAATCAGTCCCAACCTGAAAAATGATGAAAGATTACTATTGTTCGCATATCGTGTAGTTTAAGCAAACACACAAACAAAGGTACAGAGATTGAATGTTACATCGACAATGTTCGGGGAGATTGAACCTGAAATTGACAACGGTTATTGACAATGTTTGGGGTAATTGAACGTGACATCGATAACACTTGGGTGATTGAACGTGACATAGATAACACTTGCTGTTATTTAACGTGACATAGATAACACTTGTGATGATTGAATGTGTGACATCAACAATATACATATGTTGCCTCATTGAAAAATGAGTCTTCTAAAATGATTAATTTGGCTTTTACCGTGATTGTCATTGGTCACGTTGTCTATACTGTGTGTAAAAAAACTAATGCAAGTCACGGGGAAATGTTAAATGAGTCACTGTAGAAAGAAAACTTTCAAGTAACCAGCAGGTACACATATTGATATACAACTATGTACACATGTTGTCTTTTGTGTACACATCCAGTGCATATTGAATATTGTGTACACATTGTGTACATATTGTGTAAATTTTGGTTATTGAATACATATTGAATATTCTGTACATATTGTGTATTCTGTACATATTGAATATTGTGTACATATTCAGTATTGTGTACATTTGGGAAATTGTGTACACATTGTGTATTGTGAATGATTTCGAATATATCATCAATAGTTCTGCCAGGGTGTAATGACACCTTTCCATAACCAATAGCCAACCCTGCTTCATATCATTCCTCTGTATGAGCACAATGTCTGAATTCCTGCTTCATATCATTCCTCTGAGCACACAATGTCTGAATTCCTGCTTCATATCACTTCTCTGAGCACACAATGTCTGAATTCCTGCTTCATATCACTCCTCTGAGCACACAATGTCTGAATTCCTGCTTCATATCACTCCTCTGTGCACACAATGTCTGAATTCCTAGTCTACATTACTTCTGTTGTAATATACAACATCTAAAAACATGAAATACTCTTAGTATGTATTTATACATTAAATGAAGTGGGTTTTGTTGTTGTAAATAGTGCTGTTTCTTGTGTGTATACTGATTACTATTGGTTTTACATTTCTCTAGAAACTCGTGTGCCAAGAGAACCAAAGTGTCTAGTAATAAAAAAAAGTAAAGTAACCCGTAGCATTTATTAATGTCGAAGGGGTGTGGGATGTTAGCGATCTCACATTTCAGAAGCTCTGCAAATGAGGGCGGTAGCCATCTCCTCTCCCTCGCAGTCTTTACTTCCAGGATTAATCTTGCACCCATTTAAGGCTGGGTCGACCCCGGAGCAGTTGCGATCTGAAAAACATTTCCGCCTCAACTGGGGAATGAACCCAGGACCACTCATATGCGAAGCCAGTGCGCTAACCACTGAGCTACGCGGCTCTCAAAAAAGAGGCTAGTACATATTGTGCAAGGCGTTTAGCTCCATATTACCGCTGTTCTTCTCAAGCATTACCGTCTATAGTTCTTATACGAACTTTGAACAGAATTAACTAAGGATCTCGTTCGTTCAGTTTTTTTATTATTATTGTCACGCTGTTTGTTGATCACTTTGTATATACTTGGAGTTGCCATGTTTTTGGCATGCGATTACAAATATATAAATAGTGAACAATAAAAAGCTCTACAATATTTTTTTTAAAACTTAACGAATGAGGTCCCTAATTAATTATGTATCGAGGTCTTACCGTGTCGAGGGTCTCACATCAAGGTAGGATATATTACACAGAAAAGAAACCCCACTCGTACAAAATAAACACTGGCCTGCTTTCTTGACCTTCTGTAAATATGCGACATGCCATCATCAGTATACTCTTAGTTGGTTGGTGGACTTGTCAGCTGGTTGGTAGACTGGTCAGCTGGTTGGTGGACTGGTCAGCTGGCTGGTGGACTGGTCAGCTGGCTGGTGGACTGGTCAGCTGGTTGGTGGACTGGTCAGCTGGCTGGTGGACTGGTCAGCTGGTTGGTGGACTGGTCAGTTGGTTGGTAGACTGGTCAGCTGGGTGGTGGATTATTCAGCAGAACACGTGTGGATTGTCCTAAGTGTCGTGATGTCGAGTCTAAATGAAGAATTAGTCACAATCTGGAATAATAAACAGAATTGGAACGTTCAACTAATACAAGAAACAAATGGCAACAAAGTAAAAATTTGGGACTCCTAGACGTATCAACGACTGAGTAAAACATATTCAATACCAGGAAGAAAGTATGAACTTTGGCTTATGATCGGAAACTATTGATAAAAGTTAAAAGAACACAGGTAAAAATAATTTTTACTTTAAACAGTGATTTTCACCATCTTTTGGAGGGGGGGGGGAGGGGGTGTAGTCAATATATGTATACATTTCCTTTAACTACCCCCCCCATCTCCAATTGCCTAAAGAAGTCATAGTCTGTATGTATATGTCACCAAGGCTGTTTATGCTTTACTGCTAGAATTTTTTATTCTTTATGGTTCAAGTTTCTTCCTTCCTGTGGTCCTCCTGGACGAATCTTTGTATCATCCACCCTCCTGCACAATTTCAATTTTGTTTCCCCGTGGTTCTTAGTCTCCATGTCCCTCTAGAGGTGGTGGCATATTTTTGTTAGTATATTACATACATTATGTAGCTATCAACCAAGTATTTTTCGTCTGTTGCGATTTTCTACACAATATAAACACTTTCAGTTGTTTATCATTGCTTTATGAACGGTGCGTATGCACAATTGCCTGTCGGGATTACAACCCGGCACTTTGGCCTTCGCGGAGGCGCAATGTACCACACAAGGCCTTAGAGCAGGACGGTAAGTACCACTGTGTTAAAATACATCGCCAATGGGCAATAGACCGATATAAATTTGGAGTCAACGTTTATTTGTTTGCGGAGACGGAATGTGATCTGATTTCATACAGAAACACATAACCCATAAAATGACTAGCAGTCTCTCACCTGTACGCCCACACACATACACACACAAACATATTGAAACCGCCACATTCTTGTGCACACATTAGAATACCGATACCTACTTGAAGATCTTACAGGTCATCGAGTGTTTACCGTACAGGACACATACATGTCACTTGGTTTACACGTCCATGTGTGTACACATAAGGACATGGTCACGTGGGAGATATAAATAGCGCACAATTCTCTCTTCATAAAAGTGCATACACACACATGTACTCATTTACACACACAAACGCATAGGGGAACACACACACACATAGATGGTAGAAACGTGTGTACTATTTGAACATGTACTGACATGTCTACATTGCAAGTGTACCTCCTTTTACATGGGAGCATACAATCTCCTCCTTTCACATGCACTTCTTGATTCCTTCAGTGCTAATTGGTTTGTTCAAGGGATTGGTTCTCAATGTGGTAAATATGGTCACCTCGGTGTCTACGGAGATGTGCAAAAATATGGGCACCTTAGTCTACGAAGATTTGCACACACAAAAAACAGTTTGGGGATTACGAAGGAGAATATTGCAATTGAGACAGCATAGCCCGCGAGGGGAAAGGGCATTGGAAGGTGACCAAGTCACCAAGTAACCACAAGAATGACAACGATACGCTGTATCTTTTGTCAATCATACAACCTTTTTGTCAATCATGCAACCCTTTCGTCAATCATACAACCCTTTCGTCAATCATACAACCCTTTCGTCAATCATACAACCCTTTCGTCAATCATACAACCCTTTTGTTTCAAAGGGAATCTTTCTTCTAAAGTGACCTATTCAATCTTTCAATGATTTTCATTGATAACTTTAAATCGTGACCTTAGACAATACTATAAGACCTTTTAACAGAAAACATAAAGATGATATGATAGACCCATTTGGATAGTTTCCGTACATTTCGTTTGTCAATCTTGGCTATTTTCGGATGCTACTCCAAATATATAAATACTGACCAACGAAAACCACGACAATAATCAATAAATGTAACGAATGACAACTTAATTAATTCTACACAGTATGACCGTCTTTTGTAGACGGCCATACTTTGAATATACTTTATGTGTACAACCAATAACAAACGTAGACAGAGTAAAATGTGTCACATTAGAAGAAAACTTCCCGTTTATGCAACATGACCTATATTGTCGATGGTCACCGAAAATCTTTTTTTTATTAAGAATTTAAATTACCTTTCTTTCTAAGGAAACAGAAAAATGGCGGAAGAAATTTTTCCACAAAACGGGACCAATTTAAATAAATATATTTGTTTTTAAAGATAGGAACCAAAAATGTTCAGTTGATCAATGTGAGAATCACTGGTGTAAGACATGAAACAAAGATGTTCAGTTGATCAATGTGAGAATCACTGGTGTAAGACATGAAACAAAGATGTTCTGTTGATCAATGTGAGAATCACTGGTGTAAGACATGAAACAAAGATGTTCAGTTGATCAATGTGAGAATCACTGGTGTAAGACATGAACCAAAGATGTTCAGTTGATCAATGTGAGAATCACTGGTGTAAGACATGAACCAAAGATGTTCAGTTGATCAATGTGAGAATCACTGTCACTGTCATAGTACAAAGTTAGTCATTAGTTAAAGAGTTAGTTGTTAGAGCATCATCATGTCACTAAGAACAACTACGTGTATTCCCCTATTTTCTATTAATTATGCTCTTCAGCATCTGGTAACTGTTCCAGTTATGTGTTGGTTGATAACTTCTTTTGATGCCTACGTGCCGCTTCTTCATTGCAACACAACTCTTCCCTTCCAGGTCCTGCAACCTAGCCATAGATATGAAAGAAGACAAAAACCCCGCATCATCCAACTGTTATAGCTTCTTGCTTGCATTAAAAATGTCAAAAATATCCATTGAGCTACCACTAGTCATTGTGGTCATGCTTGAAAGTCGGTCTGCTCTTTCATTTTCCCCAACACTTAAGTGTCCGAGTACTACAATTAAAATATCTCACTTCAGTACAGACTTCATCAACGAATGCATACTAAATATAATCATTTAGTGGTAACATTGTGGGCTACCTGTAGCTACATAACCACTTAACTACTAAACTCAATTGGTCATTCCTGTCTGTTCTGAAAGGTTGGGAACAACTGTTTGAGCACACCACCTGGTGGATAGTTATCTCTTTCTTACGAATAAAGAGAATCCTATGTTCACAATAGCTTGAACCATGGTCACAATAAAGGTTACCAGCAACTGGCTTCCAACCATGTATCTCTTTCCTTGGTGGTATACTCTAACAGACTGTATCCTGTTCGTCTATGGCACCTGCTGATGATGACATTGTGAGCAGTAAACATAGTAAACTCTTACCCATCTCAGTTCCTGTACCAAACATCAGCTACCACGAGGGTCAGAGTTTGGGGAATGAAACCTGCATGGTAAATGAATTGCAACATGGCTGCTATGATTATCTTCTGGAAAGAGAACTCATGCTTTTGTTAATGAGAAAACATCACTTGTAGGGTTGTCCCGCTCTGTGGCGAAGTGGTACAGAGCGCGTCTGTGACTCACTTGTAGGGTTGTCCGGCTCTGTGGCGAAGTGGTACAGAGCACGTCTGTGACTCACTTGTAGGGTTGTCCGGCTCTGTGGCGAAGTGGTACAGATCACGTCTGTGACGGCAAAGGTACCGAGTTCGATCCTCACCACAGGCAATTGTGCATCCGGACCGTTCAGAAAGCAATGGCAACCTACAGAACGTATTTATATTGCCTAGAAAAGCACCACAGCCAACAAATGCTGGGTTGATAGCTACGTCCTGGATAGGATATGCTATCAATTTTTTTAGGGTTGTAAATACCTTTTGCTAAATAAAAGAAAGTGGAAGAGTAAGGGGACACAAATAAAATATTTACATTTTTTATAACACTGCTAACAGAAACAGATTAGGGGGGGGGGTATGTGGGGGAGTGGTGTGTGTATGTGTGTGTGTGTGTGTGCATGTGTTTACTATGTTGTTTACTTATGTCTGAAGATTAATTTCATGTTTTACTGACCCACAGTCCAAGTGCAGTAGATTTAAACACATGCCTCTTCTTCTGGTATCTGCGTACTACAACGTACACTTCGAGAATGTCGATGTTGATTTCAAGCTAACTTTCTTCACACTTTTCTCCTCACGCGTCAATTCACGAGATCAATAACCTGAAACTCAATCCTGACGTTTCACTGACAACTATATATATTGAGATATCCATATCTTGTCTTGATCTTGATTAGAAAACTGGCCTCACAGCATGTGGGGCATTCCCATAAGTGCTCGGCCCTCTGTTCCAGCTGCCATTCGACTCGATGGTGTTTCGAGTCCAATGTCGCCGAAATAGACAACGACATCAGGGCACAACTCTGGTCCCTGCGACAGACTTCTTTGTTGTTCCGCCTACCCACGCCGTGCCCGTAACTAGTTCAAGCACAACGTCGGCCTGTCAGAACAAAATGGTAACTGTTATCGAAGGTTACGACTACGGGATTGTATAGATGACGCGCCATGAAGCTTCTATAAGAAGATAGCCTCAATATAAAGGCATGTCATCTACTAAGGTTTTCTGTTGCATGGGTGGATTGTCTAGTGAGTTATTGGTGAGACCCACAGACACAACCGCAAGCGCTAGAATATCCATGTGGTTTATCACTTGAAGATATGGAGTATCGTATTGTAAGTATTACTTACGTCATTGGACGTGCTGCTCAGTTGGTGGGATTGTGATATATATGGGGCAAGCAGTATATAGTGAAGTAAATCCTCTCTTCCAATTGAGCCTTTTTCGAATCACAGCACACAAATATCTTTAAAAAACACATTCTCCAATGTTTGCAATATCGATTTCAAGGATGAATCGATTTAATGATTCACGAACTAAATAGCGTACACACAACACGCGCGCACCATTTGTGGTAACCCTATAATTATGTTAAGTCCATGTGAGTCCTAATGTCATTGCAGCATGCGCGGGAACGCTTTCACATAAAATGTCATCGCCACAAATGTGAGAATGTGAGAGTCCTTGTTTGCTCTAGGGACACTAGATCGGGGACAGCTATCACTATCTTCCCTCAAGGCTCTTTCCACTCAAGAGCTTATATGTGGGTCACTGCAGGTCAGAGATACCCGATGCATAAGAATACTAATGATCTTAAGGGTAAGAGAATCAATAGCAGGCCTACCTTTTCACTTCATTGTGCGTTATTATGTGCGTTTCCAGTGTTTAACAAAACTACATTACTCTATTCGATGCTTTGCCTGCTGGACATCAGTTTTACTGCAGTGAATGCATATTATTAATTGAGACATGGAGACATTGTAATAGAATAGAACGAAAAATGCGTTGGTGTAACAGATGTTTCTAGGTCTCTTTCAACGTGATACTGCTGCCCAATGTGTGCTACGTCTGCACATTTCTGCACAGTGTGTGCTACTGCTGCTCAATGTGTGCTACGTTTTCCAAGTGTGCTACTTCTGCCCAGTGTGTGCTACTGCTGCCCAATGTGTGCCACTTCTATACAGTGTGTGCTACTGCTGCCCAATGTTTGCTACGTCTGCCACGTGTGTGCTACTTCAGTCCAATGTGTGCTACTGCTGCCCAATGTGTGCTACTTCTGTACAGTGTGTGCTACTGCTGCCCAATGTGTGCTACTGCTGCCCAATGTGTGCTACTTCTGTACAGTGTGTGCTACTGCTGCCCAATGTGTGCTACTGCTGCCCAATGTGTGCTACTGCTGCCCAATGTGTGCTACGTCTGCACAGTGGGTGCGATTTCTGAACAGTGTGTGCTACTGCTGCACAGTGTGTGCTACTGCTGCCCAATGTGTGCTACGTCTGCCAAATGTGTGCTACTGCAGCACAGTGTGTGCGACTTCTGAACAGTGTGTGTTATTGCTGCGCAGTATGTGTTACTGCTACCCAGTGTGTGCTACTTCTGCACAGTGTGTGCTACTTCTGCACAGTGTGTGCTACTTCTGCACAGTGGGTGCTACTTCTGCACAGTGTGTGCTACTTCTGCACAGTGTGGGCTACTTCTGCACAGTGGTTACTACTACTGCACATTGTGTGCTAATGCTGCGCAGTGTGTGTTAATGTTGCGCAGTGTGTGCTACTTCTGCACAGTGTGTGCTACTTCTACACAGTGTGTGCTACTACTGCACCACAGTGATTTGAACATTCAAAGTTAACGCTAGATTCTTATAGTTTGAAATCTGCAAACCAGTGGTTCTGAACGTTTTGTTGCTCGTAGCCCTGTTTTGAAGAGATATTTTTAATTTGTCTCATTTTTTTTCCTCCCTATTTTTCATTTTTCCTCCCTGTGGCCCCCCCCCCCAAAGATGGGTCTGTTTCTCCGTCCCAGGTTCGTCGATATGATTTCATAAAGGAGGAGTTTTTGCCTTTAATAGAAAGCCATTCGTTAATTATCATGTGTACATGTCCTTACTTGACGGGAAAATATGTACATGCCCCTATGTGACGGGAAAATATGTACATGCCCCTATTTGACGTGAAAATGTGTACATGCCCTTATTTGACGGGAAAATATGTACATGCCCCTATTTGACGGGAAAATGTGTACATGCACCTATTTGACCAACTATTACATTAATGAATTCTTTCTCACGTTTAGCTATCAGAACAGTGTCATCCGCATATCTCAAATTATTTATGTTATTTCCTCCCACTGATAGGCCTCTACCTGGGATATCAATACTGAAATGAATCGATCCCAAATATATTGATCCTATACGCTATATTTTTTTTCACTTGTTTCAAGAATTATTTCAAGATGGAGACATGAATCAAACACTTTTAGCGAACCACTGTTCGTGTAGACAAACCTGAGAGAAATGTCTAGATTGCTTTTTTATATAAATCTTCAATGAGAAAGGGCTAACCATGCGTGACTGCTTGCGAAGAGGCGAACAGAACTTAAATGGCCAACGTTGGACGTCACAACGGGTGTGGTCGTTCGTTTTAAGATCGGGTAGCTGTCAACACGTCCAAAAGACTGGAGTGCCAGTTGTGAAACTTTAAAAATTAATGCAGCTCGCCATCAAAAGATAGTGGTTGTATTTCTGTACTGACCCGGGTATATTCAAATTAGGCTTGAGAATAGTATGTTTGGATGTGTTTTTTTTCATCTGATACTGTAGTCATAAACAAGTTGTTGGTGTACTTCTCTGGATTCATGTAAGTATTAATAATTGATGTTTTTTTATAACATGTGCAAGAGGAATTGATGTCAGTATTGATAATTATGTTTTTGTAACAATGTAAAACAGGAATTGATGTCAGTATTGATAATTATGTTTTTGTAACAATGTAAAACAGGAATTGATGTCAGTATTGATAATTATGTTTTAGTTACAATGTAAAACAGGAATTGATGTCAGTATTGATAATTATGTTTTTGTAACAATGTAAAACAGGAATTGATGTCAGTATTGATAATTATGTTTTTGTAACAATGTAAAACAGGAATTGATGTCAGTATTGATAATTATGTATGTTTAAAACATGTGCAAGATAATTGATGTATTTATTAACAATTATAGTTTTTATAACATGTGCAAGAAGAATTGATGTCAGTATTTTTTTATTCTTAAACGTCAGTTCTCACACTGATTTCGGTTAGTAGGATATAGCCCGGGGAAAGAGTCTACTTTCGGTTGTGATTTGCGTCTTGGATTATATATCTATAGCACGTAATATATGGAACAAAACTGTAATCTAGCAAGTAAAACTTGAATAGAGTAATGAAGTTGTGCTATTTACCGGTAACACACATAATAATACACATAAATTGACGTTTCGACCACACGTTCTTTATCAAGGACATATTCACAACATATTATAACAAGAACGACACTGTCCATGTTCGTGTACTAATGACGGCGCCCTGTTGAATGATATATCTGAGATTTTTGGATTGGGAAATTCCCACTTTACCACATCGTTTGTGTCGCTTCGAACCTTTATGGGATGTGACAGCTAACTTCATACCCACATCTTCTTAATCGCTTCTTAGAACATGCGTGGCAGGTCACAGTAAAGCTATTATTTGCTCCATTTCCTGGCCTCGGTACAATGTATGATTGCTTCATTCAAAATTAAATATTGCAGATTCTCATATATACCACTATAGAATAGTTTATCAGAAATCGTTTCAAATTTGAATTCTTACAGATATTATGTAAAACAGTCATCATAGGGGAAGATCTCAAGGTCTCAATACTGGCTTATCTGATCGATCATAACGCAACATTAACTCTCAGTAAATGATATGTCAATATAGTACGATTTTCCTTTAATGGAAGCCCCATATCATTTTAACTTTACAATTACATTTCCTTTTGTGATGATACAGTGTGCAATGCTTGAGAAGAAACGTCACTTTACGCAGCCACTAGTTAAAGTGTTAAACAGTCAGTTTAATTCATCATTTACCATCACGCTGGGTGAGATCCAGCATTGACCATCACGCTGGGTGAGATCCAGCATTGACCATCACGCTGAGGGAGATCCAGCATTGACCATCACCTTGGGGGTCTCAAATGTGCTCCAATCATGAACATGGTCTTAGCTGCCTGTATGGTGCTGCGGCTGTAAACAGGTGGCACATGGGCGAGGTTAAAAGCAACTCTGTGCAGGACGTGACGATTCGCTGGAGAGCCCAGAATCTGGCCAACATGTTAGCCCTGCATAATTGGAGATACCTCGTGGATGGTATAGAATGGATAGCCGACTACTCAATCCATACCACTAACCATAGTCCATGGCTGGGTTGTTATGGGACCTTGACAAGAAGGGATTCTTGGAAGGCTAGCTGAAGCCTATGATTTCAATTCTTTAGGTTGCGGAAACATAGAAAAGCCACAGAACCTCTAAAATTTAACAGTCTCTGTGTAGGACATTTCTTCTCAAAGCATGTGCACCTCTGAGTTAGTTCTCCGTTGAGTTAGTTCTCCGTTGAGTTAGTTCTCCGCTGAGTTAGTTCTCTGTTGATTTAGTCCTCCACTGAGTTAGCTCTCTGCTGAGTTAGTCCTCTGCTGAGTTAGTCATCTGTGTATGAAATAAACCTCTGGGAAATCAACCGCAGGAAGCAAGAGCTAATCACTCGTAACTTCTGTGAATCAATACAACAACAATACAACAACAATACAACAACAATAAACATCAATAATAGATATCATTATAGTATAGCAAATATTATATTGTAGCACACTAATTGAATTGAAATCTGGCGGATCGGTGGTAGAGTGGTTAGTGGACCCATCTTAGAAATACAAATGTCCAACTTAAGTGCAAGACCATATATATATTTGTGGGAGGGAGGGTGTAGTTTGGGGATTCACACCCTCCCTTCTTGTCCGTATATGAAGTCAGTACATCATTATATTGAATACTAGGAAGTTAGATTCAAAACAAATTACATCCTCTCTCCCTCCTTTTGCATTTTTTTCCAAAACGGCACAAAAACGGCACATGAACACGAATAGGTGACTAGATGATGAATATACATCCTTTAATACACGGCACGAGGTCATATATAATAAATAATATCACACAATCTATATAGGTGAAGGTGTTTGACAGAGGGTATGTGAATTATTGAGACTGAAGGGACTTGCAATTACCCCCGGGCACAAACAGAACGGGGTGTTTCATGTGAGGGTTAAGGGTCCATGTATCCAGCGAGTTACAGGACTCATCCGAATCTGTAATCTACGGTTTGTACAGGGAGAAATCGAACATTCATTGAAGTATCGAAAATGTGTCAACATCAGAAAACTTCACTAAACTATATATAGATGAAGTGAAGATCTGTTTTATGAAGTGTGAGTGTCACTAGATAACACAAAAGAACGCAGAAAGGAAAGCACAAAAGAAAACACTAAAGAAATCACAAACAAAAGCACACAGGAGAGCTCAGAAGAAAGTAACAAAGGAAAGCACACAAGTAAGCACACTAAACCGTCCAACAACAACGGACAGATTAGGTACATCAGATGATTACAATGAATGAACGTACATGGACGAATAAATGTAATAATCTGGTGTTGTCTACGCTCAATAATTTCCTATAACACATCGGGTCTAACCACGAGATCTACGTTATTGATGTTTCCAAATTGTTATAAATTAGTGATTCATTTGACCGGTACGTTCGATATTGTACTTCGATGGTCCCCAAGCTGTGCAGTCGAGGCTCCCTTTTTTACTTTCTAAATGACGAACTTAAAAAATGGTCTTACTATTTATTCATGCAGGTATTCATTGTGTTAATCTTTTGTGTCCCTTTTTCCTTACTGTATTACACAATCTGCGTGCTTTCCATTTACTTTTCAACATTTATATGGATAGAATAACGAAGGAAGCTTTATGTTAAAAGTGGAAAATATAAACAATGCAGACAACTCAGTAGATGAAAACACAAGTGAAATCAATTACCTTTTGTTCGCCTGCGATCAAAGCCTAATAGCAGTGATGTAGATAACAAGCAAATGCACATAGATGCACAGTCAACAGCTTGTAAGAAGTATAACATGAAAATCAACATAAAAAACATGGAAGTTATGAATATCAGCAAGTCAGCAACAGCAATAGATATCACAACAGATGATTCAGAAGTGAAACAAATAAAATAATTCAAATATTAAGGAAGTGATTTTTCAGAAAATGGGAGCACTGATTTGTTGGAAATGGCAAAGTTCACATGGGTAAAACCAAATACAATATTGCACTTCCTCAACTATTAGGGATACCTCTTTGAGCTTTTGTAAAACCCCTTCTCATTGTATATTATTTTTATTTAGAAGTGGTACTTTTTATCGAAACGTCCATTTCGTCATTATCTATTTGATTTATAATATCAATATTTTAATAATAACTGACAAGCTGTCTATAATTTATATGCAACATATGTCTATTCATATTTAGTAATATTGCAACACAAGAATGGATTTTAGATAATTAACACGCGATCTGAAAGTTAATCTGAAATCATGAACGCAACGACAACAACAAGAGTTGTTATGTATCTATCATCTACAACAACAACAAGAGATGCTGTGTAATTGTGATTTAAATACAAATAAATTCTGCATTTCAATTATTATTATTTTTTTCCACCGAAGGTGTATGTGTCGGGTCATTTGCACAAATAAAACGGAGACACAAGGCATTTCCATTCTCTGGATTACATCATGCTGGAATTCTAGTGGGACCATGGTCCTACAACAAGAGTGATCCAGCGGGAGTTTGAGAATGAACGCTGAAGAAGAAGACCTATTATTTACAAAATACCAATGTGGTAATGTTTGTTGTTTTGATCCCCAGGAACTACGAACGATTAGCCCTTATTTCCTATGTACAATGGTGTAGTTTCCATAAAACTTTATTTCATTCAAAGAAGGTCAACTCTCATTCTTGAGTGATGAGATTGTTTCTCGAGAACTGTATTTCATACGCAGAGGATTAGCTCTCTGTCGTGGACAATACTTCCAGAATAAGTCTCCTACTTAGAAGGGTAACTAATTTGGACATACATTTCAAAGTTAAATTAGAGGATGCACTACCTTATACCCGGGTTATTGCAAATATACTCCGTCGATCTCAACCAAGTAGCATATCGCATTCCGAAAATAAACTCGTGGCATATAACTCCGTAGATGTTCCTGGTGTAGTGGTTATACCCAGCGCTTTGTGCTCAAGGATCCGCGAATTCAAATCTTGCTTGTAATGTCTTCTTCACAAAGTTTTTAGGTGTGTCAATACTAAGGAGTATCGATCGAAGCTACGGAGTTACGTGATGTGAGCGGTACTCTTGACAAACGGCGTGCTGGTTCGAGAAAAGGGACAAAGTACATATGAGGTAACCCAAGTGCAATGAGCCAATCATCTATGCCCCTTCAGCTCTTTGAGATTCGTAGATTTAACAATAATCTACGACACTACAGCTCTTTAAGCTCCGTAGAATTTAAAACAATTGGTATAGGAATCTCCGGAAAAAACACACTTTTGAAACAAGCTGTCACAATCCAGATACGAACCTACAACCTCTTGCAACATCTTGCAAATCGAACGATCACTACTCCAGCTAGATTATTAAAGTAATGCATATAACGAAACAAAAAGTTGCTGACTCAATGCCACTTGTCGCAGACAAATCTGTGTCTACCAACAGTATTATAAGAATCACTGTGACGTGTGCTGAACAACTCCCTTGAGATGCGAATTTGCAATAAGTCTAACTTAGTTTCTCTGATTTCTGTCAATGACAGCTGTCGTATGTGGCCGTATGTTGTTTACATTTGGTGAGAGCATACTGTCCTCAATTTGTTGATATGCATACGGATAGATTGAGAGACAGACATGTGGACGAACAGGTAAGTTGAGACACATACAGGCGGTCGGACGGACTAATTGAGAGACAGACAGGCGGACGGACGGACATATTGAGAGACAGACATGTGGACGGACAGGTAAGTTGAGACACATACAGGCGGTCGGACGGACAAATTGAGAGACAGACAGGTAAGTTGAGACACATACAGGCGGTCGGACGGACAAATTGAGAGACAGACAGGCGGACGGACGGACATATTGGGAGACAGACATGTGGACGGAGGGACAGATTGAGATGCAGACGTATGGACGGACGGACAGATTGAGAGACAGACATATGGACGGACGGACAGATTGAGAGACAGACGTATGGACGGACGGACATATTGAGAGACAGACATGTAGACGGACGGACAGATTGAGATACAGACATATGGACGGACGGACAGATTGAGAGACATACATGTGGAAGTTGTGTAGTCACATTGGAATGTGTGATTACAAACCAATTATTGAAGAAATTCCATAGTTGAAGTTTTGTAACAAACCTATAAGTCAGTGTGTCTCAACGTGCACCATATGGCCTTCCTTGTATACTAGCGTTAATATGTTTTTTTTGTTGTTATTTTGGGTGTGGGTGACTTGGGGCATGAATACTGGAAATGTTGAGGCCACCGGTTCATCTCGGAGTGTCATAAGAAAGATAAATGATCAAATTAAATAAGAAACATGATAACAAGACTAACAGATGGTAATTTTTATTCTTGCTTTTTTTGGGTCCTTGGAAAGAAATGACGGCCGTGGTATAGAATGTGTTCTTGGAAGCGGCCACAAGTGAAAAATTATTGAGAACCACTTTTCTAAATATAGATTGGGTCCCACCTTATTAATCATAGACACACCTGTTATCACAAAACATAAATATAGTATAGAAAGATATTTTTCACCTGATGCTGACTAAACCTTCCTCAGGTACGTGGCTAGTCAATGAGATGTATGGTTTAACATTGCATCACTGAATACCTCTCAGTGTGAGGTGGGGCTAGTCAGTGGGATGCGCGATTTAACATTGCTTACCTGAATACTTCTGTGTGTGGTTAGCAGTACGTATCAAATACACTTTACAATTTTCACAAAAGAAATGTTTGGCTAATCCCCATTTCAACAATTTACCTGTTATAGAATTCACAAAGTCCGTCTAATAAATCATGTATGATTTCATCGATTTGCTTGAGTCATTAGTTATAAGGGTGTGGGTGTTAGGGTTAGGTATAGGGGTGTGAGTGGTAGGGTTAGACAAGGGTTAGTTTTATGGAGTGGTGAACTCCCTGATGTTGAATTTCCGCGTTTTCCCCCATAAAGTCCCCAGTTAAGTCCATAGTTATGTAAGTTACATACAGACACAGCAATGTCGCAGTGAAAGCTGTCCTTCATCATCGTCAAGTGCCGTCTCCGCAACGAACTCTATGTATGGAGACTATCCATTTGTTCCGTTAAAGTGTTACAGTTTGAGACATTTTTGATGTGGTCCTGACATACACACGTACAATCAAACACACAAACATAAAATAGAATCGTTCATATATATTCTAGCTTGAAATTAGCTTACACAACTAAATAATCTAACACAACTGTCAGAAAAGTCGTAATTGTATATACTCCTAAAAATATAAAATACAGGATAAACCCAGAAAAATGGAAACTTACACATACATATTTACCTGTCTTGCTGGATTCGCTACTGTCCTTGGCATTCAGTGCAAAGGGTCGCTATATTGCGGATTTATTTACAACTAAAGAATGTCTACTATATGTATCCACGGAATGTTTCCAGTTTGCAACTTAAGAATGTGTCAAGTTTGCATCCAAGTAATGTTGCATTCAAGCAATCGTTAATGTTTGCATTGGAAAGAATGTTTAATATTTGTATGCAATAACATTTTCAAACGGCGTTTCAACGATTATAATACTTAAAATAAACAAGATGGACTCATGATCAATTCCGAAAATGAGTGTGTTGTCAAAGTGAAAGGATTCGTATACTGCTGATGTAGCCTCAAAATGGAGCAAATAATACTGACACTGTGACATGCCATGTATGTGATTAGAGACAACTAAGGATATCTATAGCTGGAGTGTCTTTGTACATCCCATGCAGGATTACCATGTCTATGATCCTATTACTTGTTAACATTATCAGGTAGGATTTCCTGAGCAGGATGTAGCAGTCGTCACAGCATTTCGAATCTTTTGTCGATCTTGAGCTAGGATTTCTGCTTCTGCTATTGTTATGTTTATGTCGTCTTTGATTCCTTGCGTCCATATTCTTCTTCGTCCTCTTCTTGTTCGTCACCCTGGCATCATCCCTTACATTATAGCCTTCTCTAGTCTGTCATGGCTAAAACATTGTAATTGAAACAAAGGCACTGCTTCTTTATCTCAACATTCTCTGACCATGGTCTACGTTTCTCAAAATGCTTTCTGGTGTCTCTAAGAGAAATCCAACTTATTGTAGAATTTCCTCATGTAGCATTCTCACTGCAGATGCATGGAAGATCATCAATCTACAAGCAATATACCATATAGAATTTCTCTGAAGCCCCATCATCTGTGCTCATGCAAGCGGAACTCTATAAGCAACAGCGGTATTTTCTGACGTTTTGCCAAATACTAAGAATATGTTGATATAGTTACTTCGAACCTTCGTTGCCTGGATCACATGAGTTTACTTCCCGGGACATGCAGACTTTCAGGTAGTAAGAGAGAAGAACTTCATAAAATGTATCAATGGACGTGCGTTGATATTAGACGAGAGGGAGTAATGAAACTGCTTCAAAAGAACCTGCTTGATGAGGACACGGTAATTGACGGGAGTTCGAGGTTGAGATTTGGAGATTTTTTTATTAAACTTGAAACTAGTAAGCCTAGATGCCTACACGATGGACTGGGAGCTCATTGAACCAGTGAGTCATTTGAACAGTGACTGGTGGATGGGAGCGTATTCAACCAGTGAGCCATATGAATACACATGGACATTGCCTGTGGAAGATTTACCACTTATAGCTCTGTCCAGAGCGAAATGACGTCGGTACATAACTGATAAGAATATTTACTTTGAACACAATCCTGTGTGTTCTCTCATTAATCCCTACATTTCATATCGAGGACAAGGCCATCCATTACGAATACGAATTAATAACACTAAGTGACATCTACCATATCTCTAATAACCCGAGGTGACTGTATAATACAGTGAGGTGTGGAAGGCCAGAACAGAAGATCGGCTGCTTAGTTAAAATCCAGACAGAATGTCTGACAGAACCAAATGAAAGAGTAAAGTGTAGTAACAATATTATCATCAAACCTTCATTGCACATTAAATCAAATTAGGAACGACAGTCTCCACGAAGCTTGTAAATTTGACGACATATGTCAATAAGTCGAGCGATGTAAGTTGGTCCTGACAATGGGTATTGTTCGTCTCCGCCAGTGGAGAGAGACTCATTCGGCCAGGTATTGACATACCAGATAAAAAATATCGTTTTTCCTTGGCTATTTAACGAGAAAACAAAGTGGTAAAGTATAACGGCGTGTTTGCCACCTCTAGTGGGAAATAATACATGCCAGGAGCTTGAAAAAAAGAGCTGCAGACGGAATGTCTGGAATGTGTGAGTCCCGATGACACATTGACCGGGGCGAATTGTTTTCATGTACGTAACTTGCAGTCTTCAATTAAATGACGAAGCGTACTGGACTTTAAAACGGTAATGATAATGTCCGAGGGAACATTTTGATAGGTCAGAAGTTGTTCTCAAATACTGGGGAACTTCATTATAAGGGAAACAGACGAGGCCGGTAGACTAGGTCGAGAGACTAGCAGGTTGGGTCTAGGTTCGGGGCTCAGGTTGAGACTGGAGCTGGGAAGTTATAGTTACGGAAGTAAAGTTTCAAAGTTGTAGTTAGAAAGTTTTAGGTGAACTTGAAACGCTTCAAGTTAAGAGACGGATTAACTATCCACAAACTATCCTGTGATGTTTAATATTTCCTAAGATGCTGTACATTGAATTATTGATGTTGTAACCCTGGATGTTGTAACCCTGGATGTTGTAACCCTAGATGTTGTAACCCTGGATGTTGTAACCCTGGATGTTGTAACTTGGATGTTGTAACCTGAATGTTGTAACTTGGATGTTGTGATGAAGCAATAAACAGGTTTTATATATATATATGAGAACTCCATAGTGAATACGCTACTATATTTGAATACAACGGCTTATATTTGAATACAACGGCTTATATTTCACGACTTGTGTTGAATATATCTAAACTGGTGGTGTTATCATGTCTTAACATTGTCATAACAAGAACGCATAACTTTAAATCATTAAACACTGTCATAACATCTACTAATTCTCTAGTAAACCTAGGTGACATCTACTTAATCTCTAGTAAACCTAGGTGACATCTACTTAATCTCTAGTAAACCTAGGTGACATCTACTAAATCTCTAGTAAACCTAGGTGACATCTACTAAATCTCTAGTAAACCTAGGTGACATCTACTACATCTCTAGTAAACCTAGGTGACATCTACTAAATCTCTAGTAAACCTAGGTGACATCTACTAAATCTCTAGTAAACCTAGGTGACATCTACTTAATCTCTAGTAAACCTAGGTGACATCTACTAAATCTCTAGTAAACCTATGTGACATCTACTAAATCTCTAGTAAACCTAGGTGACATCTACTAAATCTCTAGTAAACCTAGGTGACATCTACTAAATCTCTAGTAAACCTAGGTGACATCTACTAAATCTCTAGTAAACCTAGGTGACATCTACTAAATATCTAATAAACTTAGGTGACATCTATTGTATCCAACCGTGACCGTCGCCTAATGAAGTCGGTGTGCCACATGATAATATATCACTGCTTAAGACCAATCCAACTACGATGCTTTTCATTGGTTTTCGAGACAAAGTATAATTGAATAACAAATGAAAATCTTGGAAAGAGTTATATTTATCTAACGCAGTCACTCTGCACTCAGGCGAGTTGCCACAAGGATCACGTACAAAATGTATCAATTTTAAATATACATCAATGACAGTGGGGGGTATGTACACAGTTCACAATGTGTTTACAGCCAAGCTGATGTAACATTGTAACATTCAAGTCAATAGAACCGTCAACTACTAACACCCTAACAACTTAGTGACATGACATTCACTAACTTCTACCCTTAGACACAAGTGAGACTTGTTCAATACTGCTTTTACATACGCATTTCATTTATCTATAGAATTTTTATTCATTAGCCTTTCCTTACAAATATTTTTACAGCGTTTCAGTAATCATTGCGTGAAAGACTGCAAGAGTTTCAGTAATCACTGCATGAAAGACTCAGTAGTTTCGACAATATTCAATAGTTTCCGAACTAAACTTACAACGGTACTTGTAAAATGTCGGAGAGTTTTAAGAAAAGAAATATTGCCACGATTTGAAACTTGTTTTGATGTGTATACACATTCTACACGGTTGATCAGTCAAGCGTTAGTTTAATCATATACACTGGAACACACCCATGCTTACTTGAGCTAAATATAAAACCTTAAAGCAATTTATACAAAATACTATAGGTATTAATGTACTTGTACATCACAACGAAATCTTGATACAAGTTGGTATAAATAGAATATCTAAAAATGCTTAAAATTAATCAATACATAAATAGAATATCTAAAATTAATCAATACATAAAGTCTCTAATATAACATTCTTTTGTTCATCTTATTATGAAATTGTATGCCTCGTTTATGTTCTCAGTCATACTGCCAGTGACGCGGAGACGAACCAATTTCTATGTGCATTGAACCTTGAAGTAGTTTATGCATAGTGTGAGAGTGGTATTGCCAGTTTTCAACATTCAGTATTTACAAGTATGTGTTACAATAAAGTACTGGTTTGCGTTAGTTCTCACGCTCCTGTTGGATAACCGCATGCAAGAACGGAGAGTGGAATGCAGTGTCGTGGTTCACAGCTTGGCTGAAATATCTGCAACTTTCGGCCTAATACGTCTAAATGCAGTATGACTTTGGGTGAATTTGACTAATGGGATGCGAACAGACAAATACACACCGAAACTTTGGCCAATGGGATGCGACCAGACAACTGCACACCCAAACTTTGACCAATGGGATGCGACCAGACAACTGCACACTGAAGACAGTAATCGCCTCTTACAGAAAGGTCGCAGTGTTGCTATTTTTTTGTACTCCCCTGTGTAACCTCTGTGTACACCGATGATAGAACGTGTAAAGACGAAATAAATGACATATAGCATTATCACATCAACTGGAAATAAAGACCATATAGCGCAATGCCACTGCAACTGGATAATATGGTTTTGCAAATGATAACATAACACAATCATCAAATAAACGTTTGGTGTCAATTAAGGATGTGCAAAATGGGGCGCACTATCCAAATTATTCCGCATGTTATTTTTACTGTCTCGCCAGACTTAAAGAATTAAAATCACAATACACCATGTATGCCAAGATCAGAATATGGTAATTGCAACTTGAAGGGACTGAAATACAAGACATATTGTCCAATCCCACGCAAAAAATGTGCAATTCGGTCCACCGGCCCAATTAAGCTGTCTGTCTCTGGTGCAGAGCAACTATCACAGAGCACCTATCACAGAGCAACTATCACAGAGCACCTATCACAAAGCAACTATCACAAAGACAGTACAAATATGTTCATACAAGTAACATTTTTGAAACGGTTTCAAACAGCTATAGATGTTCAGTTACCGTAGGGAAAAAATAATTTGAAGGAAGTTATCATCAATAGTACTCAAGTAAGAAAGATATTGATGAGAACCAACAAAGACATTAGGAATAGATGACAACATTCCCATGGTATTCCTACCATGTTCGCAGATGGCGAAGGAGATTAGGAGTCTGATTTCCATTGGTCACTTTGTGTATACGTCGTGTCGAAAGCCAATAGAAATCACAGAAGAGGCAAATTATTCACTTTAGAAGGAGGTTTTCAATGAGTCCACATGTCTTATATGTACTAATGCTCAACGTAAAAATGTATTTAATATCTATTTATTGCGCAACTAAATGTGACCTCTATCTATTTATTGCAGCACTTAATGTGACAAATATTTGTTTATTGCAGCACGTAATGTGACATGTATCTGTTTATTGCGGCATTTAATATGACATGGTAATAAGTATTAAAGAATTACTCATAACCTAACATTTCTTGTTATTAATGTATCTCAGACTGCTGATTGGTCAAGCTGATTGTCTATCGTCGTTGCTGATTATTTAATTTAAGAACATTTCTATCCTGACTGCTGATTGGCCAAGACACTTCAAACAATGGCTGTGAGCGGTTTGACAAGAGTCGCTAAGTGGATATTGGTTGCAATGAATTTTCTTGTTTTGGTAATTATTTAACTTTGCAATTACTCTACGTTATTATGTTCTTCTGCCTCATTTTTGTCAAATTCCTGCAGATGATATGTGACCCAGAGAACGGAATTAGTTCTTCCATGGTTCATCTTTCATGCTTAAAGAATATGGACGGGATATACACATAAAAAAACACCAAAATCCATGATAATCAAGAAAGACACAGAAGAACAGACGCTAAACATAAACATACATGGATAGAAACTACAAGAAGTACAACACTATTAATATTGTGGACACATAATATTACAAATGATGATGGCAGATGTGAAACAGAAGTTACAAAGAGAATAGGAATGGTTAAAAGTACTTTCAATGACATGATGAAAGTAGTAACATCTAAACAAAATTTAAACAAGCTAAAAATGAGAATTATAAAATGCTACATCTATTCTATATTAATGTATGATTCAGAAACATGGACAATAAACAAACAATTATAAGCAAGAATTGGCTATGTAGATACTTGACACTCAAGAATGCTAGCACTCAAGAATCCTAGCACTCAAGAACCCTAACACTCAAGAATCCTAGCACTCAAGAATCCTAGCACTCAAGAACCCTAACACTCAAGAATTCTAACACGCACAAATCCTGATACTCAAGAATCCTGACCTGAAGTAAATCATTCATAAATGTTTTCAAATCCTGAACGTACATCGTCTTTGTACGGTTCATATTTTCATCTTTTTTCGCAATAGAGCATATACACTTTACACTCATTTGTGGTCTTGGTTCACAACTTTTCAAACATGCAGCATACTCACTCCTTCCGTAACCCGCCGAAGTCTAAATTTGTTGGTCAATGATTTCAATAAAAGGGTGTCAAAAAGCATCTTTGTTTTCTGATCTGCATCACACTTCAAATTTATTACCACCATGTTCCTGCTATAAAAGAGATTCAGCGGGAATATTAGAACGAATACTAAAAAAATAAAACACTCGTCTGTGGTGCCGGGCCTCTAAAGGGGCGCAAATAATAGAAACATTGTTACATGTCATGCTCGTCGTAAGAGGCGAATAAGCAGTATTGAGGGGTTGATAGCTACCCAATCATATAGAGGGATAAGGTGGCGCGAAAGCAATGCTGAAGTCGGATGTGACTGAGAGAAGCGCGCATTAATAGGTCTCTGCCCGTAAAATATAACACAATGCATTCCGTAAAGAAGAAATAGAGAGAAACCTTCTGTGCAAGATGTCATACCTGGAGTATGAAGGTGATGTTTACGTTTATGCAACGTTTGTTACAGTGAATTACACATGCGTGTCAATCTTTCACATCATGTGATTTAACAATTGTTACTATTAATGCAAGCCTATCAGACCCAGGCAACAACACGCGTGTACACATCTGGTGTAGTGATTTACACGTCTATGTCAACCTTTAACGTTTCATGATTCAAAAATTGTGACCAGCATTTTAAACCTATCAGAATCCAGCAGGACCTTCTGCAGAAAACGTACTGATCTCAACTAAACAATTGAACACCGTATTGACTGCCCTTTCTTCTCATCTGCCAAGGTAAAGCTTTTAACCGTAACAATCTTCAATGCACAGCGTGGATCTCGAAGTCAAATTTAGAAAACCTGCAGTTTTTTTTAAAGAATGGTATTGGACTATCAATGGTAGAGCTATTCAAGAGCACTTGTGTATCATCATGACACTCAGGACACGTCCATAGGTGCTCAGATATCATGTTTAGTATATCCTTTAACAAGGAGTAACATAGGTGCTCTGATATCATGCTCAGTATATCCTTTAGCATGGGGTAACATAGGTGCTCTGATATCATGTTTAGTATATCCTTTAACAAGGAGTAACATACGTGCTCTGATATCATGTTTAGTATATCCTTTAGCATGGGGTAACATAGGTGCTCTGATATAATGTTTAGTATATCCTTTAGCAAGGGGTAACTGAATGTTGCAGTTCTGTGTTGGTTTTTGCTTCCTCCTTCGATTCCTATATGCCGTTCGTTTCTTGCAATACCACGCTTCAGTCCCAGGTCCTACTTTCTAGCCATATCTTCCAACGTGTACAACTCCATGGTTGCTTTCAAAATACAAAATTGTACTAAAATGTAGGTACTTCTCTTCGGCACAGATTACGTTATCGACTCACGCCGTTGACAGCCTGGATAACCAGATTGAAAATCTTTCAATGCAAACTCATAAGATCGATAAGAAAGCACACATGATGTACTCTGCGATGAAAGGTTGTAACACAACTCTGGGATGAAAGGTTGTAACACAACATGCATGACATGTCATAATGTGGCTATTCTTCCCCCTCCCCCCTTCTTCTTTTTTTAGATCTCTTTGAAGAATGAACCTTAATTAATGGTTTATAATGCAGTCAACATATTACTTCAACCTGACTTTCGCCAGTAAGAAAACGTCTGGGCAGAATTAATTAGGGACTTCATTCTTACGCATCCTTATGAATTGTAATTTTCTTATGTGATTTTATTGATATTGATCAACAAAACTTACCTGAGGAAACTTACCTGTGGAAACTTACCTGCGAAAACGTACCCACTGAAAGAATATATTTTGACTTGGATGGTTGGTTGCTGGTCCATGGTCTCATGCCCTTTGACATAGTGCCATTAAAATGACATTATATTGCTGGGGAGTCTGTGGATTATCGACCCACCATGGGCCAGCGCCAGAGAATAACTATTGGACATGGATCAGCTACACAAACCTCATGCGGACGGCTGTCGGTAAACGTGTCTCTGCTTGAAGACTGTTGTCATTACAACAGAGTGAAGGAGTCGTTGTGTTGTTGAGATGTTGTGTTGTTGAGATGTTGTGTTGTTGAGATGTTGCGTTGTTGAGATGTTGCGATGTTGTGTTGTTGAGATGTTGTGTTGTTGAGATGTTGCGTTGATAACGGGTATACTGAAAATAAAGATCGAAATTGTGATGACCAGAGGTCGGGTGAGAAAATGTGTCCTCTTGTCGACTACCCGAAAATGTGTCCTCTTGTCGACTACCCGAAAATGTTTCCTCTTGGCGACTACCCGAAAATGTGTCCTCTTGGTGACTACCCTAAAATGTGTCCTCTTGGCGACTACCCGAAAATCACATGTTCAGCATATGAATGCGAATACGAATGAATAATTTGGGTTGCTGTTGGAAGGGAGAGTGAAGCAATTGTAGGAACGGAGATTGAAGCACTTGTGGGAATGTTCCTTGACGCTGTTATGCAATCAAGAATCAAGACTTTCATAGATTATTATATATAAACTGTTTTAACATCAAATCTCAACAGTCATGTGATATTATTGCATAATTCAATATTCATCCACAGTGTGCAGGTGCGATCGCGATTGGGCTAGGTGCCTGGGGTCTGGGCTCTGAGTATGGGGCCGAAAAATTAAGAGAACTGACCGGAAGTGAACTTTATAGAGGCGCTGCCATAGCGATCATTGTTGGAGGATCATTTCTTTGTGCAATTGCTATCATCGGAGGTGTCGGTGCAATAATGGAGAGCAAATGGTTACTAGGATTAGTAAGTATAATCATTGTTATTTCGTATTCAGATATATTTCCTTCCTCGTTGTGGGGATTTTATCGATTTCTTCAAATAATGATTTCAAAGTTGATAAAAAATGTTGTTGCTGGATAATTTGTGTCTCTTGTCAGTGTAAAATATTGTTTCCAGGTTAAATTGAAACTTTATAATTGTTTTCAAACGTTGTGTGTGTATGTATGTGTGGCTACGGTGTGTATTTACGTTGAGCAGAGAAAGCCGTAAGATATACAGAAAAAAACCGTGTAAAAAGAAGTTGTAAATGTCAAAATACAAACAATAAAAGTGAGAATCAATGAAATGAATCACGTCTAGGGCTCGGAACAAATATTGTTACAAATTAGATGCATAACGTTGTTTTTTCGTTGTAATTTTTTTGTACATAGTAACAACGTTTAATTGTGATCAGTACGATGATGATAAGAATGGTTGTGGTGGTGATGATGATGAGATTGACTGTGATAAGTATAAGGAAGATGGTGGTAGCGATAATTATGGTGACTATGATAAGGACAGTCTCAGCGATGGTGATGATTATGATAAGAATGGTTGTGGTGTTGATGATGATGATGCGTGCTATAATAATGATGACGTTAATGGTGGTGACGGGGTGATAATGAGGTAGAGGATAAATACCTAAGATGACAATATAAACATTTATAGTTTTCCATATAAATATAACATTTATAGTTTTTCAATATAAATATAACATTCATAGTTTTCCATATAAATATAACATTCATAGTTTTCCATATAAATATAACATTCATAGTTTTCCATATAAATATAACATTTATAATTCTACATAAGACGTTTTTCAAATGACTAGCCAGGTGATCATTTAGATTAGATCAAATTACAACATTAGATCAACTGACAACATTAGATCAAATTACAACATTAGATTAACTGACAACATTAGGTCAACTGACAACATTAGATTAACTGACAACATTAGGTCAACTGACAACATTAGATTAACTGACAACATTAGATTAACTTACAACATTAGATTAACTTACAACATTAGATTAACTTACAACATTAGATTAACTGACAACATTAGGGCAACTGACAACATTAGATTAACTGACAACATTAGGTCAACTGACAACATTAGATTCACTTACAAAATGTTGATGTATTCCAGTACTTCATCATTATGCTGCTGCTGGTGATTCTGTTTGTGACTGCTGCCGCTGTTATATTTGTTTACAGAGATAGGGTAAGTGTAGTTGATGCTGTTGTAATTTGTTTACAGAGATAGGGTAAGTGTAGTTGATGCTGTTGTAATTTGTTTACAGAGATAGGGTAAGTGTAGTTGATGCTGTTGTAATTTGTTTACAGAGATAGGGTAAGTGTAGTTGATGCTGTTGTAATTTGTTTACAGAGATAGGGTAAGTGTAGTTGATGCTGTTGTAATTTGTTTACAGAGATAGGGTAAGTGTAGTTGATGCTGTTGTAATTTGTTTACAACAAATTATATAATTATTACAGTGAACACAGCACAGTTCATTGAAGAAATCCATGTCGGCATATGAATCCGACAGAACAACGTGGAAGATCATGAATAACCAACAAGAACAAAGAAGAAGAAGAAGAAGAAGAAGTGCAGTGAAAGATCGTAACTCGTTTGTGGCGATATAATGTGAAACAGATATATGTATGTGGTGCAGAAAATGTATAGTGACATAGTTAAGCTAGCTTATGTATTTGAGGGGTTAGTGGGACAGATTCAAACTCTCGGAAAATAGAACCAGTTTTTCACCTACCATATATGTGTTTCTCATGGTGCTTTGACTATTGAAAGTAAGACATACGTCTTTTGGTCCTTTCTTAGAAGAAGGGTCTACATTTCACACTGTTTAAGAAATCGACGACGATCCTACATTTTACGTAATTTGTGTCGCAATTTATTGTAGTTTTCGTTCACAAACAACCACTGGGTGTCCCTTGCAGCTGATCAAACGGTTCTACTAGATTTCTAGTAGGATGTATCTCTGTTCTATTTATGTCAATACCCGGCACTGCGGAAAGTTGAATGTCAATTGTCACCTCTAATTGAGAAATAAATGTCCATGTATTAATAATGATTAAATTATTGAAGATGTTGAATCTAAACAGGACATTTATTAAGAACATCAGTGATGGACATGGATGGTTGATTTTATTCTGAAGTCATCAGGAAATTGAAAACAAACCATGAAATGAGGAATGCGGAGATTGAAAAAAAAATTATACCGATTAAGAGAGTATCGAGAAGGGTCTCTCCATAAAAGATGTCACACAATTTGTTGCATATTTTCTGCCGCATCTCCCCGTGTTACATTGGAAAATGGTAGCCAACAAAAGAATAAATAGTAGACGAAGAGAACTAGAAGATCGTGCTAGAAATGTCAACAATGTTGTATATTTATTGATGATGTGGGTGAGAAGCGTCGTGTATTCAGTCAGTTCTCTTACTACCACTGTGTTACAGCGTGCCACGTTCGAAAAATAAACCGGGTACAAACAAAAATCCGAGTCATGATTTCTCTTCTGACGCGACTGTTCTCCAGTAAACCCAATTGTAAACGGGTGCCTGACCCACAGGAAGGTAGATACTAAGAAGCTAATCACGGCATGGAAGTAACTACCCCCCTCCCAATCTAATAGTTGCTGCGATTTAGTACATGAAGAGTTATCTTCACAGCAGTTTGTTGCCATAGGACCTATCTTATGGTTCAGAGTTTTACTGCAGTCTTAGTCGGTTAATTTTTGCAATGTTTTTGCTATTTCTAGTTTCGTATTGTACATCATCAACATTTTCCTTTAGTGATGAAGTTAGCGCATAGGGCAGAGGTCAGATCTCTCCAATTCTATCTGTTCAAAGGTGAAGTAAGCGCATAGGGCAGAGGTCAGATCCCTCCAATTATGTCTGTTCAAAGCTATTCTGTGCAGTTCTTGAATAGTATGGATATTGTTTGTTTTACATTCTCTAAGTATTGTTCTTCTGAGTGTTTCTTTTGGTCTACATCTGGCTCTTTTGCCTGTAGGTATCCGTTCAAGATATTGCTAGTGTGTTCTGTTGAAGTCTGAGCGTAGGACATGACCCACGTAGGACCAGCGGTGTATTATAGCATACACATATCATTTTCTAATTTCATATTGTCTATACACATAACATTTTCTAATTTCATATTGTCTATACACATATCATTTTCTAATTTCATATTGTCTATACACATATCATTTTCTAATTTCATATTGTCTATACACATATCATTTTCTAATTTCATATTGTCTATACACATAACATTTTCTAATTTCATATTGTCTATACACATATCATTTTCGTGACATATTCACGTCGCATATTTCCATGGTATTCCTCTAGAGCTGTCCATAAATTAGGTCAACAATTCAAAGGAAGATATTGGCCTGAACAATATAACACTACTTGACAAGTTCTTGGAGTTGGGAGATAATGGAAGTCTACAATGTTTTGATATAAGAAATTAAATTGCTTGAATTTGAAAAGCAAATTATTAAAATATTAAAACAAAACAGATTTTACCGCACTTTTTTGTGAACCTTTTTTAAAGATTAAAATTAAGGATTAACAGAACTTAGAAAGCGGGGCGAGTGGTGGCATAAATGCTTGACTCTTGTTAACAAGTGACGGTGAGGTAAACAATTTGGCCATAAATTGTTGACATAATTTATGAAGAGTCCGTAGTCCTTTCTTAATCCTAACTATATATTTTTAATCTCCGTACTCAATCATTTCCTACTGTGTTTGATCTCTTTTCCTTTGTTTAATATATCTTCCTTATCAATATATCTTTTCTTTATCTTTATGTGCTTTCATTATTTTAGCACTATTTTTATCCTGTTTCGTATCTTATTAATTTCAATATCTGGGCAGATGTCAGACTAACTGTTGTAAAAAAGCACAGTCCAATACTGGGATAGTCTTTTCCGCTGATTTAGATTCACTTCAGAAAATTATATTTTTCCATTTTCAGTTAGAAGATGAGCTCAGAAAACAAATGGAGAACAGCTTATTGAATAGATATAATGTGGACATTAACAGAAATGATGGTAATTACGCTGTGACACAAGTGTGGGACGACTTACAAAGGAAGGTAGGAAAGATGTTCTTAAATACCAATTATATAAGGATATACAAGACTTGATGTGTATTTAATCACATGCTCTGTGTTGCTCTGTTGGTAGTATCTGAAAATATGCAGGACTTATTCGTCAAGTCATTTCTTGGCGGTAGTAATTATTTCTTGCTAATATTTATACCTTGGGGGTCTTGTTGTTTGATGGGCAGTCTGGATACACAAATGCCGTACACTATACAACATCCCAAGATGTACGCGATACCTCAGAAACGTGCACGGTTCTCTGTACGTAAGATACACACATACTGCTCTATACCTCGGAGATGTGCAACTTCTTCGTACTTCAGAGAGGTGGATACTGTTCTGTGATTATTAGAAGTGCATGGTGTTCTGTACCACAAAGAGGTGGGTGATATTCCGTACCTTAGAGACGTGTTTGTGGTTCTGTACCTCAGGTAGAAGGATGTTATTCTGTACCCCAGAGACTGCATGGTGTTCTGTACCTCAGGTAGAAGGATGTTATTCTGTACCCCAGAGACTGCATGGTGTTCTGTAACTCAGATAAGTGCATAGTGTTCTGTAACTCAGATAAGTGCATAGTGTTCTGTAACTCAGAGAAGTGCATGGTGTTCTGTATCTCAGAGAAGTGCATGGTGTTCTGTATCTCAGAGAAGTGCATGGTGTTCTGTATCTCAGAGAAGTGCATGGTGTTCTGTACTACAGAAAAGAGCATGGTGTTCTGTGCCACAGAGAAGTGCATGGTGTTCTGTACCACAGAGAAGTGCATGGTGCTCTGTGTCTCAGATACGCAGATACGTTCTTCTTATTCTATACATCAGAGATGGATGGTATTCTGTATCTCAACGACCTGCATGTTGTTCTGCACTTCAGAGACCTGCATGTTGTTTTGCACTTTGGAGACCTTCATGTTTCTCTATACGTCACATTCACGTTTCTCTATATCTCAGACAAAACATTGTAGTCGCTGCTAAGTTGAACATTCATGTATAGAAAATACTGCAGTTCCAATTGGATATGTTGAACTCACGTCCTTGTGAATACATAGACAGTGATTTAGGTACTTCGCCACTGAGACCAGAATGATAACATTTAATGATAAAACTACATTCATCTTCAACCTACAGGGTCTGAGAACTGATCACGTCAATTGACTGGTGACTAATTTATACATTTCAAAAAACTTATTTTTAAATTAAAAAATGTTACACATCGAACATTCAATAGCTAGGGTCAGCTAAAATTGGTGACGTAGTCCGCAAACGTTCATTTTGTTTGGTTTAACTCGTGTATGCATTAATTTAATTCATCTTATATTGAAATACAATAAGAGTTATGTAAACTCATCTTATATTGAAATACAATAAGAGTTATGTAAACTCATCTTATATTGAAATACAATAAGAGTTATGTAAACTCATCTTATATTGAAATACAATAAGAGTTATGTAAACTCATCTTATTTCTGAAATACAATAAGAGTTATGTAAACTCATCTTATATTGAAATACAATAAGAGTTATGTAAACTCATCTTATATTGAAATACAATAAGAGTTATGTAAACTCATCTTATATTGAAATACAATAAGAGTTATGTAAACTCATCTTATATTGAAATACAATAAGAGTTATGTAAACTCATCTTATATTGAAATACAATAAGAGTTATGTAAACTCATCTTATTTCTGAAATACAATAAGAGTTATGTAAACTCATCTTATATTGAAATACAATAAGAGTTATGTAAACTCATCTTATATTGAAATACAATAAGAGTTATGTAAACTCATCTTATATTGAAATACAATAAGAGTTATGTAAACTCATCTTATATTGAAATACATGAAAAACTAAGTTACTTTATCTGATGTTTACATACTATAAGAACTAATGTAATTCATTTCATTTTTAATGACAATAAGAATTACGTTAATTCATGTCATATATAAATACAGTGAGAAATAAGTAAATTCTTATCATATTTCAATAACAAAATAACGTAGTGAATTTAGTTACAATAAGAGGTAAGTGTGTTCATCCTATATTTAATTACAAAAATAGCTATGTGGCATCATGCCATATCGTATTAAACACAATACGAACTAAGTGAATTATTATTATATTTAAATGTGAAAATAACGAAGTGAATTTATTTCATTTTTAAATACAATATGAACTAATTCACTTCCTATATTTAATTAGAATAATAACTAATTGAATTCATCTGATATTTAATTACAATGAGAACTAAGTGAATTTATCTGATATTTAATTACAATGAGAACTAAGTGAATTCATCTGATATTTAATTAGAATAAGAACTAAGTGAATTCATCTGATATTTAATTACAATAAGAACTAAGTGAATTCATCTGATATTTAATTACAATAAGAACTAAGTGAATTCATCTGATATTTAATTACAATGAGAACTAAGTGAATTCATCTCATATATATCAGCTGGACTGCTGTGGAGTATCTGGAGGACTCAACAGTAAAATGTCTTGGTTCCTGTGGCAGAATAGCTCATGGTTCATGTCAAACAGTAAGCTCATCTTCGTATTTAAACATCTACCTCACTTTTCTGTCTTTCGTATATTTTTTCCTTCATTCCACATGCAATTGTATTATACCAGAGTATAGAAGATAACACGTTTATATCAGAGTATATGAGATGACACTTTTATACCAGAGTTTATGAGATGACACTTCTATACCAGAGTATAGGAGATGACACTTCTATACCAGAGTATATGAGATGACTCGTTTATACCAGAGTATATGAGATGACACTTTTATACCAGAGTATAGTAGATGACACTTTTATACCAGAGTATATGAGATGACACGTTTATACCTGAGTATGGGAGCCGCGTTAGCGCAGTGGTTAGCGCACTGGCTTCGCATATAAGTGGTCCTGGGTTCATTCCCCAGTTGAGGCGGAAATGTTTTCAGATCGCAACGGCTCCCAGGTCGACCCAGCCTTAAATGGGTACCGGATTAATCCTGGAAGTAAAGACTGCGAGGGAGAGGAGATGGCTACCGCCCTCATTTGCAGAGCCTGTGAAATGTGAGATCGCTAACATCTCACACCCCTACGGCATTAATAAATGCTATGGGTTACTTTACTTTTTTTTTTTACCAGAGTATAGAAGATGACACTTTTATACCAGAGTATAGGAGATGACACTTTTATACCAGAGTATATGAGATGACACTTTTATACCAGACTATAAAAGATGACACATTTATACCAGACTATAAAAGATGACACTTTATACTAGAGTATAGGAGATGACACTTTTATACCAGAGTATATGAGATGACACTTTTATACCAGACTATAAAAGATAACACTTTTATACTAGAGTATAGGAGGAAATAGAACATACAGCATGAGTGGGGAAAATAGTACATGGAACATTTATAGTTTTCAAAGTTAATGCTCGTTGGATTTTAATAAAAAGAAACGGCCCCACTAGAAAGTCATATCATCTACTAGAATTATAATGTACAATGATGAATTGTTTGGTGGGTTACTGGTACGGCCCATAGCCTTTACTGGTGAGAATAGTGGAGATACTGCGGTCTGCTGTGACTAAATGCGGAGAGTTTAATACATCCATTTCTATATTTTGAATAATACATCCGATCATCATCAAGTGCCGTTCCCTAACGAAGGTTAGCTGCAAAAGACCTCCAACATCCCCTCTCTCTTTTTTGGTGTGCACTCTGGTAGACTTAACCTGTCCATCTTGTTATGTTACTCTCCTACTTGTATTGTGGCAGGGAGATGACGGGATGTAAACAAACGTTCGAATTGGTTGATATGTGGCCACGTTCGTATACGTAGAAAATATCTGCTAAGATCGACCAATGAACTTAGAAAACAAAGTAGGTATAACGGCGAACTATTGGAGGGAAAGTGACAGATGTGAAAAAGGGAGGAACGTGGAGTTTTAAGGGTTAGGAGTAGGGTCAGAGAGAGAGAGAGAGAGAGAGAGAGAGAGAGACAGAGTCGAAGACTCAGGAATTCAGGCAGTCGACAGAAGAGCTGCCAAATTAACAAAGTCTAAATGAATATATTTGAATATCAAAAATAACGTTACAAATTCTAAGTGTGAGAATTAGTCTGGAAACTTCGAAATACGTCTAGGATCCCAAGTGTGAGAATTAGTCTGGAAACTTCGAAATACTTCTAGGATCCCTTGTGTGAGGATTAGTCTGAAAACTTCGAAATAAGTCTAGGATCCCAAGTGTGAGGATTAGTCTGAAAACTTCGAAATACTTCTAGGATCCCTTGTGTGAGGAATAGTCTGAAAACATCAAAATACGTCTAGGATCCAAAGTGTGAGGATTAGTCATTAGTGTTTTAGTCGGACAGTGAATCCACGTGTAAGAGATACGGCGAAATGAAAATCAAATAGCATACAAGTGATAAGGAAACTCAATTTTTTTCCTGAGAACAAAACCTGTGGGTTGCCATCGTGGAGATTACCAACCTCCATCACAAGAAGTGGAGATAGAGATCTGGACGATTCTCTAAATTAACATACGATGGACCAACGGTTCACAGTCGCAAAACAGCTAAGACGAGATGTAAGAAGGTCGTCCAGAGGAAGTAGGTTAAGTTCGTGATAGCGAACCGTTAAATGTAGACGCTAAGTATTAGCAGTAGATATACTGATGCAACTATTTGATTTCTTGTTGATGTACATAATTATGTCCGTGATGTTTTACACCAATTGTATCACAAAAATAAACAGAAGTCTTCGAGGTGAACACGCTGAATCGGATACGTCGTTTGCATCGTGTATCGCCTGCATCTGTTGTTCATGTTTGTATACACACCGGTGTACATGATACCATCGTGTTTGTGTACATGATACCATCGTGTGTGTGTACATGATACCATCGTGTTTGTGTACATGATACCATCGTGTTTGTGTACATGATACCATCGTGTTTGTGTACATGATACTATCGTGTTTGTGTACATGATACTATCGTGTTTGTGTACATGATACTATCGTGTTTGTGTACATGATACTATCGTGTTTGTGTACATGATACTATCGTGTTTGTGTACATGATACCATCAAGATAAAAAGTGTTCAAGATAGAATCATCACTATTCATCATTTACACCCCCCTCCCACTTTTCCTGTCATTGAATCTCCCACTAATACATTATATAATTAGTTGTATTTTTATCTGTAGATCACTTTGTTTCTTTGCTTCGATCCGAAGAAATTATGAGCACTGAAGCTCTTATTTCCTATGCGACATGGCTAGGATTTGCAGTTTTCTTTCAGATCAGAATTATTCTCACAGCTGCATACAATGGGAAGAATCCAGTTACATTTGGGGGCCACATTAATGTAGTAATAAGTATTTCTCACGCTCATCAGCAGACCTGGATTTCGAGTACGTTGCTTTTATACAACGTTGGTGTACAGCTCAATTTACTTTATCTTGACTTCCTACACAGAGGGGTGTATATATACGACAGGTATATTGTGTATATATGTGGCCAAGTTCCTATACGTAGAATATGTCTGCTAAGATCGACCAATGAACGTAGAAAACAAAGTAGGTACAACAATATACACCATTGTGTATGCGGACAACCAATCACATAAGCGTATGTAACTATTTAATGGTATTAGTATTGACAACTTTTGACCACACAACCACATTCCTATGAATGCTTGTTTTAAATATGGTCACTCATTTGATTTGTTCTATTATTTGCAGATATGAAAACTCTGTCAGAAAACTATTAACGATCTGCAGATATGAAAACTAGGTCACATACTTATTATTTATATTGTAATAGCACAATAACTATTTCAGGAAATATTATAATGTTTATCCCACAACTCTACCATAAACTGTTCAATTAAATTATCCAATGCAGATGCTATAACTGGATACTATGTACCAAGTAGCTGTTGCGTCAGTGAGGAAGAGAACGACGCATGTCAAAAAATCAACATGAACAAAACGCAGCCGATCCAAATGTATAATACAGTGACCAATCCTAATCCAGCTCTAAACTATATGGTATGACACACTACATCTAGTACACTTTCATCTAGTAAACTTTCATCTAGTACACTTTCATCTAGTACACTTTCATCTAGTACACATTCATCTAGTACACTTTCATCTAGTACACTTTCATCTAGTACACTTTCATCTAGTACACTTTCATCTAGTACACATCCATCTAGTACACTTTCATCTAGTACACTTTCATCTAGTACACTTTCATCTAGTACACATCCATCTAGTACACTTTCATCTAGTAAACTTTCATCTAGTACACTTTCATCTAGTAAACTTTCATCTAGTACACATTCATCTAGTACACTTTCATCTAGTACACTTTCATCTAGTACACATCCATCTAGTACACTTTCATCTAGTACACTTTCATCTAGTACACTTTCATCTAGTACACTTTCATCTAGTACACATTCATCTAGTACACTTTCATCTAGTACACATCCATCTAGTACACTTTCATCTAGTACACTTTCATCTAGTACACATCCATCTAGTACACTTTCATCTAGTACACTTTCATCTAGTACACATCCATCTAGTACACTTTCATCTAGTACACTTTCATCTAGTACACTTTCATCTAGTACACTTTCATCTAGTACACATCCATCTAGTACACATTCATCTAGTACACTTTCATCTAGTACACTTTCATCTAGTACACATCCATCTAGTACACTTTCATCTAGTACACTTTCATCTAGTACACTTTCATCTAGTACACTTTCATCTTGTACACTTTCATCTAGTACACATTCATCTAGTACACTTTCATCTAGTACACATCCATCTAGTACACTTTCATCTAGTACACTTTCATCTAGTACACATCCATCTAGTACACTTTCATCTAGTACACTTTCATCTAGTACTCTTTCATCTAGTACACTTTCATCTAGTACACTTTCATTCAGTACACTGCCATTTGTCTAATATGAAGATAGTTTATCAGAAATTACCGTCATATATAATGTCATGTAGAAATCTGCCGAATAACACATCACACCGAGTATTAAGACTTAGGATCCTGTGAAGGAAGCTGCTGAATGACTTTACTAAATTGTATATTCTTCTTCTTCAGCGTTCATTCTCAAACTCCCTATGGAGTACTCTTGTAGCTGGACAATGGTCCTGCTACAAACCAAATTATTGACAATATTGTAAACTAACATGTCATAGACATGTGGGTTGTGTGGTCAAAAGTGGTCCAACCTGGTTTCCAACATCAGGATGTAGACCAGAAAATGGAAATGTTGCAGTGTGTTTCTTTTCTACTTTCGCCAATGGTCTGACACATCCTTCTTCGGCTGCTATTCTGTATTTAACATTGTACCAATAGACAAAATGAAATAATAAAATGACAATAAATGACTACACAATTTGGAAGCTATAAGACCCGGAAATATGAGCTAAAATCATATACACATTAAAAACACTCAAATACGAGTATAAATACAACATATATTACACAAAACACACACCAACATAAACACACTCACACACCAACATAAACACACCCAAATTACAACACATCCTACATTACACAATACACACTCACACACCAACACATCATAAATTACACAAAACACACTGGATTTAATCAGGACATTTTTCTTGTCTTGTTTAGGGATGTTTGGATAAACTTGAAGACTACATCTACAACCGTGCTGTAGCTATTGGTGGCATCGCCATCGCCATTCTTATTGTCATGGTAAGTTATTTTTATCACCGCTTAAATTTAAAAACTGTAACTAGATGATTATAATATCGTGCAGTTGTTTCGTCAATTATATGGTTTCATTAATTCTAAGTTAAACAAAGGATGCAGACAATTTTCAGAGCTGGAAACTAAATGTAGAAATAGTGGTTTAGGCATTGAGAACAAGTGTTGTGAACTTGTGTTAGAATTTCTTTTTGAAGATATAAACAATGACATGACGAAATAGTAACATCTAAACAAATTACAAACAAGTTAAAAATGTGAAAAATGCTACATATATTCTATATTAAATTATGGCTAAGAAATATGGACAGTACACACATAATTTGTAGACAGAATTGATGCCTTTGAGATGTGGGTATATAGAAGAATAGGGAGAACATCATGGAAGGAGAAGAAAATAAACACAGAGGTTCTAAAACACTTAATATGAAGAAAGAACTACTAAGAGAAATAAAGATCAGGAAAATAAAATATTTTGGACACATTAAAAGACATGACACCTTATTGAAGACTTTACTTAAAGAGATCTTACTAGAGCCAAAGGGAAGCGAGCAAGAGGGAGGCAGAGATACAAGAGAAAGAGTAGCTTCACAAGATAGACAGGTTACGGTCTAGCACACTGTACCACCAAGACTAGAGACACGGGATGATGGAGGTCTGTTGCAGCAGAGACGGAACTTGATGATGATGATGAAAGGATACATTTCTGGGATATTTAGAGTTTCAATAAACAATGAATAAGATGCAGACAAGACAACGATTGACACAGAATATTCAAGTGTTTCTGTATTATTATTATTGCTTGAAGCTATACCTAGATCACTAGGGAATATTGCTTGAAGCTACACGTAAATCACTAGTCATTATTGCTTGAAGCTACACGGAGATCCCTAGGAATTATTGCTTTGATCAACACGGAGATCCCTATGGATTATTGCTTGAAGCTACACGGAGTACTTGCTATTAGTGGTACTCTCGGCAAGCAGCACACCCCTTCTTTGAGAGGGGCGGAGTGCATATGGTATAACCTGAATACAATGAAATCAATCCTCTAAGCCTTTTTAAATCATTTTTTGAGCGAGGACAACGTTACGTAAATGTTACTATGGCACATGGATAGACAGGGAGAAAAAATAATATCTTCCAGATCTTAGAGAATGTACCTAATTGTTCTCTCCAGATCTTAGAGAATGTACCTAATTGTTCTCTCCAGATCTTAGAGAATGTAGCTAGTTGTTCTCTCCAGATCTTAGAGAATGTACCTAATTGTTCTCTCCAGATCTTAGAGAATGTACCTAATTGTTCTCTCCAGATCTTAGAGAATGTGCCTAATTGTTCTCTCCAGATCTTAGAGAATGTGCCTAATTGTTCTCTCCAGATCTTAGAGAATGTGCCTAATTGTTCTCTCCAGATCTTAGAGAATGTGCCTAATTGTTATCTCCAGATCTTAGAGAATGTACCAAATTGTTATCTCCAGATCTTAGAAAATGTACCAAATTGTTATCTCCAGATCTTAGAGAATGTACCTAATTGTTCTCTCCAGATCTTAGAGAATGTACCTAATTGTTCTCTCCAGATCTTAGAGAATGTGCCTAATTGTTCTCTCCAGATCTTAGAGAATGTGCCTAATTGTTCTATCCAGATCTTAGAGAATGTGCCTAATTGTTCTCTCCAGATCTTAGAGAATGTACCAAATTGTTATCTCCAGATCTTAGAGAATGTACCAAATTGTTATCTCCAGATCTTAGAGAATGTACCTAATTGTTCTCTCCAGATCTTAGAGAATGTACCAAATTGTTATCTCCAGATCTTAGAGAATGTGCCTAATTGTTCTCTCCAGATCTTAGAGAATGTACCTAATTGTTCTCTCCAGATCTTAGAGAATGTACCTAATTGTTCTCTCCAGATCTTAGAGAATGTACCTAATTGTTCTCTCCAGATCTTAGAGAATGTACCTAATTGTTCTCTCCAGATCTTAGAGAATGTGCCTAATTGTTCTCTCCAGATCTTAGAGAATGTACCTAATTGTTCTCTCCAGATCTTAGAGAATGTAGCTAGTTGTTCTCTCCAGATCTTAGAGAATGTACCTAATTGTTCTCTCCAGATCTTAGAGAATGTACCTAATTGTTCTCTCCAGATCTTAGAGAATGTGCCTAATTGTTCTCTCCAGATCTTAGAGAATGTACCAAATTGTTATCTCCAGATCTTAGAGAATGTACCAAATTGTTATCTCCAGATCTTAGAGAATGTACCAAATTGTTATCTCCAGATCTTAGAGAATGTACCAAATTGTTATCTCCAGATCTTAGAGAATGTACCAAATTGTTATCTCCAGATCTTAGAGAATGAGCCTAATTGTTCTCTCCAGATCTTAGAGAATGTACCTAATTGTTCTCTCCAGATCTTAGAGAATGTACCTAATTGTTCTCTCCAGATCTTAGAGAATGTACCAAATTGTTCTCTCCAGATCTTAGAGAATGTACCAAATTGTTCTCTCCAGATCTTAGAGAATGTACCAAATTGTTATCTCCAGATCTTAGAGAATGTGCCTAATTGTTCTCTCCAGATCTTAGAGAATGTACCTAATTGTTCTCTCCAGATCTTAGAGAATGTACCTAATTGTTATCTCCAGATCTTAGAGAATGTACCAAATTGTTCTCTCCAGATCTTAGAGAATGTACCAAATTGTTATCTCCAGATCTTAGAGAATGTACCAAATTGTTATCTCCAGATCTTAGAGAATGTGCCTAATTGTTCTCTCCAGATCTTAGAGAATGTACCAAATTGTTATCTCCAGATCTTAGAGAATGTGCCTAATTGTTCTCTCCAGATCTTAGAGAATGTACCTAATTGTTCTCTCCAGATCTTAGAGAATGTAGCTAATTGTTCCCCAGCTTCACTATTCTCGGGTATGTAAACGTCGCCTGACAAAAGTGAACTCATAGCACGTAACTCCGTAGCTTCAAGCTATAAGCCATATGTTTCTCCTCAAAATATACACTGTAAAACGAGCAAGATGTGAACCTGTGCCCTCTTGAACACAAGGTAAAACGAGCTAGCTGTGAACATGTGTCCTCTCTAACACAAGGTAAAACGAGCTAGCTGTGAACATGTGTCCTCTCTAACACAAGGTAAAACGAGCTAGCTGTGAACATGTGTCCTCTCTAACACAAGGTATACATAAAATAAAAAGGTTGATATAAATTAATACAGATGATGTAAAAAATATCAACGATAGAGCGAAACGTCAAGTTATCTTAGTAAGACTTAACAAATTAACGTATATCTCAATAACATTTAACAAATTAACGTATATCTCAATAACATTTAACAAATTAACGTATATCTCAGTAAGACTTAACAAATTAACGTATATCTCAGTAAGACTTAACAAATTAACGTATATCTTAGTAAGACTTAATTAACAAACTAACGTATATCTCTATTTTTAGGTGCTGGCTCTCCTGCTTTCTGTCTGCGTGTGCACAAACATTAGAAACTCAAAGAAAATGGATGACGACAGATTATAACCGACTACAACACAGAAGAAATTTGTTAGAATACTATGTATAACACTACTATAACACTATACATAAATGTATATATTTGTATGTGAATATTTCATAATAAACATGTATTGAACATCTACAAATATCGAATAAATATGGGTAACTGTACATTTATGGGGCTGTCCATAAGCTGTGTCAGCTATTAGAGGAAGGGTTTTAAAAACGTTTGACGGTTATTGACAAGAATAGGCTTCGAAATTTGACAAATGTCAACAAGAAGAGGCTTCGATGTTTGACAAATGTTAACAAGGAGAGGCTTCGTTATTTGACATTTGTTGACAAGGAGAAGCTTCGATGTTTGACAGGTGGTGACTAGGTTAAGCTTCGATGTTTGACAGCTGTTGACAAGGGGAAAGGAGAGGCTTCGATGTTTGACAGTTGGTGGCAAGGAGAGGCTTCGATGTTTGACACTTGGTGGCAAGTAGAGGCTTCGATGTTTGACAGTTGTTGACAAGGAGAAAGGAGATGCTTCAACAAAAGTTGACGTCAACAAGAATTTGTTTATATATTCATTAAAATTGTAGAAATATGACAAATGTTGCTAACAATCTTCTAAAATCTTGTGGTATTTTTTCACTTGTTTTTTTTTTGTGTTTTTGTTGTTGAGTGTTATGGGGTTAATTTGTCTTGCAATGATTAAGCAAGGAATCACTCAATTCTTGACAGTTTGTAGAGAAGGGGAGGACGGTGGGAGTGGGAATTGTTGACCTAATTTATGGACATACCTATGTCGGGCTATTTTAGCAGTCTAGGGATGTCAAAACATGGACACAATTTTCGTATGATCAGAACAGTCTTCATTAGGATACCATTTCTTGTTATTTTTGTAGAGCCTCTTTCCAGTCAGAGAGTTGCTAAAATGTAATTTAGGCAAAGGAATATAGCGAGTTACTCGTCAATACAGTTCTGTGGACTCATGGGGAATCATCCTTTAATAACGACTTATTTTATTTTCCTCGTGACTTTCATTAGTTATTTTGTGTTGATAGTTAAATCACAGAAAAAGTCTAATATAATCACTTTAGAAGGATAACTCCATCGACTGTATTGATTAGGGACTCGATAACTGTCTGCTTGTTCACAGTACAAGTCTACAATCTAAGACCTACTTGCTAATGGGGAATACATTCCACTTAGTGACTCATTTGATCACACCCGTGAATTTCATTGGTCAATATGCTTATACCTTGTGTGACAGCCAATGAACATCAACAGAATGGTCAAATGAGCCATTCTAGAATACTCTATTTTCAATTAGATAATATGTATTATACTATAGACCAGGGATTCTCAATATTTTGAGACAGGAACACAAGCCACACTATTTGTTAGCGATCACAAGCACTTGTTAACTCTCATGACGTAATCAATATACTTCAGATAGAATCAAGGTGCTCACAAATATCAGATTGAGAACGCCTTCTTTAGACGTTAATATGTGACACTGCCGACACGCAGTATTGTATAATATATTGTTTTAATTAACACGAAACAAATGCCGGTAGCGAGGCTGCTTTATGTTTCATTGCTGTGTCTAATGTGTTGACAGTACGATCGCTGGCACCATGCCATTGGAGCAATACAGAGATATGTATATATTTTAAAATATCTACTGAACAAGGGTTACTCAATGGCTAGTATATAGTTATTTTAATTTGAAGGTCTAGGGTTCGATTTTGCAGTACAACAGAAAACATTTTAGAGCACCAGTAATGGAGGACATTAGACACAGCCTAAAGAGTCGGGTACAACATCGGTGGCGAGGAATGAGCACAGTGAACCCTATCTTGGCTACAGTGGCTGGGAGCAGTGCATAGGTTGAAACCTACCTTCCTGGAGGTGTGATAGTTATTCTCTGGCTCTGTCCCGGGTGGGCCGAAAATCCACAGACTTCCCAGCAATATAATGCCATTTAATGGCATTAGGTCAAAGGGCATGAGCCCATGTACCGCTGGATCAGCAACAACCATCTCCATTGAAGTACAGGAGATTGGCGTGATTCTATGCACATCATATATATAGATGATGTCGGTTACAAGAGATCCTGTATGTTGCCTGGCCCGTCAATGGAGTAAAAGATCAACAACATGACGTGTCGTGCAAGTCATAAGGGGACAACGAAGCAGGTTTTAATTTGGGTATGCCTATTACATCATTTGTAAAAAATTTACCCACATGTCATGCTGAAGTCGGTTGTGTCAGGCTAAATAGCACAACTGTTTCAACCACGCTATAAACCATGTGACAGAGCGCATTCCGATTCTTGGAATACACCCAGCTAACCAGCAGTAGTTTGGGAATAAAATAAAATAATGAGGACATCACACAGAAAATCCCCACAAAATGGTACGAAGATGGAGCTCCTCGCTTGACTTAACTGTGGAGTCTCATGATGTCCCCACGAGCTTGATTGATGAAATAAAGATAAGCTATGCTCATTCACTGAATATAACTAGTCAGAAAGACTAAAAGTAAACATTCTATGATCAGATAAAGAATTTGTCTCAAAGTTTAACCAACACAATCTTGGAAACAGCCAATCCGTATAAATAACGGTGCGAATTTAGCGAATAATCCAACGTATATATTCAAAAGTTACAATGAAATATATACTTGTAGTTGGTACTTGTTACAATGAAATATGTACTTGTAGTTGGTACTTGTTACAATGAAATATGTACTTGTAGTTGGTACTTGTTACAATGAAATATGTACTTGTAGTTTGTACTTGTTACAATAAAATATGTACTTGTAGTTTGTATTTGTTTCAATAAAATATGTACTTGTAGTTTGTACTTGTTACAATAAAATATGTACTTGTAGTTTGTACTTGTTACAATGAGTATGGACTTGTATTTTGTACTGGTTATATATGCTTGTAGTTTGTACTGGTTATAGGTACTTGTAGTTTGTACTGGTTATATGTGTTTTTAGTTTGTACTGGTTATATGTACTTGTAGTTTGTACTGGTTATATGTACTTCTAGTTTCTACTGGTTATATGTGTTTGTAATTTGTACTGGTTGTATGTATTTGTAGTTTGTACTTGTTGTATATACTTATAGTTTGTACTGGTTATGTGTAATTGTAGTTTGTACTGGTTATATGTGTTTGTAGTTTATACTGGTTGTATGTACTTGTAGTTTGTACTGGTTATATGTACTTGTAGTTTGTACTGGTTATATGTACTTGTAGTTTGTACTGGTTATATGTACTTGTAGTTTGTACTGGTTATATGTACGTGTAGTGTGTACTGGTTATATATGTTTGTAGTTTGTACTGGTTGTATGACTTGTAGTTTGTACTGGTTATATGTGTTTGTAGTTTGTACTGGTTGTATGTACTTGTAGTTTGTACTGGTTGTATGTACTTGTAGTTTGTACTGGTTGTATGTACTTGTAGTTTGTACTGGTTATATGTACTTGTAGTTTGTACTGGTTATATGTACGTGTAGTTTGTACTGGTTATATGTGTTTGTAGTTTGTACTGGTTGTATGACTTGTAGTTTGTACTGGTTATATGTGTTTGTAGTTTGTACTGGTTGTATGTACTTGTAGTTTGTACTGGTTGTATGTACTTGTAGTTTGTACTGGTTGTATGTACTTGTAGTTTGTACTGGTTATATGTACTACACAATCATTGAAAGCGCGTGTATACCGTGGCTACACAACAATTGATGATGCATCTATACTGCAGCTACACAACAACTGATGAGTCATCTAAACTCCTACTACACAACTTCTGCTACCAATCACTCTGCAGTCAAACTGATATTGGTCATGTATAAAGCGATATGTTTTAGGTGACTGAATTTTTTTAATCCACATTTAGTTTGGATATACGCCCATTTCTGCCAGACTGTACCTCTGTGATTAGTGAAACTGTGGACATTCCTGTAAAACGGACACTCGTATATTTCTGGTGTCTATGTTGCCGCTCCGCCGATCCATGCCCCAAAGTCGCTGATGCGATTGGGTATAAGTGCGTTTTAAAACGGCAGCGTCGTGTTCTCGTTCGAAATATAGGGGTTATTTCTTGGTTTCAGCAATATACAAAATGCAGAGGAATATAAATTCTTTGATGACCATAAACATTTAAACAAGAATTAACCAGTAGTCTTCGGGATGTCAGCGGACAAACATAAATAGTACACGAAGAAAAATGACTTATTAGGATGTATAATGTTATTGAGAAGCGTCAGGGAATGACTGGACAAATGGGAAAGTATTAGACAAGTTCAATTCCCGTTAGTCTCAAGAATTTTTAAAAATTGTCCTCTGGCTTCCTACATAAATTCACAGATAATTACTATTGTTTCACTAAACTTAACACCCCTACAAAAGAAGGTACGTCTATGCTGTACTCGTATAAACAGGGAAAACACCAATGCTTTACAAGGTATATTCTACCAGTACAGCAAAGTTTTGTCTAGGTGCGAATAAAGTCGTAGTGATAACATAGCAAGTAAGTTGGTATCATTTTGTGCGCTAGCAAATAAACAGACCTATACGAAAACACACATAGCAACACACAACGAAACACACATGGAAACACACATAGCAACACACAACGAAACACACATAGAATATTGTGAGTGTGTGTGATCATATTGGGCTATTGTTCAGCCTGTCATACAGATTTATTTTTTATTGATTGATTTATGATTTATCCCGAGAGTCTTGTGGTCTCTTAGTTAAAGTCAGTAAAATTAAAAGTTGCTATTTAATTTCATTTTGCTATTTCACTCTTCTTCTTCTTCTTTTCTTTTCTTAATCTTCTGAGAAGAGTTCTCTGGAGATGACCTTCTTGTGTGTTGTTTGTAACTTTCTTTGTGACGTAATCGTCTTCTTAAGCGTCTTGTTGCTTCTTTGATTTCTGTGATACATCTTTTGCATAGTCTGCCTCTGGCTTTATAGCCGTTATGCCTGTGTCATTGCCATCTGTGGCATGATGTGTAGCGGTAGTCTGGAAGCGTGGGAAAATTACTTGATCTGTTGTCTATTGATGCGTTCCAATACCGGTGTTGTTTTGATTATCTATCAGGTCGAACTCAGTCCAGTCGAACTATGTACTTTCAACTACCAAGCAGGGCCACTGTCTGCTCTTCAGTTGAATTCCTCGTCAAATATACAGTCCTGTTGACTTATCGGTTTCAAGTTGGCGGAGTCAGATACTGCATTTTTCCACTTAAGAAGTTGCAGGGAGGGGATTTGAATAGTTGTGTGATAAGGAAGTATTCTCTTGCACGTCATGTACAGGGTGAGTTTTTTCAATTTGCCCTCCGACAGAAAAAAAAACCCAGTCCTTACCGGGGATGGAACTCTAGACCTCACTAGTGTGAGGCATGTATACTGCTGGTGGTATTTATAGTTTTATATTAATATGCACAAAAAACATTCTTGTAGGCATAAATTTAAGCTTCCTATATTAAATGATCAAATTTCAAGTAAAAGCCATGCACATACATTTATCTAATTTTCGCAAAAAACGAGCATTTTTCATAGATGTATCAGAAAAATATTATAAAATATTTAAAAAATATATATTTACTGTCAATATTTACCACAAATGTACCTATTGAATACAGCGCTTACACTCAATGTTTACCACATATGTAATTATTGAATACAGCGCTTACACTTAATGTTTACCACATATGTGTACCTTGTGAATGAACCACTTACACTATTTAGAGTTACAAAACACATTCTGCGGTTGGGGGGAGGGGAGATGTTTACATGTTTACCCTGACCTTAATTTTCATTGTCACTATTAATCTGTATTCAGCTTTCTATTTCATGTTTTCATTTCCTCATCAAATCTGAGTTATTGGCCTATTTATGAACAGGAAAAATGTCTTTTAAAGAATGTGAAATGCTTCATGTAAGCTTATTTCTATCTTATGTTTCCGTATTTCTATCTTAGGTTTTCGTATTTCTATCTTACGTTTTCGTATTTCTATCTTAGGTTTCCTTACTTCTATCTTACGTTTTCTTATTTCTATCTTACATTTTCTTATTTCTATCTTAGGTTTACTTATTTCTATCTTAGGTTTACTTATTTCTATCTTAGGTTTACTTATTTCTATCTTAGGTTTCCTTACTTCTATCTTACGTTTTCTTATTTCTATCTTACATTTTCTTATTTCTATCGTAGGTTTACTTATTTCTATAGTACATTTCATATTTTTATCTTAGGTTTCCTTATTTTTATCTTACGTTTTCTTATTTCTGTCTGTTTTCTTATTTCTTCTTCTTCTTCTGCGTTCGTTCTCAAACTCCTGCAGATTAGCAGGATGTAGTCCGGAGAACGAAATGCGTTGTGTCATGGTTTACAGCATTGTTGCCATATCTGCGTCTTTCGGCCTGACACATCCGACTTCAGCATGGCTTTGGGTCACTGACCCTATATGGGATGGGGCAGCCAACTCCATCCCATAACCTCCTTAGTCGCCTCATACGACTTGCATGGAAGGTAAACTGTGTTGCTATTTTTTGCTCCCCTTTCGGACCCCGGCAACACATGGGCATTTTTTTCTTATTTCTATCTTACGTTTTCTTAGTTCTTTCTTACGTTTTGTTAATTCTTTCTTACGTTGTCTGCGAAATTATTGTTGATGGATGCCGTGACACATTTTTGACATAGGTAAAGCAGAACGGGAAGGAGGATGGTCCATTAATCATTTTCAGTTGGTGAGAAAGGAGTAAAGGGGTCCAAAACTAATAAAAGAAATTGATGATAATTTATATACGTACCCATTTTAGATATAATAAGTATATTTACACACTCTAGTCAATTTATATCTACACTCCCTAGTCAATTTATATCTACACACCCTAGCCACATTCAATATGTATTATGATCAAATACTAAATATAAAATCATATTTAAAATGGTGTACAACGCCCCGCCCACTGCTTGGGAATGCGATGCTGATAAACACCGCCATTTTCTAAGCTACACTTCGTTCTGGTTGACTGAACATCACATTTAGCGGCGTACTAAGCGTAGTCCTTACAATGGGGAAAATATTTTGTAGTTAGAATCAACGCCCAGTTTATTTACGGAATCTTAGAAATGCGAGTTTTGTCGGCATTCTGTGTGGTTTGGTTTTCAGTGTCTATCAAGCCACATGTCCAAATTTCTTTGATGAAATAATTTGGTTCCTGATATCGAATTCTGTTGGACTGCTGTATTCGAGTGTGTTTCTTAATTTGATTTAATACTTTTCTGAAAGTAAGTTAACTTTGTTGTTGCTATGTTAGGAACATGTACGTGGGTGTTTGTTTCACTGACTAAAAACAGTGTGTTGTATACTTGATTACTTTGTGTATGGGATACTTTGTGTATTATGCCGCGAATAAGTATGAAAGCTGCCATTTTGGCTAAATCGTTGACAACACATTGCACGGGTGTGTTATACTGACAGTGAGGTTTTTTTCGTGCTAGTAAACACTGTATTAAAGTTAAACATTTTCAATAACTGAATTGTGCCCATTGTTATTATATCATCATCATCTGGTGGCGTGTCAGCTGACGTCTGCAATTACAGATATCTACAACCCTTTTACAATATCTTTTATCAGGAGCATTGTTGACAATATCATGTCACCAGGCTCGTAAATAAAGGGGGTGTGAACCCCCTCCCCCTTCAGAAAATCAAAACATGACTTTTAACGCTAATTATATTGCCAAAAGTTCGGGTTAATGATGCATCCCGTAATGAATTTTTGCTAAAAGACCGTCGGATTTCTCATTTTTTTTAAATAGTATTATACTCGACAACAGCGAAAGAGCATGTTTTTTCACCCCCTCCCCCCTTACTGAAGGCGTAATTAGGTCCTTCTTGCTATGGTATCACATTATCTAATATTTTCACTTGTTATCGTCATCAATATCGCCTTCCCCCACCATTGCACATAGGAAGTAAGAGCTAATCGCTAGTAATTCCTGTGGTTCTCAAACAAACAACATGTTCCTGCGTTCTATCTTGTCTGTTGTAGCTATGTTCTCCCGATCATAAAAAATACGGTCTCTTTCTGACATTAAGTAAAACCTGTATCTCGCAATTGACTCTCTCAAAACTTTCTCCTTAGTCTCTCTAGCTGTCCATGGTAATCGCAATATTCTTCTATCGAACCACATCTCTGTTGTCCATGGTAATCTCAACATTCTTCTATGGAACCACATTCAATTCTTCACACACTCAATTTCATTTTTCCAAACCCCACATGGTATGTACTCTTGAATATAAATTGTACTTACACCGAAAGAACCGGTCCACCCCAAACTTAGAATATATTAAGAGACGATATATCAAATGCTCTGCACACATCAGCAGACTACTACCAGGCAGCATACCACAACAAGCTATGTTATGCAGATACAGTGAATGAAGACCTAAAGGCAGACCACGAAAACGATGAACCACAGAAATAAGAGGTGACAAATTCCACAATATACTCAGCACATACGAGGGCCATCTCCAGAAAACTCTTCTACCCTTGACACTGAAAAGCAGCAAAGGATTTAGCGAATAGATGGACTTACACCGTTCACTGTCACAACTACTGTTATTATCCTTTCTGACACCTACGTGATATCCACTAGCTCTTTCGAGGTCACTGGGTCTATTATAAATCCAACTCCATGTTTAGCGCATATATTTTGGTCAATTCCGGCATGTTATGTATACTGTATAATTTAGATGCAGTTGTTTACATTGAAAACCTTTACTGGTGTCCGAAAGGCCTAAAATTGAAATATTTTGTTTCTTAATTTCTTTTATAAGATCGTCTACTTTGTTTCTTTAAGCACAGACATTTATTATCCCAAATTTGGTGATTTGTTTAGGTTATTGTTTGAATGTATCCAATGGTATGAGAATGGAATGTATTCAATGGTATGAGAATGGAATGCACCCAATGGTAGGAGAATAGAATGCACCCAATGGTATGAGAATGTAATTTATCCAATGGTAGGAGAATGGAATGCACCCAATGGTATAAGAATGTAATTTATCCAATGGTAGGAGAATAGAATGCACCCAATGTTAGGAGAATGGAATGCACCCAATTGTATGAGAATGTAATTTATCCAATGGTAGGATAATGGAATGCACCCAATGGTAGGAGAATGGAATGCACCCAATGGTAGGAGAATGGAATGCACCCAATGGTATAAGAATGTAATTTATCCAATGGTAGGAGAATAGAGAATTTAGTTCTACACTGTCGGTTTGCTAGACCTGTCACAATGTTGTTTCAGCGTTTCCACATGGTTAAACAGTGTTCTGAACTATCCCATTCAGTAAAGAAATCACATATTCCAATTTGAAAAACTGAAACACCAAACTTTACTTAGATTACCTGGCAAGCACAAAAATGCAACAGATGTTCTACGCCATTTTGGCCAGATTTTTTGAATGTCTACACAGAACTATCGTGTCCATGTTTATATCACAGAACTATCGTGTCCAAGTTTATATCACAGAACTACTGTATACATTCTTGGACAATAAACAAACAGGATTGTGGGAATTTAGAGGCGATAGAGATGTGGTTCTACAGAAGAATGCTGATAATACCATGGACTGCCAGAAAAATTAATCTGGAGGTGTTGAAAGAGTCAAATGTGAAATAGACCTTAATGAATAATATAAGAAACTGACAATTTTCATTTTTTAACCACTTCATGAGACAGTGAGGTTTGGAGAACATAGTCACAACAGGAAAGATTGAAGGCAACAGAGACAAACAGCTTCAACGTGAGAACATATTAGACAGTTTGACAACCTGGCAGGGCAGGGAAACAACAACGTTCTTGATACATAATACTGGATATAGAGAGCTATGTCGAGCCATCATCGCCTACTTCAGCCGACATGGCACCTGATGATGTTGATGACTGTGTACATTACTCCTGGATCTACTTGCATGATGTATCATCATAAAGTGCGATTTAACAGCGAACATTATCTGCCACAGACCTTAAGCAGTCTCTATAGCTTGTCTTGCTGATGTTCTCTAGTATACTGTCTCTTGTATTTCTCATTCTGTTTCCCCCCTAATTCTATCTTATACCAGCTTCTTGTTCGCCGTCCTTCAACCCTGCCTTTATATTAGCCCTTAATTCAACATGCCTTTTTATAATTTCAAAATATTTAATTTAATTTATGTGTTTTTCCTTTAATATTATTTTTCCTTTATTTCATACGCAGTGTTGTCCGAACCTCTGTGTTGACTCTCTTCTCCCTTATTGTTCTTGAAACTCTTCAATATATACACCATTGTACAAGTACCACTTGTCTTCTATCTACTCCTCATTATCCATGTTTCTGAGCAATACAGCAATTTTGAGTATATGTATCATTTTATAATTCTCATTTTTAGTTCCTTTAAGATATTTCTTTGGTTGTTAATTTATTCCTGATGTTATTGTCAGTTCTTTTAGCCAATCATGTTTTCTTTATGTTTTACATCGACCATCATTTTGGAGTATGTGTACATGGTGTATGAAGCTGTCTCCTTGTTGGATTATTTTGTCTCACTTTTGCTGATTATCATATTTTTTGTGTGTGTGTCTATATTTATATCGAGTCCATGTTTTGTATTTGATGTGTCCATTTTATTGATATGTCTCTTTTAGATATTGCACACTTTATACTACGAGGAGTGTCATCTGCATATCTTAGATTGTTTAGTTTTTCCCATTAATCTTGAGCCTTAGTATTCCTTTGCTTGTTGAAAATTTCTCCACGTAGGTGTAAAACAGTGTGATTATAAAAATAACATCCCTGTATTACTCCTCTTTTTATCTATGATTAGTAGCTACTTGCACACAATATTGTTGCTATTTGTTCTCAATATATATTTCTGATTGCAATAACGTATTTCCATCTAATTGTACTTCTTGTGGAGACATTCAATTAAATGTATGTTTTGTTATCAAACTGTGTCAAATTCCCCTCCAACCCTGTCGGCGCCGCTCTCTCATTATGTGTGGTTCTATCTCTCTCATTATGTGTGGTTCTATCTCTCTCATTATGTGTGGTTCTATCTCTCTCATTATGTGTGGTTCTATCTCTCTCATTATGTGTGGTTCTATCTCTCTCATTATGTGTGGTTTTATCTCTCTCACTGTCTCCTCATTATGTGTAGTTCTATCTCTCTCACTGTCTCCTCAGTATGTGTGGTTCTATCTCTCTCATTATGTGTGGTTCTATCTCTCTCATTATGTGTGGTTTTATCTCTCTCACTGTCTCCTCATTATGTGTAGTTCTATCTCTCTCACTGTGTCCTCATTATGTGTGGTTCTATCTCTCTCATTATGTGTAGTTCTATCTCTCTCACTGTCTCCTCATTATGTGTGGTTCTATCTCTCTCATTATGTGTGGTTTTATCTCTCTCATTATGTGTGGTTCTATCTTTCTCATTATGTGTGGTTTTATCTCTCTCACTGTCTCCTCATTATGTGTGGTTCTATCTCTCTCATTATGTGTAGTTTTATGTCTCTACCTTCTAATATTTCATATATTCATTATATAAACTATCTACTACACAGACATGTTTCTATAGGAACAAAATATCAACAACAACTAATGTACTTTTATCCTGAAACACAACAACAACCAATGTGCTTTTATCCTGAAGCACAACAACAGTCTACAGAGTACGTTAACCAAGCTTCTGATTGGAAAACCCAAATATCGATCTACATCGATGTGCTTGTTAGTGTAAAAAAAATCCTACATGCGCATTAGACCGGCAACTTGATCGATTTTCAGAGGATATAAACAGTCTATTGTCTCGTGTAGCAGATCGAGGAATGATCTATATAATTTTAAACAGATTTTATTGATCACACGAATCAAGAGTGTAACGAGGTGTGAGTCAACGTGTTGTGTGCTCATTATGTGTCTGGTAGTAGGTCTATATTAGTGTGTACTATATGTGTAGTGCAAGTTTCTTTGATCATAATCATCTCATCAATACGATCATGTAATGACTAAATTCAGAAGCACACACACATTCAGACGTAAATTCCAGTGGAGTAGTGTGGATTTCTTAGGGTTAACTTTTTTAGTGTTTAGGTTGCCCTCTGACGAAGACCCCCGTCGAATTTCAGATCAAAACGATTATCTTTGGGCTATACTATCCTGCAGTTGTCCTGTTCTTACTGAGCGGCGTCACAAGAACCGACTACTATGTGAACCATAATCGTCAATGGACCCCGATGTGAAGGAATGGAGATGGGTTTGGTTTAAACTGTCAATGGACCCCGATGTGAATGAATGGAGATGGGTTTGGATTAATCTGTCAATGGACCCCGATGTGAAGGAATGGAGATGGGTTTGGCTTAATGATGAGTCTTTTGTTTTGCTCGAGCGAGACGATGATATAGAAAAGTGTACTGTAGAGTCCGTGAGCGCTACGCACAGAACAGCCTTGATGAGGTTCCCCCACATGGTAGTGAAGGTGTATTGATGTGGGGCGACCAACTTCATGGGAAGAAGTGACCATGTGCAAATTGAATGACGACTGAATGCCGACCGATACGTCGCTGAAATTATTCTTCCTCGCGTCCTTCCAATTTTTGCAGCACTAGAATCGGTTTTTCAGCAGGATAACACTCGACCTCATGTGGCCCAACTCACCACCCTCGCTAACAACAACGTCTAGACCATACCGTGCCCAGTCGTGTCACTATACATGAACCACATACAACACTTATGGGATTAACTAGACAGATGACTCCACCAGCAAGACGTGGATCAAGCCAATCTCCGACAGTTGTCTCTTGCATTGCAGGAAAAATGGACAGTTATCCCACAACAACATATCCAACGGATACATGTCACGGAGATGTCTTTCTCTGATAAAGGACAGAGGAGACCATACACCTTACTGAAACGGAGGCCTCAGTCAAAAAGAATAAAAGTCCAAACCAAAATTAATGAACATCATTTCATTGCTAATGTCTGAAAGGTTCTTCATGCCAAGTTTGAAATATTAATTACAAAAAATAAAATGTTGGTACACGTTTGAAATTTCGTGTCCATCAGCACTGCAAAAATGTTGCTCCTCGGTTGTTGTTTTTGTGGAACAGTATAGATTCATCAAGCTTATGTATTGAGCATATTGTTATGACTCTGAAATATGAACTGTCTACTGACAACGTAAACTCATGAACATTAGATGACAAGACACGGTCAGAAATCTGAGGTACCACATCGTGATCAGTTTACCATCTACACTGGAAATATGGAAATACGTAGAGATATACAGAATAAATATAATTGGAGATTTTGAAAATAGTGAAATGTATTATCAAAAGATGCGCTATAAATGGATACCACTAATGAAAATAGGGAAATGTGTTATTGAAGGATGCGCTATAGAGGGATACAACTATCTTTCAATCTGATGAAGGATTTTTAGTCAATATGTCGTCTGTTGCTATGTCTCTTTGTTAATATATTTTATTTATACGAATAGCAAAACTGAGAAAAGTGCTAAATTAATGATTGAGGAAAAGGTAGAGTAGTCTACGTTCGCTTTCAACCTCTGCAGGTTATCAGGATGTTTGTCCACAAAATGCATTGCGTTGAATAAAAATAAATTGCCTAGAACAGATAGCTGTGTCTGACGGTGTGATAATATTGATCTTCTGATATAGTTTAATTGATTTTTAAAATAGGCTACTAACGTTAGCATGTCATGTTTGAAACTGAAAGATAAGGTATTGGTTTCACTTGCACAGGTTGTTTATGATTCCATTGTCGTTTTTTTGTGTTATTTCACTTAATACATTTGACTAGTCAGTCCATTTGTGTCACATCTTCTAGATGAAGAATTTAGAATTTTTTTTTATCATTTTGAAATCTTATTGACCATAATGCTTTCGAGTTATTTCTGGTTTTTACCTTTTCAAAAATCAATTGTATCACATATTTGTTAAACATATAATCCTGATATATTTACCAACTAAAATTGATACAAATTCTGATGACAGTTTCAAATAATGTTGATGTAGGTAGAATTGTTGATCTGGTAACTTCTGTCCAAACACGTCCATAAATGTCGATAGCCACACACTACTGGTCCAGACTTGCTGCGCAGCGTACATGTCATCACTTTAGCAAACGTTCCAAGGCCGGTGTGTTACCTATGTTATGATGTATTGTTGTTTGTTCAATATGTCTTTCATGAATACCCATTTCTTTCCTGGTCTCCTTCTGTCTCTGTAAATGGTCGTGTTTTATTAAATGCAATTTCAGGAAGTTGGATGCATTCAATTCTCCTACCATTGGATACATTACATTCTCATACCATTGGGTGCATTCCATTTTCATACCATTGGGTGCATTCCATTTTCATACCATTGGATACATTCCATTTTCATACCATTGGGAGCATTCAATTTTCATACCATTGGGTGCATTCCATTTTCATACCATTGGATGCATTCCATTTTCATACCATGTTCAAATTAAAGACGTTACTGTCTCTTGATAGATTCATTACAGGAAATATACAGCATATAATCAATACAGGATATATATAGCATGTATTCATTACATGATATAATATCTATTATATTTCTGATGTCATCTGGTAAAAATGTGGGCGGTGGAAATTGTGACTTCGTCTTGTCAAAATTAAATCCGTAGTTGTTCTTGTATTTAGAATCATTCTGCTGATGTTTCTACATGTCCCGCGTTTCTTGTAACTCGATCTGTGCATATTTTATTTAGTACAAAAATATTCTAGTCACAACGTTATCGACCGTGTTCAATTACTGCATACAGTCTTGAACATTGGTTCAAATGTGTTAAAGTTAATACGCCCTCACATAAACATAGCTGAGTTGAGTCACAGACGTCCGTGTCAAATATTGAAAAGGACTTGCTCGTTAAAATGTGTCTGTATTGCACAACTACCATACCCTCATACAATATCTTCTGTTGACTAGTGGTAAAATGTTTTGAAAAGCGGTTAGGTTGGTAATCACATAAAAATCTTTAATCTTGTGCGAAGCTGCACTGCCTAATTTCCTACCACCTGGCGACTATAAATGTTTGAACAGTTTCAACTTTATGTACATAATATTTTCTCAGAGGTTCTGGCTGATTATCGTATATTTTTGTTGGAGTAAAAAAGATATGATTTAATCAAATTGGACCAGGATTCGAAAGGGTCTACCTCGACATACCTGATACTGTTTATTATTTTTTTAAATATGAACTTTGTGTACAGTAGCAAAGATAGCACATTTCAGCTTACACTGCCTACAGTGTTGCCAGTTTCAAATTTCATTCAATTAAATGATACAAGAAAAACACCAAGAAACAGCCAAAATAAACAAAATATATTTTAATAATGAAGTGTACACTAAAACGCCAATTTCTCAAATTTGTTGCTAAATTTTTTTTAATTTCTATTTCTAGTAGCTCTTCCTCTATGTCTTTCACCTATTATTCTCTTGGTGTATTCCTCTTTGCCTTTATTCACATCGGCTTGTTTTATCATTGTGCTGTCTTTCACGCTCTAAGCATATTCTAACCATCAAATATGTAGGCATATAGAAATACTGCTTTGGAATTCTTGTTGAATTTTTAGTCTCGACTTATGCTATTTTCATTGGCATCATGGATAAATAACATAAAGGATAAATAACATAAAGGATAAATAACATAATGGACCAAATTGTCTTTGTCTTCTGTTTCGACATTTAATTGAATCGTCACTACGAGACTAACTTTATAACCCCTCTGCTACAGACAGAAACATCTTGTACACAGAGTATCAATATTTCATACTTCTATGTGGCGTGTCCTATATGGACCGTTCTCTTCACTGCCATTCTGTAAGCTCCAAAATTCTGCTCACCCTGCGCTGCTTCTTCTATTGTTATACTCTACATATTTCTGATATCCTGTGTCCAACGACTTCTTGTGCCATATATATTTGGCTGTCCTAAAGATCTTCTCTCTATGATTAATCCGTGACCGTCTACAGTATAAGACCTAATGGCTAATATGAAATCATCATTCTAAAATAATTCATTTGACAGTTCTCTTGATTTTTATTGGCTGTCATACAAAATTTAACCATAGTGACCAATGAGAATCAAGGGAATAGTCTCATGACTCACTAAGAAGGTTTGATCTACAATTAGCCAGCAGGTCTTATATTTCAAATGGCCATCATATCTTTCCAATCTAATTTAAAAAAAAATATAAACTCAGAATAATTTTGTTCTGTTATTTGATGGTAACGAAGAAAAAAACCTCTGGATATTTGCTTTAGTTATTTGATTGTAACGAAGAAAAATATCTTTTGATATTTACTTGATAGAAACTAATCTCTTGATTGCTAATTGTTCGTAATAAAAAAAAAACAAATCTCTTTATATATTCTTGCTACTGGATCGTACTGAAGAACAAATCTCTTGATATTTTCAGAATTTTGGAATATCTATAAAACTATGTAGAGTCAGTAGTAGTGTAGTTTTAAAGAAGAATGTTGAGAGCACAATGTACAGATATAATTTTTTTTTAAATATCTTGAAAGAAATTACTTCAAATAGAGAGTTGTTCACTTGCTTTAGAGAAAGACACTCTACAATGGTCTGGATAGGTGTCCAATAGAGGACAGATGGATCACATCGTGACAACATGCGAAGTAAAGAACAAGAGATGAAGGGGAAGACCAAGAGAGAATATGCTGGAGAACTTGGCATTGTAGGTTGGGATAACGTATATACCCAAAATAACTAATCGTACATAAAATAGAAAACTGTCAACAGATATAGACAAACTATAAGAATTGTTTAACACTACACAAAAATCAGCTGTAGACAGACGTGATAACCAACACCGTCCGGCATGGACTATAAGAAATTATTCAAAGTACGCAGGACATAAGGCTGTGGACGTATAGGATAATGAACTCCACCCACCATGAGAATAACTAATGATTGACAGTACTATGAATAGAAGGCTGTTGGCAGACATGATGACTAACTCCACACGGTATGGACTATGTTTGGACGCATATGGTGTCAATATTTAGAGGGGCGGTTGTATGAATACATAATAGTGAAACTACTAAACAATATTTATCTACTGTACATATTATTTATGTACACATTTGTACACACAAAGTGGGAGGTGAAATTGTGTCGAGTGATATTCTGAAATGGGAATAGGTAACAAGGGTCGCTGATACGCAGCACATTAAGGATAGGTACCACTTTGGCGCTGATACGCAGCACATTGGAAGAATGGGGATATGTGTTATAGTCAGTCTGCAGTGCATTTAATCACATCCTGTATGTATTTCTATATATGTAAATCTCAATATGTTAGTCTCTGTACTTGCACATAAATGTTCTTATGACACGGCACAGATCTATCAACCGTGAACGACAGTCCAAGTTGGTTATAAAAGGACCCGTTTGTCATAAAATAAAATGGAGGCTGTGATTCAGCGAAGCATAGCATCATATGTATTTAAAAACTAGTTAGTTCACTGGGATCCTGCCTATCCATATGTCTTTATATATATATATATATATATATGTGTGTGTGTATACTCTACAAATTATGTCCCTCAAATCCAATCTTATTAACAGCCTCCTTATTTCCTTATGTCAGATTCCTCAATCGATACATTGTTAATGAAGACATTTGATAGGCACTCCATTAACAAATATCTCATCATCTCTCTCTCCAAAATGAGCTTGTCCTGATCTCACTGTTCATGCACGCGTATGTGATGTAGCAGCTGTGTTGCCCTGTGCATTTCTTACGCCAGTACGACATTCGGGAACCCTCGCGCCAACGTCTGGATCAGGCGTGGTCTCAGTTTGACAACTAAGTTGGACGTGTACTGCGCAGTGGTTCTACCCAAAATTGCTTTATGCTGCGTCATCCTCGACTGTCTATGCGAGACACACTCGACAGCTTAACTCTTTTTACCTTCGGTGGCTAAGAAATTTCATGGGAGTATGTTGGCAGGATGGAGTACCAACACGGAAATCCTTCAAAAGTCCCGTATACAAAACATCCATGCCCTTCTGACTAGGCCCCAACTCCGTGGACTGGTCACGTCTTCCGTATGCCAGACAAGCGCCTTCCAGAGAGATTATTCTAAGGGGAGCTGTGCGGTGGTAAACGTTCATGCGGAGGGCAGAAAAAGCGCTTCAAGGATCACCTAAAAAAACTCTTTTAAGCACTGCAGTATCGATCCTAACTGCTGGGAGACAACAGCCATTGATCGCTCAGCTTGGCACACCCAAATCACAACTGGTATCACTAAATTTGAAAAAGAAAGAACACTGCGAGCAGTTTACAAGCGATGAAAGCGGAAGTATAAATCCGAAAACTGTACTGCCCCAAACCCTCTACACGCCTGCATGTACTGCAATAGAAATTTCCTGGCATGAATCGGACTCATCGGGCCACCTCACAAACCAAATTAGACCATCACAAATGTTTTGTAGTTTTTCACTTGTTCATCACATGTATTGTTCTTCGTGCCATGCTCATCTTTGCTTGCGAAGGAGGAACACCATCAGCAGCTGTTTAATACTCCACCTTCTTCTTCTTTTCTCTTTGATGTTAAAGTCTAGTACTGTGATGTTAAAGTCTAGTACTATGATGTTAAAGTCTAGTACTATGATGTTAATGTCTAGTACTATGATGTTAAAGTCTAGTACTATGATGTTAAAGTCTAGTACTATGATGTTAAAGTCTAGTACTATGATGTTAAAGTCTAGTACTATGATGTTAAAGTCTAGTACTATGATGTTAAAGTCTAGTACTATGATGTTAAAGTCTAGTACTATAAATATCATATCACACAGTCTCATATTTAAAAATTTAAACAAAAAATCATCGGAACCGAATGCGAAATATCTCAATAGTGAGCCAGCACCTAACTACACTGCAGTGTCACACTACTAATAAATGACGTGCCTATGGAGTGAGTCTTTACATTTGTGAAAGCCAAATCCATAACATGCCATCTGTAGAATTATAATTGTGCTGCCCTAATGAGTAGAGACATCATTTCATTCTTTGTTCTGTCCTAATGAGTAGAGGCATCATTTCAATCTTTGTTCTGTCCTAATCAGTAGAGACATCATTTCATTCTTTGTTCTGTCCTAATGAGTAGAGGCATCATTTCAATCTTTGTTCTGCCACAATGAGTGGAGGAACAACTCAATCTTTGCATACCGCTGTGAGTTGAAGTCATGCTAGTATAAAAGAAAGCACTAGAGAAAAATCGCCCAAAAATTGCATTCAAAGATACAAGAGCTCTATACGTCGTAATTTATGAGTATTGAGACCATTAATTATCAGAACTTTTGTCTTCTAGACAAGCCAGAATATTGGAGGAGAGTTTGTGGGGGAGGGGTGTTTGGTATTTAGCCATATCCCCCGCAGTTAGCGGATCTGAAAATCACCTTCATTAGCAGAAATTCAGCTGGTAAAACTCCTGCCGTAGCAATTTCTCATAGAAAGATAATTAATTTCTCATCACAAACATGTAATTTCTCATCACAAACAAGTAATTTCTCATCACAAACAAGTAATTTCAAACGGCAGCGGACATTATACCTTTTTTGTGAACCCACCCCCCTCCCCCTTTTTCAGAAATCATATTTACGGTTCTGCTTCCAGAAACTAGACACCTGTAATTCTCACCTGTGTGATCCAAGATGTCTGTCATAGGTTTCGTGAAGGCGATGAAATGGATTTTAGTTCTGTTCAATGTTCTAGTACTGGTAAGTTCAATGTTCTAGTACTGGTAAGTTCAATGTTCTAGTACTGGCAAGTTCAATGTTCTAGTACTGGCAAGTTCAATGTTCTAGTACTGGCAAGTTCAATGTTCTAGTACTAGTAAGTTTAATGTTCTAGTACTGGTAAGTTCTCCAATGTCATTTGCAAAGTTAGATTAGTTATATCATCGCCGACATTACCATGACACTATTACATTACATTTACATTACCATGACACTATTACATTACATTTACATTACCATGACACTATTACATTACATTTACATTACCATGACACTATTACATTACATTTACATTACCATGACACTATTACATTACATTTACATTATGATCACACTAATAAATTACATTTACATTGTCTTCACACTAATACATTCCTTTGACTCGGTTGTACATATTGTTTTACTGTTGAAGAAAATTAGACAGTTATAGCAATATTTCTGTTTAGTAAAATGTTTATTTGTATTTTCATTTCTGTAATAGTTTACCAAGAAATCTCCAGCAATGAAGCTTTACTTCCATGTTCAATGTTGAGTGTTGTGGAAAGGGTGGGATGGCGTTAATAGCTCTCTATCACGCCCAGAAGTCACGAATGCTTTTAGAAACAGCCTCATACAGAGAGAGAAGGGGGGTGTATGTGTATGTAAAAAGTATGTTCCCGAACACCCGATCACATGACCGCCTGCATCCATTTGATTGCATCAATGTTGAGTGTTTTTATTGTGGACACACCAGTCAATCTCCTAATAGTATTTAGGCCATTTTGTCTAGGGTTAAAGAGGTTGCGAGATCGTTCCCAGGTCGTGACGTATGTTTACTAATGCATGTATCGGTTATCTTATAGTTATAACTTGAAACTATACAGTTAAGTCACGTCAGTAGTAGACTCGGCGGAGAGCGTGCAGCTGCAGTGATATTGGACTGTGTACATACATGAAATCTTAGTACAATAGCACACCAAATGGTCGGAGTACATACATGAAATCCTAGTACAATAGCACACCAAATGGTCGGAGTACATACATGAAATCTTAGTACAATAGCACACCAAATGGACGGAGTACATACATGAAATCTTAGTACAATAGCACACCAAATGGACGGAGTACATACATGAAATCCTAGTACAATGGCACACCAAATGGACGGAGTACATACATGAAATCTTAGTACAATAGCACACCAAATGGACGGAGTACATACATGAAATCTTAGTACAATAGCACACCAAATGGACGGAGTACATACATGAAATCCTAGTACAATGGCACACCAAATGGACGGAGTACATACATGAAATCCTAGTACAATAGCACACCAAATGGATAGTTCAGGGCACAACATCCAGCATCCTAGTACAATAGCACACCACATGGATAGTTCAGGGCACAACATCCAGCATCCTAGTACAATAGCACACCAAATGGATAGTTCAGGGCACAACATCCAGCATCCTAGTACAACAGCACACCAAATGGATAGTTCAGGGCGCAACATCCAGCATCCTAGTACAACAGCACACCAAATGGATAGTTCAGGGCACAACATCCAGCATCCTAGTACAAAAGCACACCAAATGGATAGTTCAGGGCACAACATCCAGCATCCTAGTACAACAGCACACCAAATGGATAGTTCAGGGCACAACATCCAGCATCCTAGTACAATAGCACACCAAATGGATAGTTCAGGGCGCAACATCCAGCATCCTAGTACAATAGCACACCAAATGGATAGTTCAGGGCACAACATCCAGCATCCTAGTACAATAGCACACCAAATGGATAGTTCAGGGCACAACATCCAGCATCCTAGTACAATAGCACACCAAATGGATAGTTCAGGGCACAACATCCAGCATCCTAGTACAATAGCACACCAAATGGATAGTTCAGGGCACAACATCCAGCTGTACTTCTATTGAGTAATTCAAATGGTGATCGGGTAACTAGATGTTATTGATAAGACACGCAACCACAGGCACGAGAGTTCTAAGACTGGAGAGAGTTCAAAAACAGGCCGTGAGAGTTGTATTAGGATGCACAAGGATAGACCTATCGCGACCATGGGGTTTCTCCTAGACCTACCTAGCATCAAATCGAGACTAAAATAGCTCAGGTTAAAGAATACTTCAAGGTCGCCAATAATAATCATCACGTCTTACGCCAATCTCTAGACAAAACAAAAGGAAGGTGTGTCAAGAGAGGAAGGTATTGGATGACTTAGCAATAGATACCCTACTCAGAGTTTGTGAGCTGGAGGAATTGGGAAGAAGCTGTGAATGGGGGACATTTGGCAAAGAAAGTTATCGACAACAGTTGTGATACAGATGGGAAGAGAGTGCCGCGACTGGGCTGCCAACAGAACAGAGGAAATGATCCAAGAACTCATACTGCAGCACTCACAGCCACACGATACAATAATTTACACAGATGGCTCAGTAACACAAGAAACAAACAGGTGTGGTTGGCGTTATGTGGCCTACCAAAATGGCAATAAAATAGTCGAGAAGTCAGTTGCGTACCCCACTACAACGTCGAGTATCAGAATGGAAATAGAAGCGATAACAGCAGCTCTCACTTGGCTGGCTATACAAACATCAAAAGACTCCGTGATTGTATTGGACTTTCAAAGTTTTCTGCTCAAGATAGAAAAAGTGTATGATCAGAACTGAATGGGTCACTCTTCTCAACAACGCGAAGAGCATTAAATGGATACTGTCCAGGTCATGCTGGGGTCAGGGGAAACGAAAGAGCCGATGTGATGGCTGGTAGGGCTTTGGTGAACGGTACCGAGATAAGAAAAAGAGACATGATTGAATTGATTAGAGCACTCATGAATACCCTACGAGAAGACGAGGAGGACATCGAACGAGACAATGTACATACTCAGAGAATGGTAGAAATGGGAGTGATTAGAGGCGATGGGAGAAAGTGCTCCCTCTCCGGAAAGATCAGAAGAACACGCAATCAGCATCTGACTGGGACACTGAGCTTATACACTTTTAGATGGCTGGCTTAACGCCTAGCAGAACATATATGGGAATACCTCCAGTGCTGTGACTATGTTAATAATCAAGAATCCAGATAGGATAGTGTAATCATTTCTCTGGCTAGACATATAACCTTCATCTATGAACATGTCTTATCCCCCTTCTTTTCTTTCAGTTCTCTGTGGAGATCTGGAACTGTCGCTCTCTAACTATATCTGTGAAGCGTCCAATTCGTCCAATTTGCACAGGAGGATTCACTTGGTTTGGTCACTTTACAGTTCTTCTCCGTAGTTTTCAAAGCCATTCACTTCTTCTTTCACCATGTGGGCTCACATACAAGTCATTTCTGGTTATGTTATTCTGTTTTCTTTATGAGGTTGTATCATGCACGTATCTGGCCGTATGTCTACCTAGTTAAGGGAATATGGCTGTTACATATAAGTGCTAATGTGCTAAAGTAGTTGTGTATCATACATAAAGAGTTCAAACGAGTTGAAAAGACGTAAAGAATTGACTTCACTGTACTCTGTTTCCCATATGTACTCTGTCAATCTCAATGAAACAGCACCCCGCCTGCCTAGAGTTCCACTCCGTAGCTTCAAGTGATAATAAACAGGGATTTCCGGAAAATGAACCTTGCAAACAAGACGATACAAGTCGGATTCGAACCCATGACCTCTTGAACACAAGATGAACATCTTAACCACTACGCTAGGGAGATCCCCAACATCTCTGGACATATATCTACCTGGACAAGGAAATAGGATGTACCCCCTCTGAGTAGAAGGTTTCTCCTATAGACATTGCACTAAGCCGAAAGCTGAAGTCTCCCGGGTATGAAAGAGCTTGGAGAAACCTTCCCATTGCACATAGGAAGCAAGAGCTAATCGCTCGCAATTCCTGGAGTTCGAAACAAACAAATATGTGAATATGACAATTACCTATGCGTGTTAGTACAGTACAGGTAATTGTGGCGTAATAATCTCCACGGATTCTAATACATACATTAGTTGATTTGTATCCACAGTGTGCAGGGGCGATCGCTATCGGTCTTGGAGCTTGGGGTTTTGCTTCAGAATATGGAGCAGAGAAGCTCAGAACTCTTACGGGAAGTGAACTCTATCGTGGAGCTGCCATAGCCATCATTGTTGGAGGCTGTATAATGGTAGTCATGGCGTTCCTTGGTGCAGCTGGAGCAGTGCTAGAAAACAGAATTATGCTGGGCATTGTAAGTCATCGTTGTTCTGTCCTGATATGATAGTTTTAATGACTAGACTTTGCCTGGCGACTATACATCATTTTAATGCTGTTATGTGCTTACATGGAATTAAACTACAGTTTATTGTAATGTTTTGATTAATGCAATTTTCAATAAATTGATATTATGAAGGAAATGAAGAAAATATTTACTATGAGAATCAACAACATGATAACTGTACTAACATTGATGTTCTAGTTATTGGACATAACTCAAAATCTTCAACTTCTGCATAATTCCAACGTTGACATATGGATGCGAAAGTTGGAAAGCAACATCAAACTTAGAACAAAGACTAAACACCTTTGAAAATAAATGTCTTAGAAAGCTACTGAACATACGTTGGTCATACTTCAAATCAAACACAGTTGTCAGACAAGAATCAAACAAGAATATGCATCCACCTATATTAGAAAGCGTCGCTGGAATTACACCGGACACGAGCTACGAGTGGATACTAAAGACTCCCCTGTCAAGTTTTGATGTGGTCACCAAAGTGCAAGAGAAAACGAGGAAGAGCAAAAGAAACTTTACGTAGAACTATTACAGGGAAACATTTCACCATCGGTATCAGAAACAATGAAGATCTAAAGCAAATTGCAATAAAACGAGAGACATGGAAGTGTATGACATCTGCCCTATGTGCCTTCTTTAGTCCTAGAGGAATAACAAACTACCTAGCTAATTATTGGACATATATAGAGGGGAAAAATGGTTTAGAAAGATTAAAATACCGACGGCCAAAGTTCCAAAGAAGAGAACAAGAGGCAGACCACGGCTACAACGGACACAGGACATCGAAGAACTTCTGAAGATGACACTGGAAGAAGCTGGGCAGCTTTCACAGAACTGAGAGGCATTAGGGTCAACTTTCTGTGAAGGGCACGTCATATAGATATAATTATTAGAAGGAGTGCACGTGTGTTCTGGAAGGGTCCGAAAGCAAAACAAAGAATAGCGACACAGGAATTTTACATGCATGTCATGAGAGGCGAATGATGGTGTTTTGAGCTTGTTAGGTATCCCACAACGTAGAGGATTGGTTTGACTCAAGCAATGCTGAAGTAGGATATGTTACACATGAGTGGCATAGATGCCAGGTCGAAGAAAACGACGATGTTAGAGAGAGTGTGTGTATAATGTTGATGCTGTGTTGATGAAGTCGACTGTGTGCTTGAGAAAGCACTTAATAGATCTTATGAAGCTGTTTGTTCAATTTGCAATGTTGATTGCTCTAGCATAGACCCATACACGGAACTGTCAGGACATTGTAAACAATTCGTATGTATAAAGTAATCTAGTATATATCTGGTGATATTTATATATATATATATATATAAGAAAATATATATATATAATATATTAACAATTATATAGTTATATAGTAAATATTTGATATAGATCATATATATATAATCACAAAACGTGAGTGGCGGGTCATTATTGAGCAATGTTTTATTGTATTTCATTTCAGTATTTCGTGATTATACTCCTACTACTGATCCTCTTCGTGGTAGCAGCGTCTGTGGGATATGCTTACAGGGACACTGTAAGTTGGTAGCTGTTATTTTCAGATATTCATATTGTGCACCAGTGGTTCTCGATGTTTTTGTAAGTAATTGGCCCCTTTTGAGGCAATGTTTATTCCGTTTCCCACCCGGTGTTTATAAAATGTGATATGTTACGTTCCTCACAGATTATGACAGCTTAACAAGGTAATATATCATTCAAATTTGTGTGCTGTCTGATTTATATACTTCCTGTTTCCTGCGCCCCCCTCCCCACATGAATTTGTGGCACCCCCTCCCCCATTTCTTTTATATTCTCCGTGCCGCCATGCGTGTATTTGTGGCCCTCATGAGGGTCTGTACGCTCCACTTTGAGAACCGCTACAGTTGAATAATTATTGATGACATCTCATGCAGGTTTTATACACCCAACAGTTACTGCAGATAAGTTTTACTGATGACCTAAGACATCTCCATATCAGATGGGATGTATAAAGTGATGTGAGAGGACAACTAGAGAAATTGATGAAAAAAACTAAACACCAGTAGCTTCAGGAACATAATGGCAGACATAATAAAAAATGTAGATGAATTTGGTGTGAAAACTAACACAAATATTTGAATGTACATATTTTGTGTTCGTCAATCACGAGTAACGGTGACAATTTGTAACATCCACTTTTGAAAGTTCAGTTTGAATATGTCCATGCCTACTAGTTCCTAGATGGTTAATAAGCCTTATTGGAGCTGCAGCTGTTCTTGAACAGTTCGGGCATGGAATGATCACTGTGATGGATTTTGTAAATTCACGTAGGAAGTAAGAAGATAAATTCCCGTTATTCTCAATGGGTTTATAGCGCGCAATATACATTTATTCTATGCAAGTTCTTTTCACGTATCTTGGTGTATTTCAAAGATTTCCGGTAAGGTCTTTAGCGAGTCCTTGCAGCGCTTCTTTTGGCCACCTTGAGATCATGTACCCTTCTCCAGCTCACCATAGAGACGAATCTTTGGCAGACGATAGTCTGGCATACGTACAAAATGACCTGCCCAACGAATCTGTTTCTGTATCAGGATAGTGTCAATACTAGGGACACCAGATCTATCAAAGACAGTGATATCAGGAATCTTGTCTTGCCATCTGATGTTCATACATTCTCTGAGACAATTGAGATATATGAAACAGGTCATATACAAAAATATCTAAAAACATTAGTATTTATACAACTACCTAAGCATCGTAGGAATGTTGATTGTACATAGTACAGAACAAAGTGTAACATAACCAAAATACTACTCAAGATAATACATGAAAGAATTAAAAACAAGATAGACATTGATGTCTATGAAGGACAGTTTGATTCTAGGAAAAACAAAGGAGCCAGAGAAGCTATACTTAGTATCCGACTAGTGATAGATAAATACATACAAGTACAAAACAGTATCAATGTTTACTTCATAGACTACACTATCTGAGATTACAATCAACATCAACAACTGTGAATTAGTAAGAGTTAACAGTTTTGAATACTTTAGTGATCTTATTAATAGTAATGGTGATTGCTATGAAGAAGTCAGAAGAAGGAGGCTACCTATCTTCGCATAAAAGAAGCTGATACACATGAAATACATATGACTGAGATGTTTCAGAACAACAAAACTAACATTATTAAGAGCGTGCATATTCCAAGTGACAATATATGGTGAAAATAGCATTTCAAGTGAAAAAATTAAATAGGATTTTAAACAAACTCAGCAGAAAAATCCTCAGAAAACGGATCAAAAATATCACCAATGCTGCCATCCTGAGAGAGATGAATGTCAAAGAAAACTGGCTAAACAGCATGGTTCTAAACAGCATGGTTCTAAACAGCATGGTTACAAACAGCATGGTTCTAAACAGCATGGTTCTTTCCAGAAAATTACAATATTTTGGTCATACCAAACCCCACAACAGTCTAGAGAGGACAATGAAAGGCATGATGCCAGCTAGATGAACAAGAGGCAGGCCAAACAGAAGATGGAGGCAAGAGATCAAAGACAATCTGAACATACACTAACAGGAGCAGGAAGACTGATTCAAAATGAACAGAAGTTTCAAGAAGCTGTGATGACTGCTACATCTTGTTCATGATATGCTACCTGATGATGATGATGATGATGAGACTACAGCAAGGCATTTGACCAAGTCCAACATGAAAAACTAATTGAATGTCGTCAAGAAATAGGCATAAATGGAAAATACATCAGACTAATTAGAATATATATATCGGGAACAGCCTGCATTAACAAATAGCTAATCAGCGTAAATAGAAATAAGAAGATGGTTAAGACAAGGATGTATTTTACCAACGGTACATTAATAGGCTAAACACTTGCACAGATAAATGTGGGCTAAATACTTGTCCAGTTAAATGATCGGTTAAGTACTGGTCCACTTGAATGAAAGGCTAAATACGTGACACGTTGAATGATGGGCTAAATACTTGCCAGTTGAATGACGGCTAAAGTACTTGACCAGTTGAATGATGGGCTAAATACTTGACCAGTTGAATGACGGACTAAACATTTGCCCAGCTAAATATGAAAATCGAACGGGTACCAGCACGCTGCAACCGTCTTAGAAGCTAGTGCTGTAACATCCAGCTGCCTCTATTCGCTGTAAAATGTGACAGACTACATTTAACTTTTTATTACGTGATGTTTGTATCTACAATATATCAATTATCCATCATTGTCTTCTATTGAAACAGGTGGGAGAGAAGCTAACCGAACAAATGCAAGATTCACTAAAGAACAAGTATGGAGTGAATATTGCAACCAACAGTGACAACAATGATGTTACAAATGTTTGGAATGATATCCAGATGAACGTGAGAGTTGTTGTTGTTAACGCTAGTGTTGTTGTATTCATTTGTTCTTGTATTCACTTGTTTTTGTATTCAATTGCCGTTGTATTCACTTGCCGTTGTATTCACTTGCGGTTGTATTCACTTGCCGTTGTATTCACTTGTTTTTGTATTCACTTGTTGTCGTATTCACTTGCCGTTGTATTCACTTGCCGTTGTATTCACTTATTTTTGTATTCACTTGTTGTTGTATTCACTTGCCGTTGTATTCACTTGTTTTTGTATTCACTTGCCGTTGTATTCAATTGTTTTTGTATTCACTTGCCATTGTATTCACTTGTTTTTGTATTCACTTGTTCTTGTATTCACTTGCCGTTGTATTCACTTGCCGTTGTATTCACTTGTTTTTTATTCACGTGTTGTCGTATTCACTTGCGGTTGTATTCACTTGTTTTTGTATTCACTTGCGGTTGTATTCACTTGCCGTTGTATTCACTTGTTTTTGTATTCACTTGTGTTTGTTTTCACTTGTTTTTGTATTCACTTGCCGTTGTATTCACTTTCCGTTGTATTCACTTGTTGTTGTATTTACCTGCGGATGTATTCACTTGTTGTTGTATTCACTTGTTGTTGTATTCACTTGTTGTTGTATTCACTTGTTGTTGTATTCACTTGTTGTTGTATTCACTTGTTGTTGTATTCACTTGTTGTATTCACTTGCTCTTGTATTCACTTGTAGAAGAAATGACAGGACGTAAGATCAGTGAGAAAATAACAAACAACCTGCGCTATGCCGAAGTTAGCAGAATGTGAACAGAACTTTAAAGACAGATTCAATCGATACATCACAAATATTGATTAGGTATAAGCATCTAAAGTAAATGATTATCAGCAAAATTGCAAAACAGGTGATAAACATAAAAATACACGGAGAGAGTCTTAAGTAAGTAGAACATTGTAATATTTTGAAGGCATAATAATAAATGATGACAGATGTGAAACAGAAGTTAAAATGAAAATAGGAATGGATAAAAATAATTTCAATGGCACGAGAAAACTATTGACATCAAAATAAATTACAAACAAGCTAAAAACGAGACATAAAATGTTATAGGTCCTCTCTATTCTACATTATTGTATGACTGAGGAACATGGACAATGAATAAACAACTAGAAGATATAATTTATGTCTGCGAGATGTGAATAATATGGAGAACTTCACGAAAAGAGAAGAAAACAAATAGGTTATAACATCACTTCGTATGAAAAAAAAACAACTATTAAAATACATCAATATCAAACAAATAGACGTTTTTGGACAAATTAAGAGACATGATACCTTGTTGAAGGTACATGATACCTTGTTGAAGATACATGATACCTTGTTGAAGATACATGATACCTTGTTGAAGATACATGATACCTTGTTGAAGATCTTAAATTAAGAGACATGATACCTTGTTGAAGATACATGATACCTTGTTGAAGATACATGATACCTTGTTGAAGGTACATGATACCTTGTTGAAGATCTTAAATTAAGAGACATGATACCTTGTTGAAGATCTTACTTGAGAGTAAAGTTGAAGATCTTACTTGAGAGTAAAGTTGAAGATCTTACTTGAGAAGAAGTAGGCAATGATACAAGTGGGGGAAGTAACATTACGAGATGGATAGGTTACAGTTTAGCAGAGTTAGCCTCCAAGGCAATAGGCGGAATTTTCTAGATCCGCTGCAGTCAACATACTTTCCGGAAACGGTACTTTTTTATGATGCAGATTACTATCTTGTTCTATAGTTTATGCCCACGGCTGATATTGATAACACAATGTCGATATGAAGATTGGATTTGCATGTGGTTGTCATTAATGTGCGTAACAATATTTGCATGTGGTTGTCATTAATGTGCGTAACAATATTTGCATGTGGTTGTCATTAATGTGCGTAACAATATTTGCATGTGGTTGTCATTAATGTGCGTAACAATATTGGTGTAAGTTGACAAATACATCAAGATACAATTGATGTACGTTATGACAGAGCCATAGCAAACGGCTTCCTATACGACCTCAGTTGCCTAGTTAGTGGTTAACTAGAAACCGCCTGACTAGCATAGCATACTTCACTTGAATTTGTGGCATAGAACTGGCATTAACCTAAAGGCTAAGCTGAAAGTTTACAGAGCAGTGGTACGTCCATTGCTGTTATATGCTAGTGAAACATGGACTGTGTTTAGAAGGAGAGTGAGGAAACGCAATCACTTTCACACAAGTTGCCTTAAATGAGTTCTGAACATTATATGACAGGAAAATAATTCGGATACCACTGTCCTTGGCAGATTTTGCATTCTTAGCAATGACACTAATTTGATGCAGACACAGATTCGCTGGGTAGGGCATCTGGTATGTAAGCCAGACCATCACCTGCCAAAGATACTTCTCTATGGTCAGCTGGACAAGAGTACACGATCTCAAAGTGAACAAAAGAAGCACTACAAGGACTTGTTAAAGACTTCACTGAAAGACTGTGAAATAGACCAGATGCATGGGAAGAACTTGCAAAAAATATATCTAAATGGCGTTCTTCAATACAAGAGGGCGCATCTTCTTATGAAAAGTGCAGCTCAACAGCGTAGAGATAGAAAGTCACAGCTAGACAAAAAATCATCTACAGTGGTCATTCAATTCCCGAACTGTCAAATAACATTTCCTGCTCGAATAGAGCGTATTAGCCATCTACCAGCTCAGTCATAGACATAACTCTAAGTGAATTTCAAAAGTGCATGTAACATTTGTTCAGCATCATCATGTGATATAGGAACAGTACCAGAACATGATACCTAGTGCCCTGCTTCCCAGGAGATAGACTAAGTGCCCTGCTTCCCAGGACATGAGACTAAGTGTCCTGCTTCCCAGGACATGAGACTAAGTGTCCTGCTTCCCAGGACATGAGACCAAGTGCCCTGCTTCCCAGGACATGAGACCAAGTGTCCTGCTTCCCAGGACATGAGACCAAGCGCCCTGCTTCCCAGGACATGAGACCAAGTGCCCTGCTTCCCAGGACATGAGACCAAGTGTCCTGCTTCCCTAATAAATACATGTTGTGGATAAGTTCATAGCAAAATGATGTCCGTAATATAAACTTTTACAAATGTCAGTATTTGCAATGACTGTAATATGCTTGTAATATGCTTGTAATATGCTTGTAATATGCTTGTAATATGCTATAATTTTTTGTAGAATTGCTCCAATAGAAGAAACTGATTTTATTTTCGGATATTTCTGACAGTTAAAGTGTTGTGGAGTCACCGGTAGATCACCTAATAGCTCACAGTCTTGGTTCTTGTGGCAGTCCAGCCAATGGTTCCTTACTCAGAGTAAGTTTGAAACTGTGTTGTACTTTTCAACGATGTTAATGTATCTCAACTTTTGCTTATTTGGTGGCTCAGTTTTAAACATTTCATGATACCCCCTCTCCCTTTCCGATGACATTATAAAATGTATCATTTTTATTGGAGGATATTTTCCTACTAGCCGATTTGTGCTCATTATTAAACACAAATTATGTATCAATATCATTGATTTTGTTCAATCTGTCCACGGTCCTCAACCGTTCCTTATTTTATTTGTGATTGCCAGTATGCCTCAGTAGTCCACTGATGGACATATGGCACCGGTAGCCCACTGTTGGGCATATGGGCACCGGTTTATAACTGATGTATATTTGTCTACCCATATGTCTATCTGCTTGTGTGTGTGTAATGTTCATATGTTTGTCAGCAAGGCTGTTGACATGCTCCCACTGCACCATTTTAGATCACATTAGCAATGCAAATATATTTATTATTAAACGAACAGGGTACCAGTAAATATGTGAAAACTTGTGCTAAAAGAGGTTGCGAGTTGGATACCCGCTGGCGATGTTTTCTTCATCAAGTGGATTTTTTTTTAAATATATCCTTGGAGATTATTACGTGAAACCCACACAGCTACGTGTTAGAGGAGGTACTCTGCAGGCGGCGCGCAGCTTAGTTGAGATGGAAGCAATGCATATTGGGTTATCCGAATACATTGAAGTCAATCCTCTTGACTGTATGAAATATTTGAACCATATGATTATTACTACTTAACAAGCATACTTTTCTGTTGACAGTTATAAAAGTAGACGGGTCTATGATACGATTTAACATATATTTTGTCAATGAGGATAAATGCATATTATTTATTTATTGTTGTAGTTTGCTCTCTAATCTTTTATTGGTTGTTAGGCAAAGTGGGAAAGTACTAGCCAATTAAAAACACGATGAAATACGAAGACGTCATCATTGATTGAATTATATTGCCGTAAAATGCATCAAAAACCACAATCTTGGCACGGAAATGAATGTTTCCCTTATGACGAAAGAACACCTAGTTAAACATTCACTAGTCAACTCAATTATCAATTTTGTGTAGTTTTGTTTATTTTAGACGTTATTATTTTCACGAAAAAGGTCCCATTTCGACCAATATGGGGAAAATTGTCCTGTTGTGTTTTATTGTATGCTTCTTATATACTTATTTTAAATCTATTTGTATTTATTAGTTAGATTTTTCTAATAACATATTTAACTTGTTTTCCATTATCACATGGTTATATTATACTTGTAAATGTTGCTTTATGATACACTGTAATTATATACAAAAAAATGACATGGTGAAGACATTTCAATAAAAACACGTCGAATATGTGATACACCTTTGAGGAAAATGACGTTTTGCTATTATTTTAATATAATCAAATATGACATCTCTTTAAAAAAAAAGCTTCCTTAATGTTGTACACATGTACACATTCATTTCCGTGCCAAGATTGTGGTTTTTGATGCATTTCATGGCAATATAATTCAATCAATGTACATGATACCTTGTTGAAGAGACATGATACCTTGTTGAAGGTACATGATATTTCATCGTTTTCGTATTTCATCGTGCTGTTAGTTGGCTAGTACCTTCCCACTTTGACTAACAACCAATGAATAATTGGAGAGCAAACTACAAAAATAAACAAATAATATGCATTTATCGTCATTGACAAAATATATGTTAATTCGTACCATAAACCCGTCTACTTTTATAACTATCAACAGAAAAATATTGCTACATTAAAACGACATTCGTAGCGACTACTGCGATAAATCTGTTCAATCTAGAAAATAATTACTTATAAATCTGTAACGTGGTTATGAAATAATGCACTCATGCAAAATATGAAGCTTATACGCTCAGTAATTCCCGAGAAAATAGACAATATCATTGGCCAACTATATATTTACGAACTTTTATAACTAGTACTACATTCAGCAATTACATATTGTCCAGCCTGACATTCTAGTACTAGATTCAGTGTCACATACTGACAATTTTCATCGCTATTTATCAATCTTTACTCCTCCTCAGCATCAGCGAGCAAGAAATACGTTCCAGATAGCTGTTGTAAGGTGAACGCAGACAAACTTCTATGCACCAGCATTAACTCCAAATCAACACAACCTGTACAGTTGAAGTATACTCAAGTTGCTGAAGAGAGTCCATATCTCTATTCCAAGGTGAGTCCATCAAAGAGATATACTATTTGTTTGTGAATAGATTTTCAAAAAATGTATTTTTGAATACACCATGCTAAATAAGAGACGGTCAATGGGACAGATTCAACTGTTGATTTTAGGAGACGGAATTGACGAGCTAATGAAGAACACGATGAAGGATCGATGACATGAAACAAGTTTCATTTGAATATAAACATTTTGGGCTCAAAGAGCGAAAAGAAATTTCAACATATATTACATCATTCAACTGTTCCATTACTATTATAGCTACTTCTACTGCTATTACTGTTACTACAACTGCTACTATTACTGTTACTACTACTACTGCTACTATTACTGTTACTAATACTACCATTACTGTTACTACTACTACTACTACTATTACTGTTACTACTACTGCTACTACCATTACTGTTACTACTACTGCTACTACCATTACTGTTACTACTACTACTACTATTACTGTTGCTACTACTGCTAATATTACTGATATATTTCTACGGATACTACTGTAGCTACTGCTACAACTATTATAACTGCACTTATTAATACAAAAACTACCATTTCTATTTCTACTACTACTGCAGTAATAACAACTATTACTATTAATAATACTACTACAATTACTACTGGAAATAGTACTATTACTAATACTGTTATTATTGTTATTGAAACCATTACTACTATTACTATACCGCTACCACTACTGCAAGTACTACTCCTACTAACTACTATTACTACTACTACAATTGGGAAAATCACTGTTAATACTTCACGTAATGATTGCTGTAACAAATAACTGGTTGTTGTAACAAATAACTGATTGTTGTAACAAATAACTGATTGTTGTAACAAATAACTGGTTGTTGTAACAAATAACTGGTTGTTGTAACAAATAACTGATTGTTGTAACAAATAACTGGTTCTTGTAACGAATAACTGATTTATGTAACAAAAATCTGATTGTCTATCTCTGACAGGGATGTTACGATCAGCTGGTAGATTTTGTTGACGATCGCATTCTTGCTATTGGAGGTATCGCTATTGCAATCATCGTTGTGATGGTAGGTCATTTTGTTGTCATCATCGTTGTGATGGTAGGTCATTTTGTTGTCATCATCGTTGTGATGGTAGGTCATGTTGAAGCTAATCAACAGATATCAGCACTATATTGAACATGTGCATGCCGTCATCAATCTTCATCTTCTTCTATCTGACGCCTGCTGGCAAACGATGATCACAAATAAAACATTTCATGTCCCCTTGTTAGTTTTTACTATTTTCCGTGGCGTAGCGTTTAATCATTCGTTTGGTATTCAAGAGGTAACGGCTCTAATCCCGCTTGCGTTGTTTTGTTTACAGAATTGGCTTCCTTATTTTCAGGTAGTCCTAGAGATAATCGCTTGAAGCTACGGTGTATGTGACATGACTGGTACTCTCGGTACTCGGCGCATCTTCGTTGAGTATTAAGGAATACATATGGGATAAAACGAGTACAATGAAGTCGATCCTCTAGCCATTTTGGTCCCTTTTTAGCCAAGATCTCTCTCTCCCTTTCTCTCTCTCTCTCTCTCTATATATATATATGTTCTTCTTCCCATAATACGTTCTTCAAGTGTTACCATCATGTCGTTTGTTAGATAAATGATAACTTTCTACTGTTTATGTGTGACAAAATCTTCGTTTCTACTGTGTCTTGTATCAGCACACCCACATTACTGCTGATCAGCACACCCACATTACTGCTGATCAGCACACCCACATTACACTGTTATAACTGTGGGTGTCTTGTATCTGCACATCCACATTCCCTGTTATAACTGTAGGTAAGACTCAAAATTCTTCTGAAAATCCATACATCTGCGTCATTGTTTTTCACCATCCTGTAATATATAAATGAAATATGCTTAATAAGTGGGTTAAGATACTACCACTGTTTTCGCCTTGGGCCTCGGTTTTGTGTGTTTGCATGTGTGTAAACGACTTTATTCGTCTTCGCCCTCGGTTTCGTGCGTTTACTTGTGTGCAGACGACTTTATTTATTTAGATTGTGGCACATATTTTTTGTTAAACTGAGATATTTAGCGTTAAGTCGTTTAAATGTCGTGGAGGATTGACGTTTCTGTAATCAAGTTTCCCCATAGTACTCTGTCCATCTCACAAGAGACATGCCTGAGTAGATCTCATAGAATTTACCTCAATTGTTTTCAAGAGATAATCCCTAGGGATCTCTAAAATAATTCATCGTGTAAACAAAACATGTTAAGCCAGATTTGAACAAGAATCCCCTACAGAACCAACGAGTTCATCTCTATGCCACGGAGATCAGAAATATGGAATACATGAGAATAAGAAATCGAATCGCTTAAGATATTGCTAGGAAAAGGATTCAACAACAGAACCGAACCGTCCGCATCTTAAACAGAGATTGAGACCGTCTAGCTATGAGCAGACACTTCAACTTGCGATAACTGTGGAATAAAATTTATCTGTGGTATTCGAAGTATTGAACGCAAAACAACGTTGTAGTCTAAAGGCGGAAGAACGATAACCGCTGCCACGTAAATGGAAATACCCAACTTCATATGATAATTGGGTGTTTTAAGGATAGAAAATATGGTACTTTCTTGGTTCAGCGGTCATACACATTTATTAAACAAACTATGGTACTTTCTTGGTTCAGCGGTCATACACATTTATTAAACAAACTATGGTAATTTCTTGGTTCAGCGGTCATACACATTTATTAAACTATGGTACTTTCTTGGTTCAGCGGTCATACACATTTATCAAACTATGGTACTTTCTTGGTTCAGCGGTCATACACATTTATCAAACTATGATACTTTCTTGGTTCAGCGGTCATACACATTTATCAAACTATGGTACTTTCTTGGTTCAGCGGTCATACACATTTATTAAACAAACTATGGTACTTTCTTGGTTCAGTGGTCATACACATTTATTAAACAAACTATGGTACTTTCTTCGCCAACTCCATTCAGAAATTTGTTTTGAACATCTCCGCAAAATGGAGCTGTCAAATAATATGAGATAATGCAAAAATTGGACGTACAGTCAGAGTCAGACTTTCCAAAACAACAATAACAGTCACTCGATTAAAACGACAACATGACTATCACAGCCAGGAAATATGTACCAGAAGCTTTATAAACGAAAATCGGTTACAGTTGTGTGCCTGCACACGGGACACATCCGATTGTGACACAATCTATATATAACAGAAATACGAGATTGCGTAAGACCAGATATGTGCACATGAACTTCACCGGCGTGACAGAATCAATTAAACTAGATGATAATATACTAGACAACGTTTCAAATTTCGTATATTTGGGAAGCAAGATAACAGCAGACAGTGATACCAATTCAGAAATCAAGACTCAAAACCCTCTCCCCTCCAACGTCTTTAACAGACTCAAACATCGAAGATCGCAAGTAAACACATCAAACTGCGACTATTCAATGCAAGTGTTATTCCATCATTGACATATGGATGTGAAAGTTGGAAATCTACCGCAATATTGGATAATGGATTAGTTGGCTTTGTGAATAAATGCCTCATAAAAATCACAAATACTAATTGGAAAGACTTCAAATCAAACGACATACTAAGAGAGGAGACAAACAAGAATACAAGACGAACGTCATCAGAAAACGCCGCTGGACATACATCGGCCACGTAATTAGAATGAAGAAAGACAGAATTCCACGACATGTCTTCATGTGGACACCAGACGGGGAAAGAAAACAGGGAAGACCAAAAACAACGCTCAGAAGAACATTTATGAAGAATTAAAATAAACAGGCATAAATGCACAAGACCTGCAATCCCTACCAACTGACCGGCAGACATGGAGAACTATGACATCCTCCCTATGTGCGAAACTTAGCAAAAGAGGAACTGACTGACTGACAGATATATGCATTTGTGCTATCAGCGGTATGACAGCAGATCAAATCTTATAGATCTAGCCATCTTCTGACAGTGAATGTAGAAACATATGAAACCCATCTTAATGTCTTCTTTCACCAAGTACATCTTGCTAAGTTTGCAAATAATGTAGTTAATCTTGTAAACATAAATTCTTATTTATTTTCAAGAAAGCCTTTAGGTCCTTGTAGTACGAATATGAATGTTCTGTGTTTGTGTTTCTGAGGATACTTACATACGGAATGTTCGCTGATGTTGTAATGGTCATTGTTTTGATGGTCCGTTCTCAGTGACTTGAGTACACAGGTTGAATGTCTTGACGTGATAACATCTTCTTTATTTTGTGGAATCTGGTTGGTCAAGTACGGAAAACCTGTGTACTTGAGTTGCAAGGTCATTTGGTGCCACTAGAACGGAGCTAGTTCAATTCCAGTCAGCAGTAAGAATTATTTTCATTTACCTTCATGCTTCCTATGTGAATTTACTCGAGTTTTATCAGAAACTAAATTGGTAACAAACGAATAATGTTCTTCTTTGTTTCATCCCCAGTTTTTATGCGTGATCTTCGCCATATGTGTGTGTACACACATCGACAAGCACAGCCTGGTAGTGTAACGTCCACACGTCCAGACAATGATCTAGAAACTGCAAAATGACTACATTCCTAATAAACAGCTATACGGACTGTTCTATCAGACACGGACTGTTCTATCAGACACGGACTGTTCTATCAGACACGGACTGTTCTATCAGACACGGACTGTTCTATCAGACACGGACTGTTCTATCAGACACGGACTGTTCTATCAGACACGGACTGTTCTATTAGACACGGACTGTTCTATCAGACACGGAATGTTCTATCAGACACGGACTGTTCTATCAGACATATACACCAATAATGATTCATATATTTTTGAAAATGTATTCTGCTGCCACAAAAAGTTAATGTTGTTTTTTTATAATTTGTATATTATCTATGTACCTTGAACTTGTAACTCTATACAAATGTAATTTGTATATTGTTTTTGTATGTTTAATTTCTATCTCTATAAGCTGATACTAACACTGCGCCTAGACCCATCGCTTTACCCAGATAGCCAATAAATAATCAAATTATATTGCAATATTTAAATATATAAAGTTTGAAAGTTCCTAGGAAAGAAAAAGTTAATAAGGAAATAATGAAAGCACGTAATAATGTGTTACATTGTGTAACAACGGGAAGTAATAATGTGTTACTTTGTGTAACAACGGGAAGTAATAATGTGTTACTTTGTGTAACAAACAGCACGTAATAGATTACTGTGACTGTTTCCAACAGCGAGTAATACTTCACTACTTTGTCTGTGTAACAACAGCACGTAATAATTCACTGCTTTGTCTGTGTAACAACAGCACGTAATGTCTTACGTTGACAGCACTTTCTACTGTTCTTTGTCTCCGGTATAGACTATAATATATTTTAATATCAACATCACAAGACCAACTACAGCAACACATAGAAAGAAAAAATTGTCTGATGGCAAGACTGTAAGCCCGTATATTGTCTGATGGCACGACTGTAATCCCGCATATAGGCTGTTGACAAGACTGTAAGCCCGTATATTGTCTGATGGCACGACTGTAATCCCGTATATTGTCTGATGGCAAGACTGTAATCCCGTATATTGTCTGATGGCACGACTTAATCCCGTATATTGTCTGATGGCAAGACTGTAAACCCGTATATTGTCTGATGGCACGACTTAATCCCGTATATTGTCTGATGGCAAGACTGTAAACCCGTATATTGCATGATGACAAGACTGCACTCAAAAATAAAACATGTCCACGAAATAAAATATACTCCTTGGATTTCGTTGCGACTGGATTACTAGAACCACGACCGTCACAATTTTTGTAATTGCTGTAAATCTCTGATATAGCCAAATTGAATTACCTTCAGTGGATGAAAGTAGCATATCTCACCATTAGAGGCACATTTTGCTCAGGGGCGCGCGGTAGATTGTCTGAGTATGATATAAATCTTCGAAATGTTGCCCATTAAATGTTTATACAAATTATTTAATGGTTCATAGTGTATTTTTATTTCGCCACTTAAGCGGCTCTCTTATGCTACAGTTATGGATTTTGATAGTTCTCCTAACCTGCTGAATAAACAACCTGCTGACTACGCAAGAAACAGAGTGTGTGTTATGTACAAGTTTTGTCCAGAAGTTTTTTATTTTGCTAAAAAATCAAACTACATAGTGCAGTTAGATTGTCGTAATGAAACTAATATCACAATTATATTTTATTGCTGAAACTCTGTAGCAGTGGTTCTCAAAGTGGTCTATTTGAACCCCCCCCCCCCACCCCTATGGGAGATTCACGTTGACGTCTAGATTAGTAGTGCAGTTGTTTGAAGAAAATGACGATAACTTTCATCAATTACTTCTATACAATAAAATGCGCGGTCTCTGGAACGGCTCATGTTTAACAATATCATTTTCACTTTTGAGACCATTTTATATTTTTGGGATACTAGATATCCCATTATGAAAGAAAATTTAATCAGATCTAAAACAGACATTGTTTATTGTTTTGTTTTCTAAATTTAATGAGGTTAACTTGCAGTTACAAGATAACAGTATTGGTTTTATTTTATTTTTTTAAACAGTTCATCATTGCAACGTTTCTTGCCGAAATAAATCTCATGATACTAACCATTGAACGGCGCGAATTTTTTCGAAATTTTCCCACCTTGTCACTGACAAATGTCCAGGATGATGATATTTTGATCTGAGTTCAACATTTAAATGTCCTTCAAACATACTTTAAAACCAGGTTTGAAGATATTTTGACTATGGAAATACCACAGTGGATTGCCAATCCATACGGCGATATGGAAGAATGGGAAGTCATACAATAAGACATGATCGGAATAAGCAATAAAGAAAAACTAAAGCTGCAGTTCAGAAAGGTGTATCAGCAGTTTTGGCTTCAGAATGATATACATTGTGCATATCCCGCATAATTAGCTATTGCAAGAAAGTGTTCCATCTTCATTCCTCGCGGACGGGGGTTTTAACACAGTTGCCAATCGTCTTACGATAAAAATAAATTCAATGCAATCATTGGATGTGAAGATTTAAGATTATGCCTCACAAATTTGAAGCCAAATATTGAACATTTTCTAACATATCATCAGGTTTATTCCTCTGATAAACAGCATTATTTGTGTATTTATTTTGTGTAAGAATTTTACTAAACACTGATTTGTTTCATTAGAAAATCAAAATATTTACTTGCATTATTTCAATAAAGGTATGAACATAACTTGGAAATGTTCTCATGTTTATGTAATTGTCACCTCTACACAAAGAAAAGTCTACCAAAATTAGCAGCACCGTGTCAGCTGTCAAAAACACATGTAAAGTTAATATGTTTAGGGAAATTCAATATTTGACAAACATGGGAAACACAAATATTGGCAAGTGGGCTACGGGGTAAAAATGTCTGGGAACCACTGCTCTATAGTATAGTTATTTTTTCTATAATGTAAGTATGTGGTATAGTTATTTTATTCTATAATGACATTATATAGTAGAATTATGTTTCCTTAACGGAACTCTATAGTATAGTTATATTTTCTGAATGCAAGTCTATACGCATGTACAATTGTATATTCTCAATGTAAGCTCTTAAGACTACACCTTTCCACCATCACTATGGATACATTTATACATTGATGGATTTTCTAAAAATTCGGTTAAAAATGGGGAGCAGGCATATTGATAAAACGTAAAGGATAACTCGCTATCAATTTCCACTGAGAAATATTACAGAAACTCCATGCTGAAGCGAAAAGCTCCCAGACAGGCATTGAATACATTCATTGGATGCAACGTTCAGACAGAGATAACAATTGCTGTTCTCACAGCATGCCTCTCAGTAATTGAAACCTAACGGAGCCAGAATACTAGAGACGTATATGCATCAGTGAACTCACTGGAAAGTTAGCCAAATGTTACAAGAAGTGAACTCACTGGAAAGTTAGCTAAATGTTACAAGAGGTGAACTATCCAGTGGATACTAGTTCATTGTAACATCCTGGAAAATGAAGCTGCAGCCAAATTCGTCAAATAAAGTGGGTCATTGGAACATTGTGACAGAAAGTATTTACGAGGCAGCCAGAGCAACAATTAAAGCCGCTCTTACATCAATATGGGAGATCTAGCAACCAGATCAATGAGAAGGGCATGCCTACCATCAACTCTCCTGACAGGTGGTCATTTTCTGGATACGAACATGACATAACAGACTGCGTCACCTCCAAATCAGTAATACAAGACCGGCACTATTAGATTTGTGCGTCTGTGACAGCATCACTATGAGCCAAACACGTGTTGTAGACATGTCCAACGTATTACGAAGAATAGAACAGACTTGGCCATGTCTATCTCGTTTCATGCACAACTTACGTCACTGCTATCTTCATCTGAGTCATGTAGAAGGAACTCTGACATGGAGATTCAGAGCTTGAGTTAACTTCATTGCACGCAACATTGTACGCAACATTGCACGCAACATATGTACGCAACATTGTACGCAACATTTCACGCAACATATAAAGTAGAGTAGACAACTTGATTACCCACCTTCATAATGACATCTTACAATATGTATAACATATGGAAGTAATAATACAATTATGTGCTACTTTTTCAGACTCCGATAACTTAACTCTTGTTTCACAATGCATTAACATACTTCTCTGTCATATGTCAATAACATAGATTCTAAATCAGACCTCGATAACATAGATCATCTTTCATACCTCGATAACGTAACTCATGGTACAAACCTCCATAATATAACTCATTTTTCAGACCTTGTTCACATAACTCCTCTTTCAGACAGCAATAACATAACTCTTTCAGACCTTATTAACGTAACATAAGTCCACTATTGGCATCAATAACATATCTCTTTTTGACCTCGATAACATAACTCCTCTTTCAGATCACGATAACATAACTATTTTCGAACTCAGTACCATAACTCATGTCTTAAACTTTGTTATCATACTTCCTCGTTTAGACATCAATAACATGCAGACGAGATACTTGTTGTCAATCACTTAACACATGGTTGAAGCAGTTTTGCAGAACATTTCCTGTGCTTCATTCACGCTAGTTTACCTTACATTTACCCATGTCTATTGTGACGTAAACCACTACTAGCCGTCAGTATCCCATCTGCCTGTAACTTTGCAGTTGAAAACGATTGGCAGCTTCAAGGGGTGAACAGCTCCGAGTGGTGAACAGCTCCGAATGGTGGACAGCTCCGAGTGGTGAACAGTTCCAAGTTGTGAACAGAACCAAGTGGTAGACAGCTCCAAGTGGTTGACCGCTCCGAGTGGTGGACAGATTTAAGTAATCAGCAATTATTAATAAACAAACTTCCCTATGAAACTTTTAATGCTGATTTTACATGAAACCGTCACACTCTAGCTCCAAAATTTTCATTAAACTATCACTCATATCTAAATGTTGATAACACTCTGATGTCCATATCTTGACTAAACAATCACACTCTGATAAAAGTATCACTCTCTGGTGTTCACGTGTTAAAGAAACTATCACATGTGATGTTCACATATTAACGAAACTATCACACTCTGATATCCAAAGATTTCTAAATAAAACGGACGTCTCATTCTATGGGGTATATCAATGTGAACAAAATTGTTAAATAGATAAATTAATTTCAGCATAGACAAGGTTAGTCCAACAGTTTCAGATAAAACCACTGACCAGACAGCTGAGCACTTCTGGGAAGCCGTGTGCTATGACGCTGGTTCAGAAATCATCTTACCTCTTAATTAAAAGAGTTAATTAAATCTATCTATAATCACTATTAAGTTTTAATCTCACATATTATTTCAACATATCACATATCCATCTTGCATCTTAAGTGAATGTTCGAATAATTGTGTACACCCAAAACATTGTATTGATGCTAAATTGTAATAAACGTGCATAGTTGATATGTAGAGTGTACTACATTTGTGTTTTACTAAACAAACAACAATAAACTCTCTGTAAACATTGAGAGTTAAAGTTTGTTCATTTCTTTCCTTCATAATCTTATTTGTTTATAAGTCGATGTCACAAAACTATTAGTAGACTTCACAAAACTATTAGTAGACTTCACAAAACTATTAGTAGACTTCACAAAACTATTAGTAGACGTCACAAAACTATTAGTAGACTTCATACAACTATTAGTAGATGTCACAAAACTATTAGCAGTCTCATGATGCTTTAATCTCTTGATTCACAAAAATGAACATATAATGCATAAAACTAGTGCCAGTGTGGTGGTGATGATGGTTTAGATGATAATGAGGGTTACTTTAGTGACTATGGTGGTAAAGATGTTGATGACGATGAAAATTATGATGATAATGACGATGATTATGATTACGATAGTAACAGAGGAGTACGAGTGTATCAGTCTTATTCACTGAGTCAGGCAGTGCAATTGTTCCTTGAGCAGAGTAGTTTCATTGTTTCTTGAGAAAGGTAGTGTAATTGTTAACTCATCCAGGTAGCTTTCTTGTTCCCTGTTCCAGTTAGTGTAATCGTTTCCTGAGCCAGGAAATGCAATTCTTCCCTGAGCAAGGTAGTGTAATTGTTCTCTCAGTCAGTTAGTGTTAGTGTAAGTGTTCTCTCAGTCAGTTAGTGTTAGTGTAAGTGTTCTCTCAGTCAGTTAGTGTTAGTGTAAGTGTTCTCTCAGTCAGTTAGTGTTAGTGTAAGTGTTCTCTCAGTCAGTTAGTGTTAGTGTAAGTGTTCTCTCAGTCAGTTAGTGTTAGTGTAATTGTTCTCTCAGTCAGTTAGTGTTAGTGTAAGTGTTCTATCAGTCAGTTAGTGTTAGTGTAAGTGTTCTATCAGTCAGTTAGTGTTAGTGTAAGTGTTCTCTCAGTCAGTTAGTGTTAGTGTAAGTGTTCTCTCAGTCAGTTAGTGTTAGTGTAAGTGTTCTATCAGTCAGTTAGTGTTAGTGTAAGTGTTCTATCAGTCAGTTAGTGTTAGTGTAAGTGTTCTCTCAGTCAGTTAGTGTTAGTGTAAGTGTTCTATCAGTCAGTTAGTGTTAGTGTAAGTGTTCTATCAGTCAGTTAGTGTTAGTGTAAGTGTTCTATCAGTCAGTTAGTGTTAGTGTAAGTGTTCTATCAGTCAGTTAGTGTTAGTGTAAGTGTTCTATCAGTCAGTTAGTGTTAGTGTAAGTGTTCTATCAGTCAGTTAGTGTTAGTGTAAGTGTTCTCTCAGTCAGTTAGTATTAGTGTAAGTGTTCTCTCAGTCAGTTAGTGTTAGTGTAAGTGTTCTCTCAGTCAGTTAGTGTTAGTGTAAGTGTTCTCTCAGTCAGTTAGTGTTAGTGTAAGTGTTCTCTCAGTCAGTTAGTGTTAGTGTAAGTGTTCTCTCAGTCAGTTAGTGTTAGTGTAAGTGTTCTCTCAGTCAGTTAGTGTTAGTGTAATTGTTCTCTCAGTCAGTTAGTGTTAGTGTAAGTGTTCTATCAGTCAGTTAGTGTTAGTGTAAGTGTTCTATCAGTCAGTTAGTGTTAGTGTAAGTGTTCTCTCAGTCAGTTAGTGTTAGTGTAAGTGTTCTCTCAGTCAGTTAGTGTTAGTGTAAGTGTTCTATCAGTCAGTTAGTGTTAGTGTAAGTGTTCTATCAGTCAGTTAGTGTTAGTGTAAGTGTTCTATCAGTCAGTTAGTGTTAGTGTAAGTGTTCTCTCAGTCAGTTAGTGTTAGTGTAAGTGTTCTCTCAGTCAGTTAGTGTTAGTGTAAGTGTTCTATCAGTCAGTTAGTGTTAGTGTAAGTGTTCTCTCAGTCAGTTAGTGTTAGTGTAAGTGTTCTCTCAGTCAGTTAGTGTTAGTGTAAGTGTTCTATCAGTCAGTTAGTGTTAGTGTAAGTGTTCTCTCAGTCAGTTAGTGTTAGTGTAAGTGTTCTCTCAGTCAGTTAGTGTTAGTGTAAGTGTTCTCTCAGTCAGTTAGTGTTAGTGTAAGTGTTCTATCAGTCAGTTAGTGTTAGTGTAAGTGTTCTCTCAGTCAGTTAGTGTTAGTGTAAGTGTTCCCTGAGACAGTTAGTTTAATCATTCCCTGAGCCAGGTAGTGTAATTTTTCCTGAACCTGGTAATATAATTTTTCCTTGAGCCAGGTAGTGTAATTTTTCCTGAACCTGGTAATATAATTTTTCCTTGAGCCAGGTAGTGTAATTTTTCCTGAACCTGGTAATATAATTTTTCCTTGAGCCAGGTAGTGTAATTTTTCCTGAACCTGGTAATATAATTTTTCCCTGAGCCAGGTAGTGTAATTGTTCCCTGAGCCAGGTAGCATAAGTGTTCCTTGAGCCAGGTAGTGTAATTGTTCCCTGAGCCAGGTAGTGTAATTGCTTCCTGAGCCAGGTAGTGTAATTGTTCCCTGAGCCAGGTAGTGTAATTGTTCCCTGAGCCAGGTAGTGTAATTGCTTCCTGAGCCAGGTAGTGTAATTGTTCCCTGAGCCACGTAGTGTAATTGTTTCCTGAGCCAGGAACTGTAATTGACCCTAGGCCATGTTACAGTAATTCTTCTTTCAGTTGTATCTGTTTTTCTCTGTGATATTATTTGTAATTGTCAATTATTCCAGATCTTCTATAAGTCCAATATGACTGACTTAATCTGGCTCTAGGTTGTAATGTCACTAGGTTGTATTGTCACAAATTTGTAATTTCACTAGGTTGTAATGTCACTAGGTTGTAATGTCACTAGGTTGTAATGTCACTAGGTTGCAATGTCACAAAATTGTAATGCAACTAGACTGTATTGTCCCAAAGTTATATGTCACTAAGTTGCATTGTCACAAAGTTGTAATGCAACAAAGTTGTAATGTTACACGGCTGTAATAGCACAATGTTGTAACGTCACAATTGTGTAATGTCACAAGATTGCAATTTCACAGGGTTGTAATTTCACCTTAGTATAATGTCACTAGAGTTTAATGTTATACGGGATATTGTCACATTTTTGCAATGTGTAATATCACAATCGTGTAATGTCACAAAGTTGCAATGTCAGAATCCCGTAATGTCACAAGATTAGAATGTCACAAGGTTGTAATGATACATGGGTGTATTGCCATATTGTTGAAATGTCATAAATTTAGAATGTCACAATGTTGTAATGTCACACACTGTTGTAATTTCACAAGCTGAACAATCTTCTATTCTGTCATGTTTTTAAAATCTAGGAGAGTGCTGAAGATAAATGTTTTCTTACAATATAGGAAATCTCTCTCCCCACCCCCCCTCCCCGATGTAATTGTAATGTAACTAGGTTGTATTGTTACACGGCTGTAATGTCACAATCATGTAATGTCACACAATGATGTAATTTCACAAGCTGAACAGTCTTCTGTTCTGTGTCATTTTCTTACAATCTAGGACAGTGCTGAAGATAAAAGTTTTATCACAATATAGGAAATCTCCCCCCCCCCCCGCGATTAATTAGATTAATATTTTCTGCGACATGCATTTCATTTAACAGTTTTACACCCCCATCCATGCCCCATGTAACAGTTTTACAACCCCATCCATGCCCCATGTAACAGTTTTACAACCTCATCCATGCCCCATGTAACTCTGCTAAGGTAGCACTGCTCACAATTAGCAGCAACCAATACTCTCGTTGTATTAACTCTGGCCTTAATTAATTTTACGTGTTATTTCCCTTGACTGTCATAGTAAGTCGCGGGTTTCCCTATCAATATGTCCAACCCAAAGCAAATAATTTTCTGTGGGTTGCCAGCTGGGACAACACACTTTTACATCATTGACTATACATCAATTTTCATTCGAGTTTTATATCCATATGTTCCTTTGTGATAGTGAATTGTCAACAATGAAAACCAAAGCACATATAAATGTGCATTAACAAGCATTTCACTGAGAAGGAATTTGGAAGTATGTTTGCAGTGCTACTTCATAATATGTGTTTTTCCCATAGTCGTAGGCGAACCCTATGAAAGGGTCGTTCGACCCCGTAATGGATTAACCGCTAATCTAACTAAACCGCGAGGGATATTTCCAACACCTTTTGTGAATAGAGCTGTAATGTGAAAAAGTACCCAAAATAAGACACACAATAGCAGTATGTGTTGCAGGTAGGGAGTACATAAGTTTGCACAGCAATATTTTCACAACTACTTAGTTATTAATTTGACACGCTGTGGTAATTATCACTTATTTGTTTTCTTACTGCGTCCACTTTGTCGGACATTATCTGACATTTTGATCAACTATGCCAACTAACCAACTATCACAGAATTAAAAGTTTTCCATGATAAAACTATGATTACTGAATATTTCAAGTGTAGGGGGTATTTCGTGTAGGCCTATGCAAAATACGTATTTAAAAAATTGAAAAGTTGTATAACAATATTTCTATGAACGGGATACACTACGTGGAACACTTCATGAACACTTCGTGACTTCGTGGAACACTTCGTGGAACACTTCATGAACACTTCGTGACTTCGTGGAACACTTCATGAACACTTCGTGACTTCGTGGAACACTTCGTGGAACACTTCATGGTGACTTCGTGGAACACTTCATGAACACTTCGTGACTTCGTGGAACACTTCGTGGAACACTTCGTGGAACACTTCATGAACACTTCGTGACTTCGTGGAATACTTCATGACTTCGTGGAACACTTCATGAACACTTCGTGACTTCGTGGAACACTTCGTGGAACACTTCGTGGAACACTTCATGAACACTTCGTGACTTCGTGGAACACTTCATGACTTCGTGGAACACTTCGTGGAACACTTCGTGGAACACTTCGTGGAAAACTTCGTGGAACACTTCGTGGAACACTTCGTGGAACACTTCATGACTTCGTGGAACACTTCGTGGAACACTTCGTGGAACACTTCGTGGAACACTTCGTGGAACACTTCGTGGAACACTTCGTGGAACACTTCATGACTTCGTGGAACACTTCATGAACACTTCGTGACTTCGTGGAACACTTCGTGGAACACTTCATGAACACTTCGTGACTTCGTGGAACACTTCATGAACACTTCGTGACTTCGTGGAACACTTCGTGGAACACTTCGTGGAACACTTCGTGGAACACTTCATGAACACGTCGTGACTTCGTGGAACACTTCGTGGAACACTTCATGAACACTTCGTGGAACACTTCGTGAACACTTCGTGGAACACTTCATGGAACACTTCGTGGAACACTTCGTGGAACACTTCATGACTTCGTGGAACACTTCATGAACACTTCGTGACTTCGTGGAACACTTCGTGGAACACTTCATGAACACTTCGTGACTTCGTGGAACACTTCGTGGAACACTTCATGAACACTTCGTGACTTCGTGGAACACTTCATGAACACTTCGTGACTTCGTGGAACACTTCGTGGAACACTTCGTGGAACACTTCGTGGAACACTTCATGAACACTTCGTGACTTCGTGGAACACTTCGTGGAACACTTCATGAACACTTCGTGACTTCGTGGAACACTTCATGAACACTTCGTGACTTCGTGGAACACTTCATGACTTCGTGGAACACTTCATGAACACTTCGTGACTTCGTGGAACACTTCATGAACACTTCGTGACTTCGTGGAACACTTCATGACTTCGTGGAACACTTCGTGGAACACTTCGTGGAACACTTCATGACTTCGTGGAACACTTCGTGGAACACTTCATGGAACACTTCATGACTTCGTGGAACACTTCGTGGAACACTTCGTGGAACACTTCATGACTTCGTGGAACACTTCATGAACACTTCGTGACTTCGTGGAACACTTCGTGGAACACTTCATGAACACTTCGTGACTTCGTGGAACACTTCATGAACACTTCGTGACTTCGTGGAACACTTCATGACTTCGTGGAACACTTCATGAACACTTCGTGACTTCGTGGAACACTTCATGAACACTTCGTGACTTCGTGGAACACTTCATGACTTCGTGGAACACTTCGTGGAACACTTCGTGGAACACTTCATGACTTCGTGGAACACTTCGTGGAACACTTCATGGAACACTTCATGACTTCGTGGAACACTTCGTGGAACACTTCGTGGAACACTTCGTGACTTCGTGGAACACTTCATGAACACTTCGTGACTTCGTGGAACACTTCGTGGAACACTTCATGAACACTTCGTGACTTCGTGGAACACTTCGTGGAACACTTCATGACTTCGTGGAACACTTCGTGGAACACTTCGTGGAACACTTCATGACTTCGTGGAACACTTCATGAACACTTCGTGACTTCGTGGAACACTTCGTGGAACACTTCATGAACACTTCGTGACTTCGTGGAACACTTCATGACTTCGTGGAACACTTCGTGGAACACTTCGTGGAACACTTCGTGGAACACTTCGTGGAACACTTCGTGGAACACTTCATGACTTCGTGGAACACTTCATGAACACTTCGTGACTTCGTGGAACACTTCGTGGAACACTTCATGAACACTTCGTGACTTCGTGGAACACTTCATGAACACTTCGTGACTTCGTGGAACACTTCGTGGAACACTTCGTGGAACACTTCGTGGAACACTTCATGAACACTTCGTGACTTCGTGGAACACTTCGTGGAACACTTCATGAACACTTCGTGGAACACTTCGTGAACACTTCGTGGAACACTTCATGGAACACTTCGTGGAACACTTCGTGGAACACTTCATGACTTCGTGGAACACTTCATGAACACTTCGTGACTTCGTGGAACACTTCGTGGAACACTTCATGAACACTTCGTGACTTCGTGGAACACTTCGTGGAACACTTCATGAACACTTCGTGACTTCGTGGAACACTTCATGAACACTTCGTGACTTCGTGGAACACTTCATGAACACTTCGTGACTTCGTGGAACACTTCTTGACTTCGTGGAACACTTCATGAACACTTCGTGACTTCGTGGAACACTTCATGAACACTTCGTGACTTCGTGGAACACTTCATGACTTCGTGGAACACTTCGTGGAACACTTCGTGGAACACTTCATGACTTCGTGGAACACTTCGTGGAACACTTCATGGAACACTTCATGACTTCGTGGAACACTTCGTGGAACACTTCGTGGAACACTTCATGACTTCGTGGAACACTTCGTGGAACACTTCGTGGTACACTTCGTGGAACACTTCATGAACACTTCGTGACTTCGTGGAACACTTCGTGGAACACTTCATGAACACTTCGTGACTTCGTGGAACACTTCATGAACACTTCGTGACTTCGTGGAACACTTCTTGACTTCGTGGAACACTTCATGAACACTTCGTGACTTCGTGGAACACTTCATGAACACTTCGTGACTTCGTGGAACACTTCATGACTTCGTGGAACACTTCGTGGAACACTTCGTGGAACACTTCATGACTTCGTGGAACACTTCGTGGAACACTTCATGGAACACTTCATGACTTCGTGGAACACTTCGTGGAACACTTCGTGGAACACTTCATGACTTCGTGGAACACTTCATGAACACTTCGTGACTTCGTGGAACACTTCGTGGAACACTTCATGAACACTTCGTGACTTCGTGGAACACTTCGTGGAACACTTCATGAACACTTCGTGACTTCGTGGAACACTTCGTGGAACACTTCATGAACACTTCGTGACTTCGTGGAACACTTCATGAACACTTCGTGACTTCGTGGAACACTTCATGACTTCGTGGAACACTTCGTGGAACACTTCGTGGAACACTTCATGACTTCGTGGAACACTTCGTGGAACACTTCGTGGAACACTTCATGACTTCGTGGAACACTTCGTGTAACACTTCGTGGAACACTTCATGACTTCGTGGAACACTTCATGAACACTTCGTGACTTCGTGGAACACTTCGTGGAACACTTCATGAACACTTCGTGACTTCGTGGAACACTTCGTGGAACACTTCATGACTTCGTGGAACACTTCGTGGAACACTTCGTGGAACACTTCATGACTTCGTGGAACACTTCATGAACACTTCGTGACTTCGTGGAACACTTCGTGGAACACTTCATGAACACTTCGTGACTTCGTGGAACACTTCATGACTTCGTGGAACACTTCGTGGAACACTTCGTGGAACACTTCATGACTTCGTGGAACACTTCGTGGAACACTTCGTGGAACACTTCATGACTTCGTGGAACACTTCGTGGAACACTTCGTGGAACACTTCATGACTTCGTGGAACACTTCATGAACACTTCGTGACTTCGTGGAACACTTCGTGGAACACTTCATGAACACTTCGTGACTTCGTGGAACACTTCGTGGAACACTTCATGAACACTTCGTGACTTCGTGGAACACTTCATGAACACTTCGTGACTTCGTGGAACACTTCGTGGAACACTTCATGAACACTTCGTGACTTCGTGGAACACTTCGTGGAACACTTCGTGGAACACTTCGTGGAACACTTCGTGGAACACTTCGTGGAACACTTCATGACTTCGTGGAACACTTCGTGGAACACTTCGTGGAACACTTCGTGGAACACTTCATGGAACACTTCGTGGAACACTTCATGACTTCGTGGAACACTTCATGAACACTTCGTGACTTCGTGGAACACTTCGTGGAACACTTCATGAACACTTCGTGACTTCGTGGAACACTTCGTGGAACACTTCATGAACACTTCGTGGAACACTTCATGACTTCGTGGAACACTTCGTGGAACACTTCGTGGAACACTTCATGAACACTTCGTGGAACACTTCATGAACACTTCGCGGAACACTTCATGGAACACTTCGTGGAACACTTCGTGACTTCGTGGAACACTTCGTGGAACACTTCGTGGAACACTTCGTGGAACACTTCATGGAACACTTCATGACTTCGTGGAACACTTCGTGGAACACTTCGTGGAACAATTCGTGAACACTTCATGAACACTTCATGAACACTTCGTGACGTCGTGGAACACTTCATGGAACACTTCGTGGAACACTTCGTGGAACACTTCTTGGAACACTTCATGGACACTTCGTGACTTCGTGGAACACTTCGTGTAACACTTCATGAACACTTCGTGACTTCGTGGAACACTTCGTGGAACACTTCATGAACACTTCGTGAACACTTCTTGGAACACTTCATGGACACTTCGTGAACACTTCGTGGAACACTTCATGAACACTTCGTGGAACACTTCTTGGAACACTTCATGGACACTTCGTGACTTCGTGGAACACTTCGTGTAACACTTCATGAACACTTCGTGACTTCGTGGAACACTTCGTGGAACACTTCATGAACACTTCGTGACTTCGTGGAACACTTCGTGGAACACTTCATGAACACTTCTTGGAACACTTCATGGACACTTCGTGACTTCGTGGAACACTTCGTGTAACACTTCATGAACACTTCGTGACTTCGTGGAACACTTCGTGGAACACTTCATGAACACTTCATGAACACTTCGTGACTTCGTGGAACACTTCGTGGAACACTTTGTGGAACACTTCGTGGAACACTTCATGAACACTTCATGACTTCGTGGAACACTTCGTGGAACACTTCGTGGAACACTTCATGAACACTTCATGACTTCGTGGAACACTTCGTGGAACACTTCATGAACACTTCATGAACACTTCGTGACTTCGTGGAACACTTCGTGGAACACTTCGTGGAACACTTCGTGGAACACTTCGTGGAACACTTCATGAACACTTCATGAACACTTCGTGACTTCGTGGAACACTTCGTGGAACACTTCGTGGAACACTTCGTGGAACACTTCATGAACACTTCATGGAACACTTCATGGAACACTTCGTGGAACACTTCATGGAACACTTCGTGGAACACTTCGTGGAACACTTCATGGAACACTTCGTGACTTCGTGGAACACTTCGTGGAACAATTCGTGACTTCGTGGAACACTTCGTGGAACACTTCGTGGAACACTTCGTGGAACACTTCGTGGAACACTTCATGAACACTTCATGGAACACTTCATGGAACACTTCGTGGAACACTTCATGGAACACTTCGTGGAACACTTCGTGGAACACTTCATGGAACACTTCGTGACTTCGTGGAACACTTCGTGGAACACTTCGTGACTTCGTGGAACACTTCGTGGAACACTTCGTGGAACACTTCGTGGAACACTTCGTGGAACACTTCGTGGAACACTTCGTGGAACACTTCATGACTTCGTGGAACACTTCGTGGAACACTTCGTGGAACACTTCATGAACATTTCATGACTTCGTGGAACACTTCGTGGAACACTTCGTGGAACACTTCATGAACACTTCATGACTTCGTGGAACACTTCGTGGAACACTTCGTGGAACACTTCATGAACACTTCATGACTTCGTGGAACACTTCGTGGAACACTTCATGAACACTTCATGACTTCGTGGAACACTTCGTGGAACACTTCATGGAACACTTCATGAACACTTCGTGACTTCGTGGAACACTTCATGAACACTTCGTGACTTCGTGGAACACTTCGTGGAACACTTCATGAACACTTCGTGGAACACTTCATGAACACTTCGTGGAACACTTCATGAACACTTCGTGGAACACTTCATGAACACTTCGTGACTTCGTGACTTCGTGGAACACTTCGTGGAACACTTCATGAACACTTCGTGACTTCGTGGAACACTTCGTGGAACACTTCATGAACACTTCGTGGAACACTTCATGAACACTTCGTGGAACACTTCATGAACACTTCGTGGAACACTTCATGAACACTTCGTGGAACACTTCATGAACACTTCGTGGAACACTTCATGAACACTTCATGACTTCGTGGAACACTTCGTGGAACACTTCGTGGAACACTTCGTGGAACACTTCGTGGAACACTTCGTGGAACACTTCATGAACACTTCATGACTTCGTGGAACACTTCGTGGAACACTTCATGAACACTTCGTGACTTCGTGGAACACTTCGTGGAACACTTCGTGGAACACTTCATGGAACACTTCGTGACTTCGTGGAACACTTCATGGAACACTTCGTGACTTCGTGGAACACTTCGTGGAACACTTCATGGAACACTTCGTGGAACACTTCATGGAACACTTCGTGGAGCACTTCATGAACACTTCGTGACTTCGTGGAACACTTCGTGGAACACTTCGTGACTTCGTGGAACACTTCGTGGAACACTTCGTGGAACACTTCGTGGAACACTTCATGACTTCGTGGAACACTTCGTGGAACACTTCGTGGAACACTTCATGAACACTTCATGACTTCGTGGAACACTTCGTGGAACACTTCATGAACACTTCATGACTTCGTGGAACACTTCGTGGAACACTTCGTGGAACACTTCATGAACACTTCATGACTTCGTGGAACACTTCGTAGAACACTTCGTGGAACACTTCGTGGAACACTTCATGAACACTTCATGACTTCGTGGAACACTTCGTGGAACACTTCGTGGAACACTTCATGAACACTTCGTGACTTCGTGGAACACTTCGTGGAACACTTCATGAACACTTCGTGACTTCGTGGAACACTTCGTGGAACACTTCATGAACACTTCGTGGAACACTTCATGAACACTTCGTGGAACACTTCATGAACACTTCGTGGAACACTTCATGAACACTTCGTGACTTCGTGACTTCGTGGAACACTTCGTGGAACACTTCATGAACACTTCGTGACTTCGTGGAACACTTCGTGGAACACTTCATGAACACTTCGTGGAACACTTCATGAACACTTCGTGGAACACTTCATGAACACTTCGTGGAACACTTCATGAACACTTCGTGGAACACTTCATGAACACTTCATGAACACTTCATGAACACTTCGTGGAACACTTCATGAACACTTCGTGGAACACTTCATGAACACTTCGTGACTTCGTGGAATACTGTAATGCTTCATTCGAGGGAAAATAGTAAATATTTCTACAAAAACTGAAATGGTGAAAATTAATAAAAGTCGGATAAATACTGAACATTTCATTTGAGAAAACTAACTGAAGTGACTTACATACAAACTTACGTACACGTGTGTTCCCAGTGGCGAGCTACGGCTGTGAAACATAGACAATAAATAAAACTACAGCCAAGAGAATAGAGGCCTTCCAAATGAAGTTCTATAGAAGAGTCGTGAGAATACTCTGGGCAGCAAGAAAAAACAACCAAGACTTGTTAGAAAATATCAACGTTCAAGAAGGCTGACTTTTAAACAGACTATTAGGAAGGATGTAAGGTGTTTGGTCAAGTGAAGAGACATGAAAAAGTGTTGTCGGAGGGGACGATAGAAGGCAGTAGAGGCAGGGGCCGACCAAGATGCCGTTAGAAAGAGATATTCAGGAATGCATGCAAATGTCGTTAGATGAAGCCTGATAACTTACCAGAGACCTCGGAAATTTCTGCAGATTGTGAAGAAATAGTACGTACTGGAAATAATATATGACATGACAGATAAACTCAAACTAAATAAGAGAAATATATACCTTGAATAATGCACATGTTATTTTTATTTACACAATTATTTATTTATTTTTGATGGTGGCGGGAGGTAAAAATGGCTTTCACAAATTTAAATACATGCATAAAATCACACAAATCGTGAATCACCGTAACATTTTTTTTTAAATGTCTAGCTTTAAATAAAATCAAGTGTTACAATTGTGAACATAAAAAGAGAATCAAGTGTTACAATTGTGAACATAAGAAGAGAATCAAGTGTTACAATTGTGAACATAACAAGAGAATCAAGTGTTACAATTGTGAACATAAAAACAATATATTTGAGCGGAGTTTGTTTGTCTTACAACAAAAACTAGGATATGTGAAATAGTGTGTCTACAAACTAGTAGGCGAAACAACATAAACAACAAAAAAACCATCATAGGCCATATAACATAAACACCTAGGCACGCAGACTAGAGGACCACGCAATTTAAGATATCCCACACAGAGCACATGACCACAACAAGAAAAGTAAATATCGTGGACATATTGAGTGAAAAATGAGTAACACATTCACGTGTTGTGTGAACTCGTAATAAAGTTACCAGGATTAGTGTCATTGTTCGTGAACATGGCCATCAGTTAAACAGAAGTACGTTGAATTGTCTAAACCTGGGACATTTTTCATTCTTGGACATAATACTTAAAGGTTACATCCAGTAGGGAGGGGAGTGGAGGAGTGGAGGGGGGTTTACGTGTGGGCACTGATGATTAATGCGATGATGGAGTAAAAACCGCACTTTCCCAGTAGCTATAGCACCATTGCTCGTCCTTACAAGAGCATGACCATATCAGCTCCTTCCTAGAGTCTGGGTGAGCAAATGGACAGTTTTTAGATAGTGGAGTCTGAGAACTGATGATTGTGGTGATGATGGAGTCAAAAATCGCTATCAATATGTCCATGACTTCATAATTTACAACAAGTACAGAAACATATTATAGCCTGCTTGAAATCATTCTGTACGTAGAATATAATGTGTGATTATCATCTCATCTATGTGACTTGTCCTTTAGAGAATGTTGTCCTCACTGGCACTCTGTAAGCATATCGGTTCCGTACAAGCTGTCCAGCCTATTCCAGTGTCATGTTCAGAAAATGTTCCATAACTTGTTAATATCGTAATCTTGGTCTGTTTTTTTGTTCTATTACCTGAAACATTTCCCTAGATGATTAATCTACCTAAACTATTGTGTCTTTATATATTGTCCACAAATGTTCAATTGTGTGTTGGTAGTTTTGAGGAGCTAGTCTTCTTCTATGTTCAGGACTTTCCGAACGTTTGCCTAGGTTCCTCGTTACGTCCATGAAGGTTCCTAAGCGACATTTGTATAACATGTCATTTCAAATGCCGATATTTTCATTTCATTGCGAATATCTTTGCCCATGTCTCACAACCACATGCTAACACTGGAATAGTGAATAACCTAACAAGGAGATACGTCCCTGTATCTCGTTGTTAGGTTGTTTTATTGTTTTATTCTGGTAACGCATCTACCTATTTTTATTTATCTTGATATTTGCCCTGTGTTACTCCGGCCACCTACTTCCTGTTTAGGTGCCCTACACTGGAACATTTATCCCTATGAATATTTCATCTGTGATGTCTTTGTTAACGGATGATGCTTCATTGAAGTCATGAGTTGGGACAAGCCAAACCGATATTTCAACAAAATTGGAAACCGTCTGTATAGTGTAGCACTGTCAATGTATGCCCGTAAATGCAAACATGTTCGTTTAATATGGTGTTATATCGTACCTTTTATATGAAAGTGATGCATGCAATGTATACAATGAAAGCTCAAAATAAAATGGAAGATAGATGTTGTTTTGGTTTGTTTAGAAAATCGAAAAATCATCACAGGAAGCCAAGAAACCAATGCAAAAATAAATTACAGCAAACATTAGAGATAGACAGTCAATATTTATAGAGCATGTTATTAGAAGAGTAAACAGTAACAACCGGGAAAAAAATAAGGGGATAAGAAACAAAGGAAGACAAAGAGAGAAGTTATTCGATGAGTTGTTATCATTGAATATGGACATTTTTACCAAGACAACAATAACAGCATAAAAAAGAAGAGTTGTGGAGAAATATGATCGCCTATGCCACTAGGCAACATAATTACTTGATAGACTGGACACTATGACAATGCAAATTAGAGGAACAATTATAGACAGGAAACTGGAAATCAAATGTAAGCAAATCGTATAGAGTTATCGCCTAACGTTGACATCTACTGATGGAGACGATTACTTATGGGTCGCTTCACAACCAACTAGTATTTTAGTAAGTTAGTTAGACTTCAATATGACAGGTTAAAAAAAACCCACCCTGTACATTTTGTGACAACAGCAAGGCATGCAGCTTTTATCTCACAGCCACAGGTATACACCTGCACTCCATAACCGAATAGATGTATCGATGATAGGTCAATTTATTTGACCAACTTTTATTTTGAAAAAAAGTGCATTGCTGTAACAGCTAACATTTCACCCTTTCCCCTTTTGTAAGTCATGCAAATTCACCCGGGCCCCTGTAGTAAGATATACAAATTCACCCCGTCCCGTGTAAGTAAGACATACAAACTCACCTCGCACCTGTAGTAAAACATGAAAATTAACCCGGGCCACTGTAGTGAGACATAAAAATTCACCTCACCCCTGTAATAAGGTATAAAAGTCATTATAATGCGAGGTATAAACCATCACCATATGTCACACGGTTTCCCGTAAATGCTCGTTTGTCTTAGTCAGCGGTTGACCAGAAACATAAGTGCTCAGCTGCCTAGTTACGGGTTGACAGGAAACAGCCAGACTTGCTTCGCCAACCACACTTGCTCAGTAGCAATGCCACCATTCCTCGTCCCAGAGCATGACCATATCACGCACTTCCTAGTCCCAGAGCATGACCATATCACACACTTCCTAGTGACTGGATGAACCAATGGAGTCAGTTTTATTTCAAACTACAAATTGAGCAAGGGGATTAGAAACCCGGGCTTGTTGGTCATGGGACGAATTAACCGCTAGAGAGGCTCATATTACACTGGAGAGGCTTCCTATTCTAAGAGATAAGGGCAGTCAACCTCGTCTATAACCTTCCTTGGTCATCTCTTTTCACATGCATGGTAAGTATAGCTATTATTTGCCTCCCATTCATATCCCGGTAACACAAGAGATGGTTATTATCAGATTTATTACGCGGTACCTGGCGCCTACAAAACCTCTGACACACGTGGCACAGACCGTATTTCTAGATGAATCGGTAATGTCAAACCGCACCCATTTAAATCTGTCTTTCGTTTCTAATTGATCGAATGCTATTCCACTATTTAATCTGATTATTGTAATTTTTTTGTTTAAATTATAATCTTTCTGTGTCTTTTTCGTTCTTGTTGTCAATGTAAGTGTGTGTAGTCATGCACAGATTATCAACCCCCAGTGTGCGTCATTGAAAGGATATTCAGGGTGTTTGCACATTAACTCTTTCAGTGCTGAACGCAACGTGACAGGCCAGAAATGAACGCCGCTATTGACTAAGAAGAATGCTTGCCAGCCAGCAGATACTGTGACAATCTTCGTGTAATTAAGGGTTTATTCAAGGGAGGGTCGGGACACCTGTGGCTGGGTTTTTTAATTTTGCAATGATGTTCAGTGAGTAAGGTCTACAGTTTGGTAGAATTATACTAAGTCAGTTTGAATTGCAAAATCTCAGAAAATGTGAGAAAAAACGGCAATTCTATTCACATTTTTCTCAAACTCCTGCTCAAACAAACACCATGTAGACCTACTATGGAAAATGGAATGTGTTGTTTCGTGCTGTGTAGCTAGAATATGATAGTCGCTTATTTCTGCCCGATACATCCGTATTCAGCAGGCTATTTTCGATAAAATTGAACTCTGGAAAAGGGTTGCGATTCTCAAACCGATTTAATCTTATCAAGACACAGGGCAGTGTTACCGTTCTAATTTTCAATGTCTGGTCCTGGCTATACAAGGGGAGGGGGGGGGGAGAATTAGTCAAAGCATACCAGGAACTAAATAGTCAATCAATCAAGTGTCATGTCGAGTGGCATAAGTGATCATGCTTTTTCACAACTACCTGTCTCTTTTGTTGTTAATAAATTCAGTTGGTGACATCGTTTTGTGCCAACCTATCTAGAAATGTATCTCTTTGTTGTCCTCTGTTCCTTCTTCCCTTGCTTTTTCCAGTGGTTACTAAATGTTCAAATTTTACTTTTCTCATCACATGCTCTAAAAATCTTGATTGTCTGCTTCTAATTTTTGCGTAATTTGTTGTTTTACTCCAGCATCGCTGAGAAGTTCTACATTCGTTTTTGTTTTCTTGGCTGCTCATGGAATTTTCATCATTCTTATTAAAAACCACATCTTCTTAGTTGCCTCAAGCTTATCTTCGGCACATGTGGTTACCGACCATGTTTCGCATCCATAAAGGATTGACTCAATATAACAGAATTCGAACTCGCGCATGTAATGACATTACTCCAATGCATAGAATGTTTTTCAGCTAAATAGTGGACAACGTATAATCCAAAACTCTTGTATAAAATTAATAACTAACAAAATCTGTTGAGTCAGGGTGAACAATAAGTCCTTGACATTTATTTTGAACGATAACAAAAGAATCACTCTTAAATTGGAATAGAAAAACTGCCTATTTCGTCCATGTGGTAACCAGGACTTGGACTTCTAATTTAGGGTGCACAGAATGAGGCCACTGTGTTATTTCCAGACATATCGTCGGAAGCGACTAAGGAAAGTTGTGTGGTACATTGACAACCAATCACCTTGTGACAAAAATCATCGTTGTGATATTTTGTCTGAATGTAATACTATTTTCTTCTATCAGACAATCACCTTGGTTGACGAAGAAATGCAGGACAGGGGACAATAAACATTTGTCCTTTTGAGACTGACTCCTAGGTGAAGGGGAATGCTAAATGTGCCATCACTTTGAGTGGAGGAACAAATCTGACAGAACAACGATGAGGATGTTGGTTCAGAAGTGCGTTATGTGCTCCTGGCAGGATTTGGTAATCCTGGGTTACTCAATTGCTTCTCTCCATAGACTAAACATGCATGCATAAATCTGCCTTATATATATGCATACATGTCCTTGTGATCTTATAAGAGTCCGGATTTCGCCTCAGTTGTGCAAAGAAGAATATTTGCTTTTGTCAGAAATGATATGGGCTGTCAAGAGCTACCTGCTCACAGCTAAAGGACTATTTCATCATCATCATGTGTCAAGAGCTACCTGCTCACAGCTAAAGGACTATTTCATCATCATCATGTGTCAAGAGCTACCTGCTCACAGCCAAATGACTATTTCATGATCATCATTTTTCTTCCTACCTACGACATGTCTACGACTCAGTGGCCACATGTCTTCTCAGCATAAGTAGAACAGCATGCTCCGGTTACCACACAGATGAACACTGGAGAAAACAATATAAAAGTGATCATTGGAATTCGCGTGAGATACAAGCATATAAGACTAATATCTCCAACTTTTCCCTTTTTCTCCTGTAAGAGCAAGCACAATAAACAAAGCATAACTTAATAATATGAAATATTTACAATAGAATTATTCTCTGCAGATCTGTGTTCTGCACGTGCGCCGTGAACTTGAAATAGCGTAAGTAGAATGTGGAAGTAATAAGTGATGTATATCAAATATAAGCAGGTCAATGAGGAAACAGAAAGGAAATGTATGCATTAAGGGTGTGGCATACAGAAAAGGATAACTCTTATCAGGGGACATAATTTAGATTTATTATGAGTTATGGTACTTGAGTACGGTAAATGACAAATGAAGAAGCCTGGTCAAAATGCCCAGGATATTGCAGATGTAGACAAGATCAATAAGAGGATTTCGATAGTTTAGGATAAAAAAACATAAGTCAGGTATCATAAAATTGCTATGTATTTCTATTCTGTGTGCTAGGAGTCGATACACACATTCAAGGAACGATGACATCAGATGGAGGAAGAAGTCCAACATAGATCAGAAACAGAATAGGACAGGTAAAGGGAGCATTGATAAATATGAAAAATACACCTGCATTATATGTCCTTCTCATGGTAGAAGTAGACATGAGGAAGAGAGTTCTTCACAGCTATATAACACCGATTCCAATATATGGATGTGAGTCTTGGACCACAGCTATATAACACCGATTCCAATATATGGATGTGAGTCTTTGACCACAGCTATATAACACCGATTCCAATATATGGATGTGAGTCTTGGACCACAGCTATATAACACCGATTCCAATATATGGATGTGAGTCTTGGACCACAGCTACATAACACCGATTCTAATATTTGGATGTGAGTCTTGGACCACAGCTATATAACACCGATTGATGATCGCCGAAGATATAACACCGATTCTAATATTTGGATGCGAGTCTTGGACCACAGCTATATAACACCGATTCCAATATATGGATGTGAGTCTTGGACAATAAATAAACAGGAAAGTAGACAATTTGAGGCAGCAGAGATGGGGTTTTAAAGAAGAATGTTGAGATTATCATGGACAGTTAGAAAAACAAACAAGAAGTTACTGAAATAATCAAATGTGAGACGGGGGTTACAGAATAAATATCAGAAACAGACAATCTTTATTTTTTTGGAGACGTTACGAGACAAGGTTATAAGAGACTGAAATAGTTCGGTCACTTAATGAAAGTGAACCCATACTCGCCAGCGGTAAGACCATACAATATGAAATTTGAAACAGGCAGAGGAACACCAAGAAGTAAGTGGATGGAAGGAGTTACCAATGTTCTGAGACGTCACAATATTACTGCATATCAAGTGACTAAACGTGCGATAGTCCAAAAACTGATTGTTACTCAATCCTTAAAGAAAAATCAGAGAAATGACATTTGATGAGATAAGATGATAACTAGACGAGATAAGACAACAGAAGAAATAAGTTAATGGATAGAAGAGATAAGGAGAACATACCTAAAAACTTGTACAGTTACCAGGTCATGTCAACTACTGATTCTTAAACTTGTTAATGCCTTGAACCCCTTATAGATAAGTTTCTTATCTGTTGTCCCCCTGGAATCTGAAACAATAAAACTTACCACCAACTCTCTTAAAGGCTCATTATTGAATATCGTATAATTCAGGGGATTTCAACATAGACAATTGATGTTAGACCATTGATGTTAGACCATTGATGTTAGACTATCGATGTTAGACCATCGATGTTAGACCATCGATGTTAGACCATCGATGTTAGACCATCGATGTTAGACCATCGATGTTAGACCATTGATGTTAGACCATCGATGTTAGACCATCGATGTTAGACCATCGATGTTAGACCATCGATGTTAGACCATCGATGTTAGACCATCGATGTTAGACCATCGATGTTAGACCATCGATGTTAGACCATCGATGTTAGACCATCGATGTTAGACTATCGATGTTAGACCATCGATGTTAGACCATCGATGTTAGACCATCGATGTTAGACCATCGATGTTAGACCATCGATGTTAGACCATTGATGTTAGACCATTGATGATAGACCATCGATGATAGACCATCGATGTTAGACCATCGATGTTAGACCATCGATGTTAGACTATCGAATATTTTCTCATGCTGTGGTCTGTAATCTTTCTTGTCTACAATTTTGCCCATTGTAACTATGGGTATCTATTATTTCTTATTTCAGTACAATACAGGGAGTAGTACCTACATTTTAATGAAACAAATCATGTAATTATTTAACGGAATTAAATATCGATAAAGACGCATTTCACAGTCGCTAGATGTATCAATCTACAAGCTACCCTCCCCTCCCACATTGAGCAACTTAGTGCATAGCATGCAGATCGATGCATCCTGAAGTAATCCTTATGAATTTTTACTCTCAGATTAAATTAACCATGTTGGCAAAAAGGTTTGATAAAATGTTGGAATGTAGGTACTTCTTCCTGCAGTGAACCCTTCTTCCAATCATCCTTATCAATTTATGAAAACACAATTCTCAGTAGCTTCTATTATTGCAATAATTGAGAGATCAACTTGAAATATTCAGATTATAAATGTATTTTATTTCAAGTATCCAAACCCAAGGCACATTGTTTCAGTAAAGCAAGTTTCAATAAATAATTAAAGCATACATACAAATCAAACTGTTGATACACACAAATACTATCAGATGTACCACTTTCTATGATTCAGAAACATGGACTATAACAAGAAAATATTAAGAACAACTTCAAATGTTGTAGGGCAGAATATTGATACAGTAAACTACAGATAAAAATAGCCAAACTTTTAACACATTTTCAAATTGATCAAATATTCAAAAATTACTAAAACATATTTCATGGACATTGTAAAATGGCCAAACGTGTGATATTTGGCCATGAAATAGCCATATACCCCCTGATATACCCCCACAAATCTTATTCAACCTTCATATTCAAAGATTCTATTGTCATCCATTGTACAGTACCAAGCAATTGTGTTCAATGTCATTAAGAAGTGTTTTAAGACTTTCACAAACATACACACCACGAACCAAGTCTTTAAATCTGGTCAAAAAATAAAACAACAAATAAGGTGTCCTGTACAAAAATAGATATAAACGGTTTAGAAATGTTCGAATGAGACTTTAAATGCTGGTATAGAAGTGACCAATGAGGAAAGTTATCCTATACAGAATTAATTCTAAAGTAAATTACACGAGTGTTTGATAGACAAAAGGTGAACACACTGACACTAGCACTAGCACTAGCACTAGCACTAACACTAGCACTAACACTAACACTAACACTAGCACTAACACTAACACTAGCACTAGCACTAACACTAACACTAACACTAGCACTAACACTAGCACTAACACTAGCACTAACACTAACACTAGCACTAGCACTAGCACTAACACTAGCACTAACACTAACACTAGCACTAACACTAGCACTAACACTAACACTAGCACTAGCACTAACACTAGCACTAACACTACCACTAACACTAGCACTAACACTAGCACTAACACTAACACTAACACTAGCACTAACACTAACACTAACACTAGCACTAGCACTAACACTAACACTAGCACTAACACTAACACTAGCACTAACACTAGCACTAACACTAACACTAACACTAGCACTACCACTAGCACTAACACTAACACTAGCACTAACACTAACACTAACACTAGCACTAACACTAACACTAGCACTAACACTAACACTAACACTAACACTAACACTAGCACTAACACTAACACTAGCACTAACACTTGCACTAACACTAACACTAACACTAGCACTAACACTAGCACTAGCACTAGCACTAGCACTAACACTAGCACTAACATTAACACTAGCACTAGCACTAACACTAGCACTAACACTGACACTAACACTAGCACTAACACTAGCACTAACACTAGCACTAGCACTAACACTAGCACTAACACTAGCACTAACACTAACACTAACACTAGCACTAACACTAACACTAGCACTAGCACTAGCACTAACACTAACACTAGCACTAACACTAACACTAGCACTAACACTAGCACTAACACTAGCACTAACACTAACACTAACACTAGCACTAACACTAACACTAACACTAGCACTAGCACTAGCACTAGCACTAACACTAACACTAACACTAACACTAACACTAACACTAACTTATGACAAACTTGTGCTACCTCAGAGCTCGAAAATAACAACACTGATGGTAGAAATCCAGTGGTCACGATCAAAACATCAAATACATGCACCTGTGTTCTCCAGTCATTAACAATCTCTGCTCTTTGTCAACCAGTCATTCATGTCAACCACTGTCATCAATGTCAACCACATGTCATTAAGTAAGAAAGAAAACAGATAAATGCCACCATTGGTTACTAAGAGTTTTCACTTCAGCCAATCAGGTCAACCATTTAAAACATCAAATAAACACAAAAATCTCAATTTTTATTTCAGACTGCCATTTCCTTAGACTAATTGGTCTCTGTCTCACGCTGAAATAGAATGTACTAGACAGAATGGAGCAAACATCAAATCTCCAGTGTAACTAGACAGAATGGAGCAAACATAAAATCTCCAGTGTAACTAGACAGAATGGAGCAAACATCAAATCTCCAGTGTAACTAGACAGAATTGAGCAAACATCAAATCTCCAGTGTAACTAGACAGAATGGAGCAAACATCAAATCTCCAGTGTAACTAGACAGAATGGAGCAAACATCAAATCTCCAGTATAACTGTAAAGAATAGCACATATTGACACTGGTTCAAATCACACAAAATGTGGATGATTTTAGGGCAAAAGCAACAGAAGATATTTGCCACAGAACATCTTGTGCATGTAACACATTCACACAGATATATACCCAGCTCCTGATGTTTTCATTCATTTCAACTAGCCTTACATGTTATCTTAAGACTGCCACAACATACCCTAGGCACACTTACATACAGTCACAGACATATGTTACGATTTCATTAACAAGAATTTTGTAAAATATATACGGATTATAATGTATAATAGGAAACTTGAGGAGATGGAGATAAATTCAGAAGGCAGTAAATGGGTTTTGAACCATATCCATTCAGCTGGCTTTAATCCTCTCACAACTTCAGTCACTACATTTTCTACATTCAACCAGACACCGATCTATAAAAATGATGTGATTTTAGTCAGAAAATTCAATGTCTATATTCCTACTATGAATAGTTGATTCAAACACACAACAACAACACCACACAACTACAACACCACACAACTACAACACCACACGACTACAACATCACACAACTACAACATCACACACAACTACAACATCACACAACTACAACACCACACAACTACAACACCACACGACTACAACACCACACGACTACAACACCACACAACTACAACACCACACAACTACAACACCACACAACTACAACACCACACAACTACAACATCACACAACTACAACACCACACAACTACAACACCACACGACTACAACACCACACAACTACAACATCACACATTACACAGGTATTTAAATTCATTGACTGCGATGATTTTTAAAAAAATTCAAATATAATACTCTTGCATTGATTAAAAAAGGTGTAAATGCCTCAAATATATTAAAATACCCGATCATAGACATAAATTTTATTTGAAAGACATAAAAAGTAAACACATACATTGTTACAGAAGCGAATAACTCACCCCACTGTAACATGAAAGTACAGTCAAATCCCATTATAACAACGTGGTCCGGACCAACGAAATATGTATGTAATATCAGAAATTTGCTATATACAGTACATACAATATAGAATAAATATTGATGGAGATTTTCAAGTGTTAATTATGAAAATTTGTTATAAAAGTATCCAATATAGAGGGATTGCACTGTATAAAAGTATCCAATGAGGGATTGCACTGTATAAAAGTATGCAAAGTGAATTCCAGTGTATAAAAGTATGCAAAATAGAGGAATTCCACTGTATAAAAGAAACAGATATAGGGAATTCAACAGTATAAAATTATCCAATATAGGGAATTCAACAGTATAAAATTATCCAATATAGGGAATTCGACTATAAAAGTATGCAACATAGAGGGATTGCACTGTATAAAAGTATCCGATACACAGGGATTGCACTGTATAAAAGTATCCGATACAAAGGGATTCCACTGTATAATGAAATATTTCAGGATCATAAAATATTCCATAATCAATAATCATGCAAAACCCATGAACATGAAATCACAAAATATTTGTGAACAAACTTGAAAGTTCCATGAACATATAAACCCATGTTCTCTAGAACTGAATGGTACCCAAATTATACAATAAGTGACATAATTCAACTACCGTATATCAAACCATAAAAGAAAAAAATACCTGAATATTTTGTCATGTGATATTAAACAAAATGAGTGAATTATTGAAAAAATGAGTAAATTATTATTTTTTTTAAATTAGTGAATTGTTACAAAAAATTTATGAATTATCAAAAAAATGGATGCAGTAAAAAAATGAGTGAATTATTAAAAAGTGAACAAACTATAAAAAAATTAAAGTGAATTATAAAAAGTTAGAATTAGTTTAAAATGAGTGAATTATAAAAGAATGAGTGATTTAATATTTTAAGAAATGAAAGAATTATAGAAAATTATTAAATTATGAAAAATGTGTGACTTATTCCAACAGATGTCATATCAAATATATTAATTTATTTGATTAACATTTGCAGTAAAAGTCTATTACTATTGGCTTCCAAGACTCATCCAGTACCTGGTGTAGAATCAATACCTGACACCCAGTACCTGATTGTCGGACACACATATCTTACAAATTTTAATTTGCATAAAAAAATAACATTGGAATTTTACAATGAACATAATAATACTGTAATATCTTTAACAGAAATAATGAAAACAACACCAAAGATTTTGGAGATTCAATAAAATTAACTTGTCTAACCATTACATGTGTATAAAAATATTTCTTTTTTACATGTGAAACATTGACAAGAAAATAATTGACAAGCATTAAAGGTAAAATTATGACAAATAAATGTTTAAAAAACCAATATCCAAAATTCAATCTTCATACCAACATTGTGTTACCAAATGGTCACTTAATGAGAATAAACCCTTATTGACCAGCGGCAAGAGCATACAATATGAAAATGGAAACAGCAAGATATAGAGGAAGACCAAAAAGAAGATGGATTGAAGGAGTTACAAACACTCTAACATCACAATATTACTGTATTTCAAGCGACCAAACATACCATAGCCAGAAAACTGACCATTATTAAATTCTGCGACACCTTATAGCAAAATCAGAGAAATGACATAAATAAAAAAAAAAAAATTTCCTCTAAATTTAACAATAGAAAATTGGACCAAGGTCTGTTGGATCAGCAACCAACCAACTAACCAACAATAAAAGTTGGACTATGTACAATAACAATACAGATAATAATAATATCCACTCATAGAACAGGGCTTTTGTTTCCTACATGTGTGCTGGCCTTGCTGTGGGCTATAATGCAGATTAAGATGTTTTCTTCTTGAGACAGGTACAAATATATAACAAAAATCTGCTAGCTGCTACAATTGCTTAATGTTTGAAGAGTGTGACACTGTTCATACAAAACCATACGGTACTCTGTTATTTCTTAACTGTCTGTACAAAAATATGCTTTCTGGTCATTGTACAAAAAACATTGTTAATTTTATTTGTTAACTATGTAAAAATATATACTATTTTATTTCTCTTCATAAACTGTTTATACAATTGTATTTCTCTATTCCTTGTTTATCTGTGTATAGAAATTTTTCTTTTACCTTATTATGTCACTACTGCTTATAAGCTTGCAACTAAATTTTTTTCTGTTATATATTTGTTATCAGAGTTCAGACTTCATTGAAGAACTGCTCCTTTCATATTGTGTTTATTTTGTTCTAGTGTCAAAGCTTTTCTTATGTGCATCAATTGTTTTAAAATAGAAATGAGAAGAAAGACATTGCTGTAGTACTTTGAGAGGGCATAAATATAATCTAATGCCCTCAGATGCCTTCTTATGGAAATAACATCACATCAGCTGGTCTGCCAGTGATCCCATGAACAACGCTGTGAGTTCCATTATGTTTTTGTACATTTCCAGATGATGCCCAAGGCTTGGTTAACACTGTGAACAAGAGATAGGATATTATAATAATAAGTCCCATAACCTGTTAGAGATGTAGGGGTACAACACTGGATACAAGCGCAGAAATATACCTCTATCAGAAATATACCTCTATCAGAAATATACCTCTATCAGAAATATACCTCTATCAGAAATATACCTCTATCAGAAATATACCTCTATCAGAAATATACCTCTATCAGAAATATACCTCTATCAGAAATATACCTCTATTCTCAGCCATTCAGAGGAGCTTTGCAAAAATCACACCCAAAGCATTCCTAGAATTTATCAATCCAGGCTTTTCTCTGCCCTCCTCTCCCCCTTGACTGTTCCTTGCAAAATAATTTTAGAAAGTGAGTTATATCTCATTACATGTCCAAACCTTTCACCACTGCCAAAGTTGGTTACTGATGTCCTGTACGTTTGTTTATTTGCTGCAGGGCAAATATGCTTGATAGGATAGGAACATTTCAAAGTCAAGATCAGCGGAGTTATGTCAAGGTCAGCTGAGTTATGTCAAGGTCAGCTAAGTTATGAACCACCAATATAGCACATAGTTCTGACATAAGTACTCAGCTGACTTGTCCGTGGTTGACTAGAAAATTCCTGGCTATTATCAACTATCTTCTTGTTGAATAGCAATAGTGGTATATCTCAACTTTCCTAGTGCTTCAGTCATTTCCCCACTTCTTGGCATTTGGGCGGACCACGAGAATAATCTTTAATTCAAACCATGAATAATGAGTGAACTTCAAACCTGGATCTGCTGGTCGGCAGGCGAGTGACTTGAACACCACACATATCACGGAATCATATTCCCTCAATTTTCATTGTAATGATGGCCATTATATTGAGTTATTGCAAAAATTTTATTATTACGTGAGTCAGTCCGGAGACATATTTATTACGTGAGTAAGTCCGGAGACATATTTATTACTTGAGTCAGTCCGGAGATATATTTATTACTTGAGTCAGTCCGGAGACATATTTATTACTTGAGTCAGTCCGGAGACATGTTTATTACTTGAGTCAGTCCGGAGACATGTTGATACTGAGTTCAACTACTCTTGTCACTCCACTGTTTTTAATAATCATTAGAGGTCTCAATCATCAGGCACAGTATCGTACTAGACGTAACTAGTATGCAGACCCTGGGTATAAAGACATGGCGCAGACCCAATCGAACATCAAACATCCACATTGTACTAGAAAGATATGATTGGATAACATCAACCATTCACATTGTACTAGAGATATGATTGAATGCATTAGTGGTTCCTCTAAATTTACGAACAGTAGAATAGCGATGTACTATACACGATAGGCTTCCAATTTTTGTCCTCTTCTGTATTAAGTAAGGTCAACTAGACTTCTGTAAGTCATAAGTAAGGTGAAGTTTAGTTTTGTAAGTCCTAAATAAGGTCAAGTTGACTTCTGCAAGTCCTAAGTAAGATCACGTTGACGGACAGCATGCAAGAGATAAGCAGATATACAAATGAGAGGAAAATATGAGATGGACAGAATACAGTCTATCAGAGGGCTTCATGAAGGTGAGAGACAGGGCTGTTACAGACAGCACTTGATCAAGATGACATCCCACATCAACTATACAATTATGTTTTCACCCCTAGGAGTTGAAAGTACATAGAACTGGATGAAAATGAACAAAAAAAAGAACTGAATGAATAAAGAAAAAATGAATGAAGAAAGCACAAAATTTTGTTGCCTGATACAGTATATCTGCCTGATACAGTATATCTGCCTGATACAGTATATCTGCCTGATACAGTATATCTGCCTGATACAGTATATCTGCATGATACAGTACTGCACATGAGAAACATACATGACTCCTGAGCACATACTGCAGCAACTTTCCCCTGTTTAGACCAGCTCAGGCATAGTGGCCCAATGGCTCAGATTTGTAAAGACATGGGTGAAAGGTGAACTCTATTCAACAGTACAGCTCATCCAAATAAATTCAAGTAGGAAGCACGAGAATAAATTAAAAATTGTTGAGACCAATGGGATTTGAACCAATCCGTTCTAATGGAACCAAATTGCCTGGCAACTAGAGTAAATGGGTTTTTTTCCGCACTTGACTAACCACATCTCCAAAAAAAGATGCGATTTTGTCAAGACATTTAGACTGTGTACTCAAGTCACTGAGAACAGACCAATCAAGACAAGGACTATTTACTCTAGTTGCCAAGCGATTCGGTGTTGTTAGAACGGACTGGTTCAATTCCCGTTGCCATTTCAGCGCGATTCAGTACTCAGATAAATTCCTGTTAAGCGAGCACACATATTCAAAGAAATAAATTGTAATGTGAAATGAAATAGCATAACCAAGGGGAAATGGAGAATAATTAAGAATAAGGTCAAAAACTGTCAATACTGCACTTTTCCCATTAAGGAGTTGCAGGGAGAGATTTTGTGTGATAAAGGCCACTTGCTCTTGCTGTCGCTATGTCATGTAGAGCGTGAGTTTTTTAATTTACCCTCCAATAGAAAAAAACCCAGTCTTTACCAAGGATTGAACTCTATACCTCACTAGTGTGAGACCAACGTTCTAACCTCTCGGCCATGCGCCACACAATTAAGAATACATAAGCAACAAATAGAAGTAATCACTTCAGAAATAGATCCATCACCACTAAAATGTGTTTTTATTTATATAATATATGTTCACTAGATTCCTCTAGCTTGTAGAAAAGTTACTGTCTCCTTCTTGGTTTACGGAAGTTTCATAATATTCATGGTAGCAACATTCATAGATGCCATTGTTTTCTGAATGAAAAATGAAATCATTTTGACAAGCAATTTTGTCCCCAAAAAAATTCTAAAAAGTAAGATTTTCTATTACAAAAACTGAAATTTGTGTGCCCAATTAACAGGAAAGTACTGGGTACCTCAAAGATATCTGGTTGGTAAACACAAGAATGATCTGCATTAGGATGTCAACAGTTACAGCACAAGGAATCAAAGAACAACATACCTATGATTACGAGGATGATTATGGCGATTAGGAAAAATATCATAGCAGCAAGAAGACAGAACAGCTTGCAGTTCTTCCACCACAGCTTCTTGCGCAGCTTTGCGGCACCTGTTGTGAAATTTGAGGCGCTATATTCCAGGTCCTCTGAAATCAAACGGTACAATTACAGCTACGAAAAGACAGCAATGATTGATATAAATCACCTGTTGAAACTTGAGGAAATCATTAGAAGTTAATATTAAAAACAAATCAGTTGGACAGTTACATTTAGTAGCAGATGACATTTGGTGCATGCGATCAATATTTAGTAGAACATGACATCTGGTGCACATGATCAACCATTAGTAACAGATGACATCTGGTGCACATGAGTAACCTCTAGTAGCAGATGACATCTGGTGCACATGATCAACCTTTAGTTGCAGATGACATCTGGTGCATGTGAGCAACCTTAAGTTGCAGATGACATCTGGTGCATGTGAGCAACCTTTAGTTGCAGATGACATCTGGTGCACATGATCAACCTTTAGTAGCAGATGACATTGGTGCACATGATCAACCTTTAGTAGCAGATGACATCTGGTGCACATGATCAACCTTTAGTTGCAGATGACATCTGGTCACATGATCAACCTTTAGTTGCAGATGACATCTGGTCACATGATCAACCTTTAGTTGCAGATGACATCTGGTGCACATGATCAACCTTTAGTTGCAGATGACATCTGGTGCACATGATCAACCTTTAGTTGCAGATGACATCTGGTGCACATGATCAACCTTTAGTTGCAGATGACATCTGGTGCACATGATCAACCTTTAGTTGCAGATGACATCTGGTGCACATGATCAACCTTTAGTTGCAGATGACATCTGGTGCACATGATCAACATGTTTATGTCTTACATTTGTTCTCATAATCCCACAGGTTGACAGGGTGTGGTCCAGAGAACTGAATGTGTTGTGATATGGTTTACATCTTAGCTGCTATATATCAGTGCCTGTCTGCAAGACATTCCACTTCAGCATTGCTTCAGGATCACTTTGACTCTTCATGTGATGTGGTAGTCAACTTTTATCTACACATCATTAGCCATCTCTTGTTACATGCATGGAAGGTCAAAGTGTTTGTTCCTCTTCCACACTATAACAGCATATGGCCGACATATTTATGGCTATTACACAGACGACTGACACGTCACTCTTTGGTAGATTATTATCAGGTTTATCAGAGTGCAGGCTTATCATCAGCACAGGTCAAACAGATCCATAGGTTCTCAGACTCCTTTCTCAATAAAATCACACGGTCACAGTTCCATGTTTACTGTTGATTTATTAGTCTTTTCATACATATATCTACAATGTTTCATTTTCTATAGAATATTCAGATGTGGTGTAGGATACTCAGATGTGGTTTAGGATACTCAGATGTGGTTTAGGATACTCAGATGTGGTGTAGGATACTCAGATGTGGTTTAGGCTATTCAGATGTTGTATAGGATTCTGAGATGTGGTTTTTATAGAAGAATGATGAAAATTGCATGCACAGCCAAGAAAAATAATGTAGTCTTCACAGATGCTGGAGTAAAAAGATAAATTATAGCAAAAATTAGAAGCAGACAGTCAAGATTTTTAGGGCATGTGATAAGAAAATCAAAACTTGAATATTTAGTAACTACAGGAAAGATCACAGGAGATAATAGACAAGGAGAAAAATTATGTTATGAATTGTCACAAGAGAATGTCACACACTGAACTTATTTGAACTACAAGATATAAGAAGTTGTGGAGAAACATGATCGTCTATGCCAGCTGCCAAGCTACTTGATGATTCATTAATTTTCTGACCTGTTCCAGCCTTCATTCAATTCTCTCATATTTTTGACAGCGACAATTCTCTCATATTTTTGACAGCGACAATTCTCTCATATTTTTGACAGCGACAATTCTCTCATGTTTTTGACAGCGACAATTCTCTCATATTTTTGACAGCGACAATTCTCTCATATTTTTGACAGCAACAATTCTCTCATGTTTTTGACAGCGACAATTCTCTCATATTTAGTAAAGGCAACCACATTGCTCAGAATTTGTCTGCATTGACTTTCTTAAAGGTGCATATGTTTTCTGAATGCTTACACAAAGTCAAACTGAGACATCCCATGGCCTAAACAGTTATCTTTTTTTTCAACTATCTACAAATGCAGGTGTTAAGTACAAATTAAGATATAGTAATTTAAAACAAATTTTCAACAGGTTTCTAGAAGTCATCATGGAGGGTAAGGGTCAAGGTGCAACATGGGGACTGTATAGAGAGCTGAATATCGTTATCATAGAGCCCAAAATTTCAGAAATATATTGAGGATCTCAACTCCAAGCATCAATTGGATCCTGCCCAGTAAGACATGTATAATTCACATTTTGCATTTATTTCACTTAAACATTGCTCTCAAATTATCTTCACTTTGCCTCAGATTTTTATACTGTACGGGTCTGGTGCATCAAAACAACAAACGTTTTATGTGTAGTCCAGATTTTATACCGTAAGAGTCTGGTATTTGTTGAATAAATGGTAAGAAATGGACAAATATATGGAATTGTGATGGACTGTGGGGGTGAAGAGTTGTGAGTTGGTAGGGAGGCATTGGTCTATAAAAGCCATATATGAAGGGGGAAGGGGGACAATGTCATGAACAAATTTGAGAAACACCAGTGTAGACAGAACATAGAGATAGTACAAGATTGCCACATGCTCCCTATGCCAGACAGAGATTGCCACATGCTCCCTATGCCAGACAGAGAAATGTTATTTTAAGTTCAGATTGGTGTTTTTCTCTGACAATCTTTTTTGATTGGAGGTTTCCAGAGCTATTCAAAGTCACGATGACTATTTAGCTAATGTAGATGTAAGGTAAAGAGAGTAAAGGTTGGTCCCATGGCAGCAACCTCTCATCGGGGATGAAGATAACTCTTCATATACTAAACTGCAGCAACTATTAGGTGGAGTGGCCAGTTCCCTTCCTTGCTGATTTTACCTCCACTAACTCATGCGTCAGGTAACCATTTACAACTAGGTCGATTGGAGGAACGGTTGCGTCAGGCAAGAAAATAAATCACAACCCGTATTTTTGTTTGTCCAGATGTGGTTTCGAACCTGGCACGTTGTAACCTGGTGATAGTAAGCAAACTCACTACCATCTATACTACCTGCTCCTCTGAGAGATGTTGGTGCAATACCACAAATGACAATTGTGATGCTGGGTGTAATGCCACAAATGACAGTTACTTAGGGGAAGTTTGCTGGGGTTTTTTTTGCAATTTCTATACATGTTGAAAATTAAGATAAGAGTTTCGTCATCCCTTCAGCAAGTTTCATCACTCCTTCAGCAAGATTTTTGATACTTGATTATTTAACCTTAGGCAAGCTCTAACAAGAAAAGTCACCTGATCTAGACTGAAGCTTCTCAATTCTCTCTCCTCTCTCCAAAACTTTCTCCACATTATTCCTCAACAAAGCAGTCACCTCTGATACTTCATTCTCAAGATCATCAAGAATTTTGTTACGATCAATACCAGATGTTGCCCTGAAAATGTTACAATCATCAATTCTTCAACAAACATATTCACAATATCTGTAACATTTACAATCTGTTAGCAGTATCTTCTTCTTCTTCAGCATTCATTCTCAAACTCCCACTGGATTTCTCTTGTAACAGGACAATGATCCTACAAGATTTCCAGTCAGATGTAGTCCAGAGAATGGAAATGCGTTGTGTTGCCGTTTTATTTGCGCCAATGGCCCAACACATCCGTCTTCTGCGGGTTAGCAGTATCAATTGATAAGACAAAATGTTTCTGAGTGAAGAGTATTACTCAGAGAACACAATGAATACACAGAGAACACAATGAATACACAGAGAACACATGGATGGAAGGTTTAGAATTGGCACTGATGTGTGCCACTGCGAACAATCTGCAGAAAACACAAAACATATTTGACAGAACTGCCCACTGAATCACACTTCAACAAGAAAACTATGACCATGTGAAAAAATTCTGATTGAGAAGCTCTAGTGCACTATATCGGGGCTGTTGACCACATTACAGTTCATTCATGAAATTCATAACAAAACATGACTGACCGGAGAATAAAGGTAATACTGAATGAAGAATATTTATGAAATTCACTATCAAGAATATGCAATAAATACAACGTGAGGATTAAGATACAAAAAAACAGAAACTATGCAAATAATGAGACCAGCAGATCATTTAAACATCCAAATAGAGAACACAAAAATAAAACAGGTCAAAGAGTTCAAGTATCTTCACAGAAGATGGACTACGTGATAGAGAGAAACAAGATGTCAACAGGCAATGCTGTGACATACCAGCTGTCATCTTTGCTATTGCACCCAAAAATAACATGGAAGAAAAGAAACAAATGATTAAGAGCAACTTTATACCAACACTATGCTACCAATGCCAGACTTGGCAACTGACATCTACACATAAGACAGATCGAAACTTGCGAAATGAAATGTCTAAAGAAGGCTATTGGAGTCACTAGACAACAAAATGCGAAGTGAGAACATCAGAAAGATAATAGGTATCATGCATCATATATATAGAGAAACAACAGATAAAATAGTTACGACATCTTATGAGGATGAACGATCAACTTTCCATAAAAGCTTATAACAAGATGGAATCAGGATACAGAGTCACGGGCAGACATGGAATCAGGATACAGAGTCACGGGCAGACCTAGGAACAGATGGATAGACAGCATCAAGATCATCCTGAATAAACATGACTACACATCAACCAAAGCAACACAATTGGCTCTGGAATTCAAGACTACCTCTCCTTCACAAACCGCTACGCTAAACGGAAAGTGTGGAAGCTACGACAACACTACCACCTGCGAATATACAATAGACTGAATGAATGAATATACATTGTCACAAAACATAGAATCATATCGGCTTCCACATAATGTTGTGTGAACTCACAGTCTGTCAACCAATACAATAATTGCTTAGTAGTAGCAGGCACCTTTCCATCTTCCCAGACAATAGTTTTATTCTGGTGCTGTAAGAAATATGAATTATGAACTATGGCAATGATGGATTTGACTCTCAAGACCTATCTAAGCCACAAGGAATCGTCCGTAAGGAAACACGTGCCCACTTGTACCATCATGTGCTGCTGTTGTGTGTACAAGGAATTAGTCTCACTTATACCATCATGTGCCGTTAGTGTACAAAGAATGAGTCTCATTTGTACCATCATGTGCCGTTGTGTGTACAAAGAATGAGTCTCACTTGTACCATCATGTGCCGTTGTGTGTACAAAGAATGAGTCTCACTTGTACCATCATGTGCTGTTGTGTGTACAAGGAATTAGTCTCACTTGTACCATCATGTGCCGTTAGTGTACACAGAATGAGTCTCACTTATACCATCATGATGTTGTGTGTACAAAGAATGAGTCTCACTTATACCATCATGATGTTGTGTGTACAAGGATCAAACTCCATCAACTACCCATGTGTACACAATCTTCTCATGTCAACAAAACAGTGGAACATCTCCCTATTGACTGCCTTTACCTTTCAAATGCCAGGAAAAAACTTCTACAGAAACCCTTAGCAGTCACTAACTTACTGGATCACCAAGTCAACTTCAGAAGACCTGCACTTTTTTAAGAAAGTCATTGTTCTGACAAGAGTGGAACTACTCATCAACATTTGGATATCAACAACAACAACAACAACACCTGATGGAAAGTAACTATTCTAAATTATACGTAATCTGCTTATGAGGGGTATTCTTCTTCTTCTTTTGTTCACTTGAAACATGTCTATATCTTTATTAGGAGTATGAATGTTGTGAAAGTAGTGTTACAGAATCACTAAAAAAGACCAGCTTTGATTGATAAATACAAATATAAGGGGGAGACACAGTGTAGAACAATTCTAGCAATCTTTGTTGTCAGTAGTATGCAAGAATTGAAATTGTTCTGTTATAGTTTTAGGCCTAGTAGTTGAGTTGATCTGGCCACCACAAGCATGTAGATAGGGAGGTTTGAACCCACTTTAGCAACTCAAAACAAGACGTTAAATACTAGGAACTTGGCCAACAGTCCCACCCCGCACTATTTTCACAAAAGTTATCACTTTTTCACAAAAGTTATTACATTTTCCATCTAAAGGAAGATAGACACACGAATGACCCATTTTTTTAAAGATAACTCCCCCTAACCCCACAAGAAGAACAAATGTATAGCCATAAGTCACTATAAGTCCTTAATAATTGAAATCATTGTCCTTATAGATCTAAAGAATACCAGTAATTGAAATTATGTTAATAGTTCACAAAACCCAGCACAATGCTCTTACTGAATATAATATTCCCTACATTATTCAAAAATATCTGTAAAATGTTATATTATTATAACTAGGCCCTATATAAAAACAATTAGACCTAGGCCCTAGATAAAAACAATTAGACCTAGGCCCTAGATAAAAACAATTAGACCTAGGCCCTAGTATTCAATCTCTAGGCACAACTTCTTGATAAAACCTACTTTTATTTTTACTGTAAGTGAAGTTATTCTGAGATATCCTGACCGTCTTTAGTATGAGTTATCAGGAGCTACTACATTCAGAACATTCCACTATTATTGTTTAAAAATTATATTATTTCTAGGCCTTTAGAGCCCATTTTGAAAATTGGTACAGCACAAGTAGACACCACCTCATAATTAAAGTAGACACCACACCACAATTCAAGTTATTTCCATGTTTATGTTTTTACATTTCACGTTCATCATTTAATAATTTAAATTTATTTTAGGTTTTGGGTTAGGAGTGTTGTGTTTTATATAACAAACCCGAACCCCAACCCTAAATAAAGAACTATTTCAATTATTAAATTATGAACATGAAATTTACAAATAGGGACAAGGGAAATAATTAAACATGTGGTGGCATCTACTTGTACTGTACCTGAAAATGATATTCTGTTAGGCATACAGGCTACACAAATGATAAGTCCAGAGGGAAACCCACATGGTAACAGCATTTCTAATTCAACACTAAATAAAATAATAATTTAGTAAATAGAAACTAGTCCGTCCTCAAACTCA